>ML675714.1:1175380-1259320 GCA_007922155.1 Mesoclemmys tuberculata
CATCTGCCAGGAAGCGGGTGGAAGGTGTCTGGGCACCCAGGGCTGGGTCTGGAAAGGTTGTGCCATGACCTGGGGCAGGGTGTGGCCCAGGTACATGCGGGGTGGGGATGCCCAGGGGCTGGGGCAGTCTTGGGGGTGCTGGGAGGGAGGGAGGCATCCAAGGGGGTGGAGTCACCTCTTACTGAGACCCTCACCTTGCCCCCCCAGGTGGGCGCTTCGAGTCCGGGATCAAGCTGCGGGCAGCTGTTTGCCCCCGGGGTGGCTGGGCTGGGGGGTGGGGGTAGCTCCAGGCCCTCACCTCTCCCCTGGGCTGGGCTTGCCCCCCCCCCCCCGAAGGATTGTCACTCCCACATGTTCAGACACCAAGTTCGAGTCCAGCTCCCCAGACAGCCCGAGTGGGGGCAGAGCCGCAGGGGGCCAGGTTTCTTCATTCGTCGCCTGCTTGGGGGGGCGCGAGGCCCATTTGAGGCTTTCCCCCCCACACACAGGGGGCTGGACTCGTGCCCCCGCCACGTGCCTCCTGGAGCTGGAGCTTTACGAGACACGATCCCAGCAACGCTCCGCCCGAGGGGGCCGGCACCCCCCAAGCCTGGACTCGGGAAGGGGCAGCTGCCCCCTGGCCTAAGCCCACGCAGGATGTTGGGGGGCAGCACGTGGGGGACCCCAGAGCGCCGGCCCGAGGGGTCAATGCCCCGCCCTTGCAACCGGGGGGGTCACAGTGGCCCCTCACTCCAGCTCCGGGGGATCCCGCACGTGCCCCCATGTGCCCCGCCCCCCGGCGTACGGGCGGGCCCACCGCGTGGCCGCTTAGAGCCCCCCCAGGCAGGGCTAGCGCACGTGGATACGCACAGCCCCACCCGCGGCCGCAGGGCCCGCGCTGCGCCCTGTTCTCTGCCGCCACCGGGTGGCCGCGCGGGGTGAGAACAGCCGCCTGCGGGGGGGAAGAACAGGAAGCTGCCGGCGCAGAGGAGGGGGAGGGGCCAGGCTAGGAGTTCCCCCTTACTGCGCGTGCGCGCAGCCGCCAACCTCCCGTCTTTCTTTTTCAAAAGCGGCGCGCGCCAGCCGGGCAGGCTCCGATTGGGCGAGGCGGCCAATCCCTGGCGAGCGGCGGCCGCGGAGGCCAATGGCGAGTTGATGAGGGGCGGGACGGGAGACTAAGCCCCGCCTATCCCCAGCAGAGAGGGTTGCGGGAGGCTCCGCAGCCACAGATCCGAGTGGCGGCGCGTGCGGTGCAGGTGAGCGCGAGGCCCCGCCCCCATGTCAGGGGCGCCCGCCCCCCCCCCGCGGCCTGGAGCCGATTGTCCCCGGGCCGTGGGCCGGGTTCGGGGCGGGGGCTCCCAGCCCTGCGGGGCGGGGCGGGCCGACAGACCGGCGGGGACTGTGGGGCCCGGCCCGGCGCCGAGAGCGGGGCCGAGCTGGGGCCTGGAGCCCGGCCGCCCCCGCGCCCTGCCCAGACCTGGGCTGAGCCTCGCCCTGCCCCCGCCGAGTCGCCGGGCCGGGCCGGGCCTAGAGCCCCGGAGCCCGCCTGCTTGGCCGAGAGGAGCCGGCCAGCTCGTGCTGCCCGTCCTGCGCCCCGGCCCCGGCCCCGGACGGACGGACGGGGACCCGTCCTGCGGCTGACACCCGAGCGGGGCGGATCCTGGAGTGTCTCGGCCCGGCGACCCGCGGTGATCCCCCAGACGCAGGCGGCCACGGGGACGCGGTGGAGACGCTCCCCCTCAAACGCCAGCCTAGGTGCTAGGGCACATCCCCGGCCACCTAGTGCTGCAGCCAGCCGGACTGGTCCAGGGACTGTGGGAGAGCCGGCCTGTCCGGTGAACGCCAGATAAAAGCCCCACCACACTGACGTAGTGTTTGTGTGTGGATGACACCCCACACACTGCACTGGTCTCTAGGTGACAGGTCGACGGGGCTGTCCCAGGCTGAGGTGTTCAGTGGTTAGAACAAACTGATAAATTAAACTTAAAGCAATAAGTCATCCAGACCAACGTATTCACCCAAGAGTCCTGAAGGAATTCACGTCAGAAATTACAGAGCTTCTAACTATGGTATGTAACCTACTGCTTCAATTAGCCTCTGTATCAGGTGGCTGGAAGATAGCTGCTGTAACCCCAATTTTAAAAAAGGCTCCAGAGGTCAGCCTGGCTTTCCCAGGCCAGTGAACATAATTTCAGTACCTGGCAATTGGTTGAAACTATAGTAAAAAATAGAATGATCAGAGATGAACATGATATCCTGGGGAAGATTTAACCTGTTTGTAAAAGGAAATCCTGCCTCACCCATCTAGTAGACTTCTTTGAGGAGGTCAACAAACATGTGGACAAGACTGATCCATAGTTGGACTTTCAGAAAGCCTTTGACAAGGTCTCTCCCCAAAGGCTCTTAAGCGTAAGCTGTCATGAGATAAGAGGGAAGGTCCTCTCCTGGATCAGTAACTGGTTAAAAGATAGGAAACAAAGGCTAGGAATAGTCAGTTTTCACAGTGGAGAGAGAGAGTGGGACCAGAACTGTTCAACATATTCATAAATGATCTGGAAAAAGGGATCAAGTGTGAGGTGACAAAGTTTGCAGATGACGCAAAATGACTCAAGATAGTTCAGTCCAAAGCAGACTGCAAAGAGTTACAAAGGGATCTCACAAAACTGGGTGACTGGGCAACAAAAGGGCAGATGAAATTCAGTGTTGATAAATGCAAAGTGATGCATGTGGGTAGAATCCCACTCACCCACGAGAATGTTAGGAAAGGGATTGGTAAAACAGAAAATATCATAATGCCACTATATAATCATAGCATGCCCACACCTGGAATACTGCCTGCAGTTCTGGTCACCCCATCTCAAAAAAAAAAAAAAAAAAGCTAGGATTGGAAAAAGTATAGAGAAGGGCAACAAATGATTATGGGTCTGGAACAGTTTCCATGTGCAGAGAGATTAAAGAGACAGGAGCTACTCAGCTTGGAAAAGAAGTGGCTAAGGGGGGATATGACAGAGGTCTGTAAAATCATGGCTGGTGTGGAGAAAGTGAACAAGGAACTGTTGTTTATCCCTTCAAGAACTAGGGGTCACCAAATGAAACTCATAGACAGCAGTTGTAAAACAAGCCCAAGGCAGCATGTCAACCTGTGGAACTCATGGCCAGAGGATGCTGTGAAGGCCAAATTCCTGGAGGACTTGGCTATTAGACAAGATGAGGGACGTGGCTCAGGTGGCCCTAAACCATTGACTGTCAGAAACTGGGCCTGGATGATTGCTCAACAATTGCCCTGCCCTGCCCATTCCTGTGCAAGCATCTGACACCAGCCACTGTCAGAGGTAGGACACCAGGCTGGCTGGACCAGTGTCCTGACCCCGTGTTACACAATAACCTGCATTCCCGTGGCAGTGATTCATTACAGTGCTAGAGAGCCCCTTGGTAGGAGATGCTGCGGGCAGGTTGTGTGCTGTGGCCCTGCAGCAGCTAAGCTGTGAATGCCTTTTCTGCCTACAGGTCCCTAACCAGAGCTGCTTTGCTAGCCAACGTGAGAACGATACAGCCAGTGGGGCATGGGGGGGTTGTGTAAAGGAGCCCTTGAAAATGAGTTTGGGGCAGTGACTCAGGCCTGAGGGGGCCCGAGGGAATTCTGGATAAAAGGATAGGTGGTGTGTGGGGGACAGGGGGACAGTGTCTCTCTCACACCTGGCTCTTTTGCCTCAGACCCTGGGGAGTGACTGATGCCAGCCATGCTGAATGAACAGATGCAGGAGATGGAGGAGGTTAGCAAGGAGCTGCTGAAGGTCCTGGCAGCAGGTGGGGCTGGGAACCTGCTGAAGAGGAGCCTAGACAAACAAGAGAAGATGTTTGACAAGCTCCTGGATACACAGATGACCACAGCACAGCTGGTTAAAGGTGGAGGCTGCCCTCCTTGTTCCCTGGGAGCCCAGTGGTTTGTAGGCTCTGTCCTGGCTGCAGAGTTAACTCAGGCTCCCCCCATCCCCACACACTGCCCTCTCACCAGAGTGGGGGTGCATCCAGTCCAGGCTAGCTGGCCCCCCCAGTAAGGTTATAGCTGGCTGCTCCTGAGCTGCCCCAGTCCTGCATGCCTAAAGGGAGACAATCAGCTGCTCAGCTCCTTGCAACATCTCTGAGGCAGGGCGCCGGGCACCCGGCTGGACCCTGGGATCAGCACAGGGCTGCAGGGAGCAGTGTTAATTGGCTGGGGTCACACTGTGCAAGGGTCCCATGCCCGGTGGGCCAGAGGAGGGAGTCAGAGGAAGGCACATAGCATCATTGGTGGCTGTGAAGGCTTTCTCTCCCCCGCTGCAGATCTGCTAGCTGTAGAGAAGAAGGTGGCTCAGGAACTCCTCGACAGGGAAGAGGAGATGCAGAAAAGCCTCCAGAAGGTGCAGGCGCTGGAAGAAGCACTGCGGAGAGCCAGCGACAACGATGCCAGGCTGAGGGCTGGCACCACATATCCTTCCCTGCCTGGGAGCCTAGCACACTGGCCTGGTTAGCTGCTGCCTGTAGCTAAGCCACATGGCACATTGCAGATCCAGCACAGCCTGTAGAGGCCAGGCCAGGCATTGCCCAGGGTGGGGGGTGGCAGGCCACAGGCTGGGATAGTTTCTCTGGGGCACTGGGACTAGTCTGGCACACACAACGCCAGCTGGCTTGGGGGGCGTGGACAGTAACCTGTTAGAGACAAGGCTCCTTCACTCCCTTCCACACTGCCGCGAGGAGAGAACTGGAGGAACTGAGGGCCGAGATCAGGCGCATGGAGGACAACGTGGAGGAGGACACTAGCATGATCAGTTCTGCAGCGTGAGTCTGGGGTGGGGCACTGCTCCGAGCTAACGGGCTCTGATCCTGTGGCTGGCAAGTGGTACCCCTTGCTGAGGCTCAGCTTGCTAAGTTTAGGGGGCAGCTGTTGGGGGTCCCTCCATGCAAGCCTGGCTTCCCCTGCCATGTTGCTATAGGGCTGGGCCCCCCACCCTCGTTGCTGGGCCGAGACCTACACAAATGGTAAACAACCAGCAGCATCCTTAGGGCAGCCCAGGCACTGACCGGCTGCCTTCCACAGATACGTCGCTCAGCTTTATTACAAGATCAGCCGGATCGACTGGGACTACGAGTGTGAGCGCCAGCAGATCAAAGGCGGTATCCTTTCCAGGCTGGAGGGGGGGCTGCCTGGCTAGGAGCCACATGTGTCAGCTTCCTTAACTGTGGCTCCCCAGTCCATCATGGCCCTGCCATTGCTCAGCCCATCGCCATTGACGGCAGCCAGCACTCCAAGTGCTTCATCAGCGACTATCTGTGGAGCCTGGTAGACACAACTTGGTGACCCTGGCCCCGTAAGCCTGGTGATTAGCTGGCTGGGGGCACGGCAAGGTTGGCTAGCACAGGTAGTGACGGACCCAGCTGCTAATCACAAAGGGATTTTTTATTCATGTAACAATAAATCATTTGAAATCAGATCATTAAAAGCAGTCTCCCCGCAGCCAGGCTGCAGCGTAAGTCGTAAGCAGAGACACCAGGCCCTGTAACGGCACTCGGCTATTCAGTAACTGCTGCCCCTCCAGCCTGGCACCATTCCAGGCCTGCGGGGTCTGCTCTGCCCCTTTCAGTCAGCGGCCGCCTGCCATGGAGCACAGCCATCCCCCTCGAGTTAGGTTAGCACCGGGGGGGGGCCTCTTCCCCCATTCCAGTAGGGGAAGCCCAGGCTGCTAGGCAGGGAACACTGGGGGACTGTGACAGCTGTGGTGGCCAGCAGAGCTGACTGTCCAAGCTGCCCACCTGAGCCCGGGAGGGCAGGTAGCTGGGCTGGTGCATGGGGCGCAGCAGGTCAGAGGAGAGTCTCCACAGTGTAAGGGGATCTCCTGCTCCATGGCCAGCCACTGGGCCACCAGTGTCCTGCAGGGGGGCAAGGCTGAGGGAGGCTGGGAAAGACCCTCTCCCCCTTTCCCATCTCTGCACAAGAGGGCAGATTGGAAGCCAGTCATGCTGCGCTGTGGAGGAGGGGGATGCGGTGCTGGAACGGGGGCTGGACTCCCTTGCCCCCTTGGCACTTGAAAAGCCAGCTCCAGCCCCCTGGCAGAACGGGGCCCCTGGGCGCGGCTGGTTAACACTGACTTGGCGAAGGGGTGCGGCGACCCCGCCCAGCCAGGGCAGCGCTAGCAGTCACAGGCGTGCGGGTCGACCTGCTTGCGGCAGGGCTCCATGGTGATGGCCACGCCCACCCCGCTGCGGCCGGATGTCATGTGCGTCACCTCGGTCCACGTGTCCGTGGCGGGGTCGTAGCACTCCACGCTGTCCAGGAAGGTGTGCCCATCATAGCCCCCTGCAGAGGAGAGAGGGGCTGTTCTCATGCTGCCCTACAGGACAGGACTCACCCAGCCAGCCACAGCTTAAAGTGGGTCTGGGGTCTGAGCCCTGCCCCTGCAACAGCTGGAGCGAGGGCAGGGGAACCCTGCAGCCAGGGCCAGCCCAGCACGCTGTACTGCACGTGCCCTGCGGGGGGGGGGGGAGTTGTCCCTTCTGCCCCCCAGCACTCACCCAGCACGTAGATCTTGCCCTGGTACACGGTGACACCCAGCGCGCTGCGCCGGTGCCTCATGGGGGCAGCCGAGGCCCAGCTGTCAGTCTCCACATCGTAGCGCTCGGTGCTGTTGAGCTGGTCCGTGCCGTCATAGCCCCCCATGGCATAGATGCAGTTGTTGAGGGCACAGACACCTGTGGGGGGACATGGAGCAGCAGGGTGGGGGGGGCAGCATGCACTGATTCCAGGCCACCACTGGGGGGGGAGCAGGGACTGACAACCCTCTGCATGTGCTCAGGTCCTGGACCAAGCTCAGAATGGGGACCCCTGCCCACAGCACAGCTGCCAGGCCTGGGGGAACCCTTCCAACGGCTGCTGCATGTCAGGTGCCCATCTGCCTGTAGAGCCAGGGTCTCCATGAGATGACCCAGAGCCGCCCAGGACTGAGTGCCAGGACGGGACGGGACAGCTGCCAGGGCTGGCCCAGCCAGCAGCAAGGACCTTGCCCGCCCATTCTCCATGGGGCCCCCAGCCATCACTTACCAGCTCCGCTGCGGATGGTCTGCATGGGGGCGATGGGGCACCACTCGTCCCGCTCTGGGTAATAGCACTCAGCTGAGCGGAGCCGCTCGGTGCCGTCAAAGCCACCCACCGCGTAAAGGAGGCGGTTCAGCACGGCCACCCCCACACCGATCCTGCGGGTCAGCATTGGCGCCACCAGCTGCCAAGTGTCCCGGTCCGGCTCGTACCTGCAGGGGGCCAGAGGCAGCATCGGACACCAGGGCGGGGCAGGGGAGAGGCCTGGACCCAGTAGGCAGGGGGCTCCCTGTGTCCCAAGTGCAAGGTGGAAGGGGGTGGCAATCAGGGACCCTTTGCCACTGCCTGGGGGAAACCCTGGGCAAGTCTCGTCCCCTCGGTGCTTCTGTGCCTCTCCCAGCCTTTGGCTAGGCTGGGAGCCCTGCGCCCTCTCACCACGGCGGCCTGGAATCAGCAGCCGGGACTCCTGGGTCCTGCTCTGGCTCATGGTGCTCAGGATTCCTGAATCCCTAGCCTCAACTCCGCCCCAGGGCTGGCCACCTCTACAGGAGCCTCCTCACCTCTCCACGCTGTTGTGATGGGTGCAGCCCTGCGAGCCACCCACGGCATAGATCAGACCGTCGATGACGCCCACCCCGATGCGGTTGCGGGGCACACTCATGGGGGCGCAGGGCGACCACTGGTTGGTCATGGGGTTGTAGCAGTCGATGGCGTTGGAGTCCGTGTTGCCGTCGGGCGAGTTGTTCCGTCCCCCCACAGCATAGAAGAGCCCCCCCACCACACAGCCGGCCAGCCCGCTGCGGGGCACCTGCAGATCGGCCAGCCGGATCCAGGAGCCGTCGCAGGGGTTGTAGGCCTCCAGGTAGCTGAGCGACTGGCGGTAGTAGCCGCCGGCTGTGTAGATCAGCTGGCCCACCTTGGGGGCGCGCGTGGACATGCCCCGGGTGGGCTTGTGCAGGGTGAGCTCCTGGAAGATCTGGGCCAGGTAGTCTTTGCAGCGCGCGTCCCCCTGCAGGATCTCGCACTTCTGCAGCTGAGTCTGCAGGAAGTGGGGGGTGAGCGCGTGGCAGCGCACGGCCTGCAGCAGCGCCTGCACATACAGCCGCCGGCTCGCACAGTCGTACTGCACCCAGTTAATGCAGGCGTGGAAGACCTCGGACTCGCAGCGCACGTTCAGCTCGTCCCGGCTGATCAGCGTCACCAGCTGGCAGTGCGAGAGATTGAAGAACTCCTCCTGCTTGACCACCTGGGCGGGGGGGGGAAGAAGGAGACAGTGAGTGGGGGGCAGGAGAGAGTCTGCGGGGGGACAATGAGAGCCCTAAATGCACGTGCAAGCTGCAGCCACTAGAGGGAGCTGCAGTCCCAGGCATGGGAGCAGGACTGAGGGGCGGGCCCTACAGTAACAGTCCAGCCCTGTGTGACCCTACAGCAGCCCTGCCTACCGTCACCCTACAGTCTGTGCCTTCGCCCCTGGGGGAACCCTGAAAAACCAGACAGCGTGCTCCCCCCATGTGCTCATGGAGGCAGCTGGGGCAGAGGCAGGGGGTCAGCCCCCCCTCTGACGGGGATTCACCCAGCTGGGACCCACAGATCCAACCACGGGGGGAGGGGAGATGACGGACGACAGGACAGTCCCTAACCAGAGTGCAGCTCTCAAGCTACATGGGCCCCTTAGGAGCTGACTTCCCACTGCTGTAAGACTCCTGTGCCCAGGTTCCTGCCAGCCACCCACCTGTGACTCAGCCGCGCCCCAGCAGGCCTGGGCCTCCCTCCCGGGGGCCACTCAGCTAGGGCTGGATCCCCCCATCTCTGCCACTGATCCCCAGCAGCAGGATCAGGCCCTGGTTGCTGAGCATCAAGCTCAGCCACCAGGCGGGTGCTGCAGAGCAACTGGCCTCTGGGGCATAGCCCCACAACGTGCACTGCTAAATCCCATGCCCCCTGCTGCTCCCACGCCCCACTGCATCCCACACTGGTCCTGGGAAATGAGCCAGGCAGGGTCCCTCTCCCCAGGGGAGAGGCCTCTCAAGCCCTAGGATGCTCCTCAATGTCTCCCCAGAGCCAGTAGCCCCTCCCCATCCACACTGCACCCAACCCCCCAGGAGGGCTCGGACACTCCCTCCTGCCCCCCGCCATGCTCCTCCCCTGCGGCAACCCCACTATGGGGGGGGGAGCCAAGGGTTTATTTCCAGCCACCTGGGAGCCCCCCCACATGTAGGAGTCCAGTTCCTGTGAGCCCTGTGCACCCCTCCTCCCTCCCCACAGGGCTCACAGGCATCCCTTAGCTCAGGCTCCACCCCCCACCCCGTGGCCTCACACCTCTAGCCTCAGGCCCCCTGGTGCAGCCCTTCCCCCCCGCGCCGTGGCCCAGCAGGAATGTTCGGTACCATGCTGCTGACAGCCCAGCCCAGCTGTGATTTGCTGGACGCAGGCCTGGGACCCCTGGGTGCAAAAGGGCTTGGAAGCTGCTCCTGGGGCTGAGGAGCCATGAAGTGTGGGCGTGGGTGACACTGACCTGATACCGTGGATCCCACGAGACAACAGGACTCCCACAGACTGAGCGGCTAATGCCCAACAAGGGGGAACCTGGGCAGGCAGCACACGGGAAGGGACCGGCCAGGCTCTGCAGGAGGGCACGATGGCCTGGGAGGTGACAGGCTGGGATGGGGGCTGCCTTGGAGGGGCTCAGCAGCTCTCCCCGGGACTGACCCAGCTCAGGCATTCCCCAGCAGTTGGTCGGGGAGCCCTGGCTCGGCCGGCTGGACCAGGTCTGCACCTTCGCTGCTCTGCGCCAGCCCAGGGCCTGCTCGGGAGCCAGGTGCTGGGGGGTCGCTGTTCCCTGCAGAGGGGCCAGGTCTCTGCCCAGGCATCACGCTCAGTCCGCACTCGCCAGGCAGCGCCCCCAGTGGCAGCAGCAGGCTGGGACCCAGAGGCTCTGTCTCGGAGGCTGTGAAGACGAGTGGGCCCCTGGGGGGCTCGGGCACGCAGGGGCTCCTCTCAGGAACTGCTGGAAGGCCAGAGCGCAGCCCAGAGCCATGGATCTCTGCCCCTCCCCCACACTCACCTCCCCGAAGTTCATGTAGATGTACTCGCGGGCCCGCTGGTGCAGCTCCGTGCAGCCGATCTGTTCGGCGAAGTTGGCGATGCCGATGGCATTGCTGGGGTCAAGCTGCTGCACCAGGAAGTCGCAGCAGGCCTTGACCACACTGTCGATTTGGTACATGACAGCACCGTTCATGACGTGAACCACACATTTCTCGCCCACCGAGATGGAGGCCGTGTAGGCAAACTCGATGAGCCGCTCCATCACCCGCGGGTGGATGCCCTCGATGGGAACCACCTCCATGGCCTGCTCCCGCAGCCCCGTGGTGAACATGGCCTTGAAGACTGGGCTGGAGGAAGCCAGCACCACCTTGTGGGCTTGGAAGTCAGCCGGAGGGGCGTCCTCATAGCGCACCCGCAAGGTGACGTCGCACAGCTGCTGGCTGAGGCGCAGCTGGTTCATGATGCCGAAGGCCTGCTTGGTGTGCTCCTCCAGGGTGTAGCTGAACGAGCGGTGCCCGTGGTGAGACGGCGTCACCTCCGCCTTGCACTCGGGTGCGTACATCACCGAGGCCGGCGCAGGTGCATCGCAGGGGACAACGGAGCTGGGGGGTTCAGGCTACGGCACCGGGGAGAGCACTACTGAGCTCTGGGACACCGCCGCAATGCCACACCTGCGGGGGGAGAGAGAGATGGGGTTAGCAGGGACCCAGCCCCACTTCCCACACTGGCCCACACCGGGGGGCTGTCTCTGGACTGGGGAATCAGCAGCCACAGCCCTGACCCTACCGGCTCTAGAAAGCCCCCAGTATGGCCAGCTGCAGCCCCAGAAGTCCAGGCCAGAGGGACCCTGCTGCTGGTTTGGTAGTGGCGCATTTAAGCATTATCGAGGAGGAATTGCTGCTGACCAGGGCGCAGCTCAATCACAGGGCGAGGTCTGGGGCTCTGGGCCCTGGCACAGCAGGGGATTCACTGCCCGCAGTGCAGCCCCCAGCAACCCTGCAGCCCTCCCCCTCCCCAGACAGTCCCCTCTGTTCTCAGCAACCCCTCAGCCCAGCCCCACTGCGCCTGGCCAGGACCCTGTGCAGCTCACGCAGCTGTAACTGACAGGACGTGGGAAGCAACCCTGCCTCACTCTCCGCTAGCGGGCTGTACACACAGACCCTGGCCAACCCCAAGGCCAGCCCCTCTGACTGACTTCCTCCTGCTGGGGGGGGAGGGCAGACAGATGCTGGCACAGTCACAGTCTGGAGGGGGCCTGCCCTGAGCGCTAACACAAGGCTGTTTGGGGCTGGATTGGGGTAGTGAGGCTGCAGCTATACAGGTAGCTAGAGACAGACAAACCAACACCCCCCGCACACCAGCCCCTGTCTCATTTGTCTTAGACTCGGATCAGAAGCTCTTTGGGGCAGGGATGGTCTTGCTGTTCTGTATCTGTGCAGCACCTGGCCCCAGGGGGCCAGGGTCACAGCTGGGGGGCCTGGGAGCTACCTTAATATACCTAATAAACAACGTACAGCTCCTGGCAGCTTGGGCCCTGGCCCATGGCTGGAGGGCCTGGAAGCTATCGTAATATACCTAATAAACTACCATTGGCCACAGCTGGGGGGCCTGGCACCTAATAAATAACACCCACCTCCAAACAGACTGAGCACCCCCACACTGACACTGGAGGATAATTTCTGCTCTCAAGGTCTCTGTGTCCACCCCCACCTCCCCATGCCACATCTGCCCAGCGCTAATTGGCAACGTGGCTTCACCACTTAAACAAACACGGGTTGCTCTTTGGAGCCCAGGCCAGAGGCAGGGGCAGGATTTCCCCATCTCAGCTCCCACTAGTCTGTGCATTATGGTAGCACCTGGAGACCTCAGCGGAAATCAGGGCCCCCCCTGTGGTGGGCACTGCACAGACTCGGATCCAGACCGCCTGTTGTGCCAGGCACAGAACAGGCCTCAAGTGAGTGCCAGTCCCTGCCCCAAAGAGCACAGTCTTAGATATGGCGTGGGAGGGTAAACTGAGGCACAGAGCCGGGCCGTCACCCAGCCGGTCAGTGGCAGAGCTGGGGAAGGAAGCCAGAGGGACCCACGAGGTCACGCTGAGTGTCTGGCGTCTCTTAGATCCTGCTTTGTGCGGCTGCAGGGGGGAGGGAAGTGACTGATACGGAAAAACAGCAGCAGAGTTCTGATGGGAGCCCGAACCCTGCCCACCCAGAGTCTCTGCCATCCTAAGGGCGCGGCCTGGCTCACCCGCAAGAGGAGCATCTGACCACATCCCACCTCGGGTTGTTGACATCCCACATGCCGCATGGGTGCTCGACACATACGGACAGCAGCAGGGAGAGGGGCCCAGGCCTTTCATGCTTCAGCTAAAGGGAGATTTCCCTTAGGTGTTAGCAGTGTGGGGCCTATGACACAGCTGAGTGGTTCTGATGCCGTCCAGCAGGGGGCAGCAGACTCTGCAGAGGCCTGTTCCCAGTCTCACACACTAACAAGCAGGGTACCATGACCCCATTTTATAGGTGGGGAAACTGAGGCACAGAGAGGGGAAGGAGTTTGTCCAAGTCAGGAGCAGAGCCAGGAATAGAACCCAGGAGTCCTGGCCCCTAGTGTCCCCCCTCCCCCGCTCTAACCCACTAGACCCCAGGAATCCTGACTCACCCCCTTCCTGCTGGACTGCGCAGCCCTTCAGTTCCCATGACACCGCCCCCCCGCAGAGCCCAGTGCATGGCCCGGCCTGTACCCACCAAGGCGGGATGGGGGGGAGATATTGGGGGGGCGGGGTGGAGGCGAGCGTCTGGCCTGGGGCGGGGGCCGGATGCGGGGAGCCGAGCCACCAAGGCAACGTGTTGCAATTTCACTGAGGCAGCCAGACATGGAAAATATTAACCAGGTCCCGCCAGGGCCCCCCTGGCCGCCCCCCCCCCCGCCGGGAATCGACTAGGGAGCTGGGCTCGGGGCTTGTAAACAAGGTCTGTGCACGTGTGGGGGGGGCCAGGGTACAGCCCCATAGCCACGGCAGCTGGGTTCGCTCCTGCGGCCCCCACGTTCCCCCCATCTTAGAGCCACCGAATCGGTGACCCCCCGCCTGTCAGGGCTCACACGTCGGCATCTTCTGGGGGGGTTGACCCAATCCAGGAATAAGCCCCCCTCCCACCACAAAAGCAGCCGGACCGTGAGGAACCCAAAGGCTCTTGCGGGTCCAGCGACGAGGTAACGAGAGTGGCTGCAGTTGGGGGGGTCAATAGCACGGGAGCAGGGATTAACCCCCCATCTAGGGCCCTTCATTCACGCCCCCATGAGAGCCCCCCCAACACACGCCCCCCCCCCGGACAAGCAGCTGGTTAAAGCTACCGCGACGAAGCACGAGCGGGTCCCGGGGGGGGGGATCAGCCGCGATTCCGACCGCCCCCGCTCCCAGCTCCATGGACCCCCGCAAAATAAGTCGTCTCAGGGCCCAGCTCCCCGCCCCCGCTCCGGGGTCTCCACCCCGCCCCACTTCCAGCCAGGAGACATGGGTCGGGGGGGTCCCTGGCAACTCCAGGGGGGCAGCCCAGGCTGGGGGGGCGGTCAGGAGGATCCTTGTGGCGCCGGAGGGGGGTTCTCTCCCGGGGGCAGCTGGTCCCCTGCCCTGGAGCCTGGCTGGGGGGTCCCATTGAGCCCGGGGGGCGGGGAAGGGTCCCCTCTCGTCGGCGGTGCCACTAACCCAGCCATGGCCCCGGCCACTGCCCTCGTCCGCCCGCACGTCCCGGCCCGGCCCGGCTCGGCTCCTCCATGGCGCAGGCAGGAGCTGGGAGGGGGCGGGCAGGGGGAGTCACCATGACTAAGCAGAGCCCGGCCGCTGTCAGAATAAGAGTCCCCGGGTTCCCTCCCCCCCACCCCCGCCGGATGGAACGCGGCGCTCCCGGCGTTCGGGTTCGAGAACGCGGTGGAGGGAAGCGGCGCATCCGCTCCGAAGCGGGCTTAGCTCGGAGGTGGCGGGTCTGGGGGGGGCACCGAGTATGGGCGGGGGGCTGAGCTGGGGGGCACAGGGAGGCGGGGGGCTGAGCATGGGCGGTGGCTGAGTGGCAGGGAGGCACCTGGGGAGGATGAAGGGGGGGAGCAGGAGGAGGACTGGGAGCCTGGATGTGGGGGAAGGGGAGAGGATGAGGAGGGGGGAGACCAGGGGTGTTGAACTAGGAGGTGGTGAAGGTTAGGGGTGGAGTCTGGAGGAGGTGGCACAGGGCGGGGGTGGGTTCTGAGAAGGAAGTGGGTGGGATGGGGAGACTGAGCTGAAGAGGAAGGTGGCCATGGGAATGGTGTGAGTGGGGAGTAGAAGGCTGAGATATGGGTCCCCCTCTGTCTTTCCGGCGTGTCCCCCCTTGGATCTGGGGGGGCTGTGTGTCTCCTGTCCCATTACTGGCTCCCTCGCTGGCTCTGAGATCTCTGGGGCAAGACCCCAGTCGCTCCTGGTTGCTATGAAATAACAATCCTGGGTGCAGGTGGCACTGCCCTTCGGCCTCCCGCAGGTGCAGCCCCTGAGATGCACCTGGAAGGGGACTTTGTACCCAGACAGGGAACGTGGCCCTGTAGAGAAGCGCTCCCAGGATCATCCCACTTGACACCCTTCAGGCCTTTCACGGGAGGGGCTCAAATACATGGGGAACGGGATGAGGGGCCTGTCCCTTCTGGGGGGCGCCAGCTCCAATCCAGCCCCAGGGCAGAGGATTGGCTGGCTTGGGGAGGAGTAGGGCATGGGGTGCCAGTCCCAGGGGGGGCATATGGGGCCTTTCTCCTTGGGCTGCTCGTTTAGATCTTGCCCTGGGAAGCAGCGATGAACCTTTGTTCCTGTCTGGAGGCCTGTGTGAAATGAGTTTGCAAGGTCTTAGTCCCATTCACAGCACGTCCGGCACAGTGGGCACTATCTTGCTCCACTGAGGGCCAAATGGGGGGATCTTCCTGGGGGGCAGGATCGGGGGCTGATCTGGGGATGCCCAGCCTGCTGTGAAGGTTCTGGATGTTTTACAGCCCCCTCCCCACCTCCCTCCTACACCCCCCCCCCGCACAGAGCAGGAGGCTCTAATGAATGCGCAGAATGAAGGCAGCCAGAGGTGGTGGGACTTCCCCTGCACCAAGTGCTCGCAGTTGTGACTCCAAAAGTGAAGGTGGAGGGGGAAATAAAGGAGGGCAGCTGGGATCTCCCCCAGCCCTGCCATGGAGGATCTAAAAGTCATTTGGGTCTCGAGTGAATGAATGGGCACGACTCCAGTTTCCTGCTGTGCTGGGGCCATAGGTGACCTACCCAGAGGAGCCCTTCTTCCAGCCGTGGGCTCCATCCTGTCCCCCCAGGGTAACTCCCCAGTCACCCAAGACAAGAGCCTGCCCATTCTGCACCGCGACCCATTCCCCTGCCTTCTGCTGGGCCTGCCTGACCCTCTTGAGAACCGACAGACTGGGCTGGATTAAATCCCAGCTGGCCACACCAAGAGGGGGATGGAAAGAGACACCCACTGCACGGATGGTGGAAAGACAGACTGACCACTGCCTCTCAGCACCAGGCAAGGGATCCCTGTGTAACCAGCCCCTACGCTTCACCCCAGAGGTTGCTGCATCTCAATAGCGCTGTAGTGTAGAGAGGGTGACCCCCTGTGGATGTCCCAGGTCAGTGGCAGCAGGAGCTGTGTCCAGCCCTGTGGGCTGAGGCTGTCAGGGGATTACTGGTCCTGGGGAGTCTGGTATTTCCCAACTCCCTGCCTAGATACCGGTGTGACCCATCCTGGGCTGCTGCCCTCCGCTGCATTTCCCTCCCGAGCCTTGTGCCCACACACGAGGGGGCAGCAACTTGGGAGCCAGGATTTCATGGGGAGAGCCCGTGGGGGCAAGGGGATTTTCACTCAATAGGGCCTGATACTTGGGAAGAACCCAGGAGTCCTGGCTCCTAGTCCCCCTCCCTACTGTAACCACTAGACCACACTCCCCTCCTGGAGCCAGGACTGGCCCAGTGGTCAAGTGTGAGGAGGGACAGGCTGCCCTACTGTCTCCCTGTCCTAACACGGGGGGGGGGGGGCACCATGAGTATGTGGGAAGCAAGAGCAGGGGGGCGTCTTCAGGGCCTGTGGGGGCTGGAGGTTTCCAAGCTGCTCTCAGGGCTGGGGGTAGGTTTGGAGCTGGGGGGAAGGGGGCAGGAGATTATGGAGGCTGCAGGGGTTCCTGGCCCAGCCAATAGGGAGCGCCAGCCCTGCTCCCCCCCCCCCCCAAACCCCCTGTCATTTCAGCTTCTCCAGCTCAGCCAGGCAGGCAGCCCAGGAAGGGAGGGCACTGGGCACGGTTCTACCCCCTGCTCTGGGAAGCGAGTGGGGCCTAGTGCGTTAGAGAAGGAGGGGGCGGGAGTCAGGACTCGGAGTCTATGAAACACTCTTGCTGGGTGACTTGGATTCATATGTGCCCTGACAGGGGCCTCGATGCAGGGCTCTGACTATGTTCTAGAAATCACTGGGCGGCTCAATGCTAGCCATAGGTTCTGTGTCCCCCCAGCCTTGGGTCGCTCTGCCTCAGCTAATCCTTGGGTACAATGAGAGCAGCACCAGCAGCAGCTGCCCAGCCCAGCCTCTGCTCACGCCAGAGCAGCTGCTCCCCAGGGGCTGGGAGCCCCTGAATTACAGGGGTCCAGATGCTGCCTCCCTGCCAGCTCCCAGGAGCAACCCAGCTGTTGCCACCCCAGCTGCCCGTGTTCACCTGCCAGTAACTCTGCCAGCGCCAGGGCGATGTGCCCAGAAGCCCTTGTCTGTACAGGGGCCACGTGGGGTGCGGGGACTCCAAACACCTTGCAATTGGCCTGGCCCAAAGTCCTACAGCTAAAAGGGCAGGCGCAGCTGGGTCAGGTCTGATTCTGTGGGGCAAGTACCCCCTACTGCCCCCTTACAGCACAGCGCCCCCCAGTGCCGAGCTGGGGCACAGGCTGAGGCCTCGGTCAGACCACCCCCCACCCCAGAGGCAGCTGGGAAGTGAGAGACCCAGCCCCACTGGCCCTGAATGATCCCAGCTGCGCAGGGAGCAGGCCCCATGTGGGTGCAGTTCCCCCGCTGGTCACAAGAGGGCGCCGGGAGCCCTGCTAGAGCTCGGAGAGCTATGGGGTGCGAGAGTGGGGGGCAATTTATCCATGGACCAGACCAGGTTGGGGGGTGAGTCCACTCAGGCTGCTGCTTCTGACCCCCCCCAGCTCTGCTGCTGCCCCCCAGGGGAGCCCAGCCATGGGCTCCACCCCACTCTGCCAGTGCCCTTCAATCCTGACCCATAGCCCCTTCTTTCTCCCCCCAGGAAGGTGTTTAAGTCCTGGCTGTCTGGGCCAAGGGTCAGCCATGGGCACCGGGGACCAGTCACAGGGGAGTCCCAGGCAGTGGCCAGGCCAGGTTGAGCTGTGGCCCTGCCTCACCCCACCCACAATGCTCAAAGCCCCCTGGGACCCCGAGAGAGGCAGAAACAGGCTGGGGGTCAGAGAACCCTCTCCAGGCAGTCTTGGCCTTGTCAGACCCCTGAGGGGTCAAAGTACATGACTAGGAGGGGGGCAGCCAAAGCTGGGAGGAAATGGGGGAAGGGTTGCAGTTCCCCACCCCCACACATGGGGTCTCTCCTCCCCCCTCTGAGTCTCCCCAACAGGCATCTCCCTGAGAAGTGTGTCCCCTCCTCCCTTCCGCACCGCAGCCCCCAGCTGGGGCAAGGTTGGGGTAGAGCAACAAGCACCAAGTTCCCTCTGCAAAAGCGCAGCTTGCCTGGAAACAGGGGTCATGTCCTGCCTCAGCTCCCCCTGTCGGCAGGGCCAGAGTCACCGCCTGGGCCCCAATGGAGTGGTCAGGACCTGGGCAATCCTCCCTTCTCCCTGCCCAGCTGCTCCAGGGGACACCTCGGGTTCCACGGTCCCACTCAGGCTCCTCTGCAGAGGCTGCGGCTGACATGGGTGCAGGCTGCGGAGCCCTGGCAAGCTGAGCGCGCCCCATGCTGGACACAGTCTGGTGCCCTGCCCCCAGCTCTGGGTGCTCCCCAATAGTCCCCCTCCCCCAGCAGTAACTACATCGGGTACCTGGCATGGTGGCTCTGTCCACACAGGAAGTGCCAGCAAGGCTTCAGCAGGGAAAGGGTTAAGGGGGGGGCAGGACAGGCAGGAGCTTGAAAGAGGCTTTTTATTATAAACCTGTTTAAAAAAACAAAAACCAACAACGGGGAGGCCCCAAGAGGCCTTAGTTTATCAACAGCTGATTAAGTGCAGGGGGGGCGGTGTCCAGGCTGTTGTGGGGAGGGAAGGGAGCTGCTGGGCTGTGCTGTGCTGGGCGGGGTATCTATCTGTGCGGTCATACTGTGTGGGCCACAGGCTCTGGGACCAGCTCTGCACCGGTGGCGGCTGCGTTGGATCACTTTGTGGGAAGGGGGGAAGGCAGCTTGTCTGAGCAGTTTCAAGACCACGGGCATTAATGCTGCGCGCCGTGTGGCTACACTGCCCGGGCCAGCAATGAGCTTTGTACAGACCAGGCCGGCGGGCGGGTGCCTCTGGCAGGTGTGCTCAGCTCTCTGCCGGGTCCCTTGCCTTCCAGGAAGCTGGGGTCCAGCCATTGTGAGTCATAGGGGGCCCCCGTCCCAGCTCCTCACCCAGCGGGCATGGGGGGATGGGAAGGAAGGCTCAATACTTGGGCCTGGGCACCAGCGCCTTGACAGGGGTGGGCGTCCCATTGCCCGTGGACAGGCTGGTGTCGGCCCCGTCGGGGTGGTGGGATGAGCGCTCGGACTTGCTGGTGCTGCACTCCAGGATGGGGATCCCGAAGCGCTGGGCTGGGCTGTCCTCGGCTGGCCCCACCAGCAGGCAGCACAGCACCTTGAGGATGGCCCGGCGCATGTCCTTGCTGGTCAGCGTGTAGATGATGGGGTTGAGCAGGGAGTTGATCATGGCCAAGCCCAGGAAATAGTCTGCCTTGTAGAGCAGGCTGCAAGCCTGCGCCTCGCACCACACGTCCAGCAGCAGGAGCAGGAAGAGGGGCAGCCAGCAGGCCACAAAGGTGCCCACCACGATGGTGACCGTCTTCAGCAGGGCCATGTACTTCTGCGACCGCTTCAGTGTGCCCTTGCGCTGGCTGCCGAGCCGCTGGCTGTTGCCCTTGACCATGCGGAAGACCCGGGCGTAGAGCACAGTGATGGACACCAGGATGGCCAGGAAGACGGTGGTGCAGAAGAGGACATAGTGCTTGGAGTAGAGGGGCAGGACGGTGGAGCACTCGGCCAGCTTGTCGATGCAGTTCCAGCCCAGGACGGGCAGCACCCCCAGCAGCACCGATGCCACCCAGCTGGCCCCCACCAGCAGGAACATGCGCCCCTTCTTGTCTCCCTGGTAGAGCTTCATACGGATCATGGTGATGTGCCGCTCGATGGCGATGGCCAGGAGGCTGAGGACGGAGGCGGCCAAGGTGATGAAGACACCTGCCTCCCGCAGGAACCACAGCACTGGGGTCAGCTGGAGGGTGTTGGCGCCGGACAGGACGATGTTGGCGATGTAGGCCAGGCCGGCCAGCAGGTCCGACAGGGTCAGGTTGCCCAGAAGGTAGTACATGGGCGAGTGGAATTTCTTGTTCCTCCAGATGGCCAGCAGCACCACCAGGTTCTCCAGCACGATGAAGGCGCAGATGGCCAGGAAGGCGATGGCATCGGCCTTCAGGCCACCCTGGTACTTGCTGGTCTGCAGCTTCCCCGTGTAGTTGTAGTGCAGGGCGATGAGCTCATTGTTGTGATATTCCCGGTAGAGCCGGACCAGCTGCTGCGGGGATGCCGCGGTGATGAACTCCATGCCGGCGGCTCCCACGGGTGCTACATGGCGGGGCCCTGTCCGGGGCAGGGACGCTCTCGCACCAGCGCCAGCTGAGGGCGTTCTTGTCTCTGGGTGGGACAGGCCCTGCTTGCAGCGTCACACCTCGCTGGTGGGGCTGCTGCTGTGACCGCGCAGCTCAGCGGCTGGGTGACACTTGGGTGTGGGGCATTTTCAGTCCTCCAGGAGAGCCCTGCGAAGAGGGGCAGGAGGATATCAGGGAGGTACAGGCCCGGGTGCCATGGGACTGGCCTCTGGGCACCCAGGGGCTGTGCTAGGGCCATGGAGAACGCAAGCAGCTGGAGGGGGGCACAGCTTCACTCAGGGGCTCCGTTGGATCCCACCCCCCAGCTGCCTGCCCCAATCCCCCGTTTGCCCATAGCTTTGATCCTGCATCTGCAGCTACCCCCCCAGCCACCTTCAGTACCTCAGCCCCAGATCGCCCCATGCTACCGCCCACACGCAGCCCCTGCACCTCACCTCACCCCCCAACATCCTGCCAATGCCCCCCACCCACCACAGCCACACCCCTAACCGCCGCCTCTGCACTTGGACTCTCACTCCCTCACATGCACCCCCCCCACACTGCGAACTGGGCGCTGCCTTATGCCCGAATGCCCCCAGCTGCCCCGGCCTCCAGGCCGCAGGGAGAGCGGCTGCTTCCTGCCTGTGCCCCACGCCGCCGCCTTCTGCAGAGCAGCTGGGCCCGCGGCTGGCGCTGCTCTCGGCCCTTCCCTCCGCAGCCATGTGCTCTGCGCCCAAGGTTCAAAGCCCCGGGCCCCGCTGCCCGTCTGGCACCGCCCGCCCCCCGTCTCGTGCCCGCCTCACCCGGCCCAGCTGCTCTGCAACAGCTGCTGCCCCCTCAGGCTAGCAGGGCGCGGGTGTCTCAATCCCCTGGGCTGGGACTGGCGCCGCTGGCACCTGTGAAATGAGGGGCTCCGGCGTCGCGTTACCGCCGGGAAGGAGGAAAGAGCCTGACCCGAAGCCCGCGGAAGGTGACGGAAAGTTGCCCCCCCCCCCCAGCGACTGCGGCCGTGCCTCAGCCCAGGACCGGTGGTTACATGCCAGACACTCCCTGCAAATACCCGGCCCGGCAGCAGAGCCTGGCCTGGCTCTGGCTCCGGGGGGTCCAGCCCCGGCCCCAAGCAGGCGAGGAGCCGGGACCGGCAGGGGTGGGGGGCAGAGCTGGCATCTCGCCTGCTGGGGGGAAGGGGAGGGAACCTCCCAGTGCCTCCTGCAGCCAAGCTGGGGCAGGGTCACCGAGGCCTGTCAATCCCCCATCACAGAGCCTGGCACCGCTGGCCCCCCTCGACGGCGCGATCCCGGGGGGGCTGAAATGGGGTTTGCCCCCCCGCCCCTGCGCTCGAGACCTAAAAGCGCCACGTGCCGCTTGTCACTCGCACGGGGCAGCTGGCTCCTGATCCCCGCGGCCCCGATCCCGAAGCAGCGAGGCGGAGAATCAGCGCAGCCCTCGCGAGCCCCGCGGCAGAGGCAGCCGGGCCTGGGAGCGCGGAGCCGGCCGGGCCGGGCTCGTGTCCCCGCACAAGGGCCGGGCGGGCCGCGGCTCTTCCGAGGAGCCACAGCCCGACGGGGACGGGTCGCTTGGGCCCTGGCCGGCGGTGACCGCACGAGGGATGCGCAGGGAGCAGCTGGGAACTGGACGCCCCGCACCGCTCGCCACCCTCCGGCCCTTGCTCTGTCTGGGCAGCGCCCGGCTCCACGGGCCGCTCTGCGGACCGCACCGTCCCACGAGCTCCGGCCTACGCCGCACGCCTCCCGCCGCGCCTCCGCGCCCCCGGTCCCCGAGCCTCGGCTGCCAGCGCAAAGCCCGGGAGTCCAGCAGCTCGGGGAGGCAGAGCTGGGCCCCAGCCCCTCTGCGCTGGCTGCCCCCAGCCCTGCCGTGCCTGGGCCCCGCGGCGTGGGAAAGTTCCCAGGGTCAATGCGGCGGGTGTGACCCGCGGCGCGAGTCGGGAGGGACGCAGCTCGGAGCCGGGCCACTCCGGCCATTTCCAGGGGAGGCGGGAGGGCGGCTGTGACCCCCACGGGGCAGGCGGGCAGCGCATGGGGGGCCGGACCCCGGCCAGAGCCAAGTGACGTCCCGTCTCCCTCCCGCAAGCGTGTGGCCGGGTCAGGCCCGGCGTGGGGCGAGTCCCGCGTGACCCCCTCGGCGGGCTGTGGCCAGGCTCGGGGGTGCAGCAGGTCTGTGCGCGGCCCCCAGAGAGAGGCAGGGGGCCGAGATCTAGGGCCCGATTCTCTGCCACCTTGACAGCGGCCCCGTGGGCCGCGGCCACCACAAAGGGCCAGGCGGCGCGGAGCGGCCACGTCCCCCGCAAATTCCACTCGCGAAAGTTGCTCTGAGACGCAAAACCCACCCCCCGGATCGGGCCCGGCTCCACGCTGGGGGCTGCAGGGGTCGGGGCTCAGCCCTGTCCCGGCGGGACTTACCGCGAAGGCGGCGGGACGGTCCGGCCGCGACCCGAGCTGCGGGGAATAACGCGCCCCGCTGCTGCGAGCTCGGAGCCCGGGCTCGGGCTGGCCCGGTGCCTGGTCACGTGGGAGCCCCCCCCCGCCACAGGAGCGTAGCCTTCACGGCTGGGGGGCGGGGGGCGAGTCTGGGCTGCAAAGGGCGAGGAGCCGAGACAGAGGGAGCGGGGGCTGGGGAGGGCAGCGCCGGGACTAGGCGTAGAATCTGAACCCAGGCGTCCGGCGCCCAGCCCCCCCAGACTCCCCTGCCCGCCCCCCCAGCGCAGGGACAGAACCCAGGCGCCCTGCTCCCAATGCCCGTGGGACGAGGCTGAGGCTGGGACCCGGCCCCCCCTTGCCCGGAATCGCTCCGGGGCAGGGGGAAGCCCCGTCCCTTGGGTCCCCGCCCGGCCCCGGGGATCGGGCTAGCTCTGTCCTGGGGCGGCCCCCGGTGGGCCCCGAGATGCCAGGGAGCGGCTGGTCCCTCCCCACCCGCCGCAGCCGAATCCGGAGCAGCTGCGCAGCCTGGGGCCTGGCACGTCCCGCCAGGGGACCCGCGCCCCATTGAGATGCTAATAGTGTCCCCGCGTGCCAGAGCCCCTGGCCCCGCGCCAGCCGCCCCCACCCCCCGCAGCTGAGCCACTTGCAGGGGGCCCGGTGGGGGCCCTGTCTGGGAAGGGCGCGTCCTGCGCTGGTGGCCCGCAGCCCCCTGCGATCGCAGCCCTGGCCCCCGCACCCTAGCTCCCGGTGCCCCCCCATCTCGGCCAAGCTGAGCCATCTCCCTGCTGGGGATACCCGACCCTCTGCCCCCACGAGCCAGCGGATCAGGCCCCTGGGGTGGGGCTGAGCCCCAGCTTGGAGGCAGCTCGGGGACCCTGGGTGGCGGCCAGCTGCAAGGCTGGGGCGCTCTGTCGTCCCGGGCGCACAGTTGGCATCGCCTGGCCGGGAGGACAATGCCCGATTCAGGCCGAGGGAAGGCGCAGCGGCCGTGCCTAATGCAGGCACAATGGGGAGGGTCCTGCAGGGTGAATCCTCCCGCCACCGAGCCCTGGAAGTTAGCGCAGCCTGGCACCACCCTTCTCCCCCCGCCCGGCTCTCGGGGCCCTCGTGAGCGGCCTGCAGTGGGAGGGGAGGGTCCAGCAGAGGCCTGGGGCAGAGGGTTTCAGAGCCCTCTGGGGTGCGGGTCCCACCACTCTCCGTTCCCACAGGCCCGTGAGGGGAGCCAGAGCATATCAGCGCTCACCGTGCCCAGCGCTGGGGTGCAGCCCTCACGCCCACCCGAGGCAGCCACATCTGAGCACTGGACAAAGGGCCCCTGGCTCGATCTCACCCTCCCTGTCCGCAAGGGCAAGTGCTTCTACCCTCTCCCTCCAGGGCCCCACCTGCCTCCCACGCGCTAGCCCTTGACCCCAGCCCCTTCCTCCTACGACCCCGGCTCCTGCTCTGTCTGTCTCCCCAATGCCCTCAGCACCCTCCTGGTGCAGCTCAGCATTGCCCCCCCCCCCCACGTATGGACAGCTGCCCGGGCCCTGGGAGCCGCCAGGATTCACCCACGTGGGATCAGGCTGCCCACAGTCCCGCCTGCCCCATCTTCTCTCTGCCAGCAGGGCGCACCCAGCGGGCTGGCATCAGGGGTGATGCTGCAAGGATTGAGGGCTGGGCTGGATGGGGGGGGCCCGTAGGATGGAGGAGCCCAGGGGTCAGGCAGCACTGAGAGCTAAGGGGTTGTGTGCCCAGCTGGAGGTCACCGGCTCGAGGCAGGGCAAGGGGGCACATGGGGCCAACCGGGCAGACATTAAAGCCTGTGGCAAGACCTTTGGACTGTGCAGGATGGAGATGAATGAGGGGAGATGCCCCCTGTCCCCGGTGGATGAGGCATGCCAGGCCTCTTGTGTACAGCAGCTAATAACCCCTAGTCCTAAGGCCCCCCAACTGCTTCCGTGGGGCACCAGGGGCCAGTGAAGCCTTTGCCAGGCCTGGGGATGACCCCCCCCCAGGATGCGGTCCCACTCTTGGGGTCTAGCACCACACCCACTCTGGGGTAGAGTCTGCAGTGCAGTGCAGTGCCCTCTTTCCTGGCCCCCACAGCTGGCACCCGGGTGCTTGATGGGCTGGCTCGTCCAGATCTTCCTGCCCATCTGGGGGGATCTTCCCCCCACATCCTCGTATGGAGCCATGGGTCACACACACAGAGAGACCCCCAGCCCCACGGCCAGGGCACTACCCTGCAGAATTGGCTCCCTGCTGCGCTGCCTACCATCCGGCCCTTCATTCAACCAGTTCCTCCTCCTGCAGCCCCATGAGTGGTTGCTGTGCCCTGTCTGTCTGTCTGTCTGTCTCCCTCCTCCTCCCTGCCAGGCAAGCCCCGACCCGCTCCTTTGGGTGTAAGCGCCCAGCCTTTCCCACCCCAGTTGCCTTGCCAGGCACAGTGATTCTGGCTTATTGGGGTGGGGCTGGGGGTCAGGACTCCTGGGTTCTCTTCCCAGCTCTGGCAGGGGAGCAGGGTCTAGTGGCCAGAGCAGGGGGCTGGGATCCAGGACTCCTGCATTCTCTCCTTGGCTCGGAGAGTGCAGGGGGGTCTAGTGCATGGGGATGCAGCATGGCAAGCCATGGGAACGACCTGCCAGGGAGGGGGCCCGCCCATCTGTGCTGGGACGTGGGAACCGCCTGGAGCACAGGCAGCTGCTCAGGCACTGACTTATCTGTCAGGAGAGACAACCTGGCCAACAGCACCCGGGGCGGCTCTCGGCTCCCTGCACGGCAGTCCCGCCCAGCACACCCATGGGAGCAGGAAGTGGAGCTACGCCACCCCCACGGCAGCCTGCATCCGCAGCACGGAGGGGGTGGGGGGGGCCAGTTGCCCCAGCCAGCCGATAAGGGCCGTTCACCCTGAAACCTAATGGTGCACATTACCGGGCAAACCTGTTAACTCGTTCGCTGCTCTGGCTCCGCCTAGAGGTGGGTGCACTTCTGCCCATCTGCAAAGTTCTTTGGGATCCTCTGGCACAGGAGGGGCAAGGTGATGCGATTCTGAGGCCATGATCCCTGCTGTCCTGGTTCCCCTCCCACCCCCCGGCTTGGTGGGCCCCCCCTGCCAGCCCATCTGCTGCTGTGGCTTTGTTGGTTCTCAGCTGGCAGCGGCCACGTGGTGTTTGTGGCGGGTGGTGGAGCCCACGCACTGAGTCATGGCCGCGACCAGCAGAGAGGGGAACACTTGGCCAATCTGCTGAGCCAGCAGCTGTGCGCAGTGTGAGCCCGGGGCACGGGGTGGGCTGCAGGAGGGATTGCCTGTCCTTGCTGCCAGGCCATACCCGGGGGCTGGGGATTTCAGACCCAGTGACTGTGAACCAGACCCAGAGAGGCTCCATGTTTGGGGTGTTCATAGGCCATGGGGCAGCTCCCCGGCTCCTGATCAGCCTTCGAGCCAGACAACACGGGGACTCCCAGCTGTGGGGATTAGTAGGGGCATGAATCCTGTCATCCTGCTCCTGGCCTCCCTCCCACTCACTCCTGCCGTGAGTGGTGGGGGAGAATGCTGGGGGGCAAAGGGACCGCTCAAGGTTTATCATAAAATGGGACTGATTCCTCCTGTGTTGAGCATGCCTTGGGCAGTGCCCCCCCACCCCATGCGTCCTGCCCTTTGTGCCCTGCTGCCCACCCTCCTCCTGGCAGCCCTGCCCCCAGCACATCCTGCTGTGAGCCTCTTCTCCGGGCCTCGGCCCATGCCAGCCCTGGTCTCCCGTCCCCACATTCAGGCCAGATCTAAAGCTCATTGGAATCGTTCTGGGCACCTGAGGTGAGTCAGGAAACTGGGGGATGGGAGAGTAGCGTGGGCTGCCTGCTGCTCACAGGTGCCCTTTATGGTGATGTGGTGCACCATGCAGCCCTGCCCCGCCCCAGGGCATTTTGCAGACCCTGAGCCTCTCCCCACAAAGCAGAAGAGGGATACAGAGGTGCGATGCTCACCCCTGAAATGCAGCCACCTCTGGGGCTGACTCCCAGCTTGCAGCAATGCTGCACAAAAAGCCCAAGCCAGCGAGCTGAGGAGAATCCTGCCCCCAAGGGGAATTGCAGAGGGGCTGGCAGACAGACCATCATTCCCCTGTGGGACCGGGCCAGGACACGGAGGGTAACATCCTGGGCTCGCCCATGCCAGTAAGTGCTCCTTGGGCCCCTGGTTTGTCCTCTCATCTGAAAGACGCTGCCCCCTTACAGCACAGTGCCCCTGGCACCATGGGGCCAGTGCTGACTCCCAGGGGAGAGCACCCCTGCCAGGCCCGCCACCTAGCTCCCTGTAGCCCAGCAGCCCTGGCACCTCTTTGCAGGAACGGGACCTTCAACATTGTTCTCTGCACGGAAGCGCCCTGATATGACCCAGCACCCACTGTGCGGGCGCTGTCCATTATTAGGTGTATTACAATAGCGCCAAGGCTCGGGGCCCTGTTGCGCCAGGCACTGTACAAACATTGGTTCCGTTTAATTTTGTTTCTCTGCAGACCAGATAAAAGACTGTCTCCGTGGGGAGCTGCTGTTTGTCTTTGGAAAACCTGTGCCCCCGATCTCAAACGCAGCCCTGCGCAGCACGCCATGGATTCCCACAGCTGCTGCCCTCAGATCAGATTGTGTCATGCCCACATCGCTCCGCAGGGATGGAACATTTGCAAGGCATTAAATGGTGCCCCATCAAACCTTTCCATTCTGCGGAATCTTGTTCTCCACCAGATACGCTCCCAAAACTGTTCGGACCACAAAATGAAGCAAGATGAAACGCGAGCAGCTCCCCTCATGCACTAGGGCAGCTGCGGGTTGAGATTCAGCATTTTTCCTCTCCTTGGACACATTTTCCCTGCTTTGGGAAGCGTGTGGTTTGCTGCTTTTGTAAATTGGAACATTTCCTTCTGGCTACAAGGGCCAGCGCTGAAGCAGAAGGGAAAGTGAAGTTAAATCTGGCTGTGAACTTCACTGGGGAGGTGATGGATTGCTACTAGTGGACACTGAAAGAGACTGTTTTTTAACTCCCAACCCCTAATAACACAACACAAGAACAGGTTGTTATGTACAAAATGGGGCTTCAGTGCCTTTGAATTAAACCTCCAAGGTGAATGTTAGCAGATCTGGCCCCATTGTGCCGGGTATGCACAGACCCCGACTGAGATGTCTCACACCCTGAACGATGTAGCTCTGCTGAGGCAACCTGTCAGCCTAGGCCAGGCCTCCAACCTCCCAGCGATGAGGGGCAGATAAATAGGAACCGGGGCCTGCAAGACAGCCAGTCGGCTGCCAGGACACTTGGGGTTTCTTTCCACCTCCGCCACAACCCTGTGGTGTGAGCTTGGGGCAATCACTTCCCTGGCTGCCCAGGGAATTATCCCCGACTGCGGGTTTGTCCCAACCTGTTATCCCAGCACTGTGTGGGCTCCAGCACGCTGCACTCCTGGGCAGCTGGTAGGATCGGCCATGAGCAGTGAGCTGCGCAGAAAGGGGTAGCAGCTGAGGCTTCAATCCAGACAGTCACAGCTGGGGCTCGTCTACACTCAAAGGTTGCTGTACATTAAAGCGGGGTGGGGATTCAAAGCGCAGCTAGTACTGGAATAAGAGGGCCATTAAATCAGGGCTGGGTTAGGCGTACGTGGTCCTGTGTCAGCGCCGCAGGCTGGACTGGAGGCTTCTCGAGGTCCCTTCTGGCCTGCCTTTAGCTGAGAGACAGGAACATGGCACTGTTGCTCTGGAATAAGAGGGTCCGTGCGTGGAGGCTCTCAGGGACAGGTACTGAGGAGCGACTCCAAGTGAAGACAAACCCAAAGCCAGTGGCTGTGCCCAGCGCCCTCCATCAGACTCAGTGAAAGCAGCACTGAAGCCCCTGTAGTGCACAGCCGAGACAGCACCAGCCAAAGAGGGACCACTCCAGGCCCGCGCGCGGCGGCTCAAAGCGTAGCCCTGGGGGTGCGAAGTTTCCCCGGCTGCAGTCACAGGGGCTGGGGTCGCAGCCTGTCGGCAAGACTAAAAGAAGCTGTGAGTGTGACTCGGGGAGCAAGCCGAGAGGCAGAGCTGGCTGAGCACTGAGCCCGCTGGAGGGGCAGGCGTGGGGATTTCAGACCCAGGGAAGTGCCTGCAGCTCTTTGTGCCCACTGTGCCCAGGGAAGCGTGTTCTCTGGAAATCAGCATGATCTGGCCGAACACAGGGCTGGCTTCTCCCATCAATTTCTCCTCCTCGCCAGCCCTGCCAGGCCCCAGTATTGGCTAATGGCTCAGCCCAAAGGGGCAACAACCTTCTATGCGGGGTCTTCCTGAGCCACCCTGGGATCTGGGATATGAGTGACATCTGTCACTTGTGGTTCACTCTCTCTCACTCTCTCTCTCCCATCCTGGAGAGGAGGCAGAGTGGCCTCCATTGATATAACACTGGACACCTGGGTTCTGTTCCTGTCTCTGGCACTGGCCTGCTGGGGGACCTTGGGCAAGTCCCATTCCCTGCTTGGTGCCTCAGTTTCCCCATCTTTAAAACTATACTGACCTCCTTTGCAAAGGGCTTGGCTCTCTCTGGAGGAAGAGCTCTGGGAATAATTGCCCCCTCTGCCTGGCCAGGACTGTGCGTGCAGCCAAGTGGGTTGCTTTGGTAGGGTTTGGCATATGGGTTTTTTAAGGGCCACACTGCCCGGGTTACAGAAGACAGGAAGGAGCCATGCCCCAGCCTTGAGCGGGAGGTCTGTGATGGTTCTTGGCCCCTGAGAAAGCCTGCCTCCCACCCAGGCTTGGGCAGGGTTTGCAAGGCCCCAAGCTGTCCCACGGTGCAAAGGGCAGGCGGAGGAGCCAGGTAAACAAGGGAGGAGAAGGCCAGGCTAGAGGGAAGCTGCTATTAGCGCCTGTGTCAAGGTGTGTGCGGACACGAGGCAGCAAGTGGCCCCGCGTCTGGGAGCCCTGCAAGCACCAGCACGTGACTTGCCCGCGCTCAGCCCTGCAGCGTGTAGCTGCTGCTGGGGTGCAGAGCCGGGCTGGGCCTGAGGTTAACCAGCGGGGTAAGCCAGCTCGTCTCTGCAGCTCCTGGCTGCGCTGGGAAGCCAACCTCTCACCTCCCCTGGCTGGGGCTGGGGCCGGTCGGAGTGCTGTGAACGGGATGTGCGTGTGGGCGGGGTGGGCGAGGTGCGAGATTGGGTGCAGAATTTACTCACTGCCTGCTGGGGAAGTGCAGCCCAAGGGGACCGAAACATCAGCCACTCCCAGCCAGACCCCCCCAGCTCACTCTCCTCCCCCCCCAGCAGAAATCCCAGGCCCCTCCCCCACTGGGATCCAGGGAGAAGCTCAGGCTCCCTGCAGTTACAAATGGTTCCTGTCCTCCCAAGGAGTGGAGGAAGAAACACAGGAAGCCTTGGTCAGCAAGGAGAGGGGCTGCTCCCAAAAGCCTCGTCACCAGGGTTGGAGCACGGAGGGGCCTGGGATCCAGGACTCCTGGGCTCCATCCCAGGCTCTGGTGAAGGAGTGGGCTCTGGGGCTGGGAGCCAGGACTCCTGGGCTCTGCTTAGGACCCCTTTGCCCTGTGGGTTATCTCTTTAGGAGGCCAGGGCAGGCTTCACGTCCAGCTATTGTCCTGGGAGCAGCGGGGCTGGGCAAGGAGTGCCTGGGTTTGCTGATCCCCAGCGGGGGGAGGGGGGCTGGCAGGAAGCTGTGCAGGAGCTCTAGGAGCCAAGGCAGCCTTCTCCGGGGCAATGCACTTCCTCCCAGCGGAGGAAGCAGCTGAGCTGGCCACAGCTTTGACACACAGGCCCTAGGGCAGGGGTCGGGAACCTATGGCTCGGGAGCCAGATGTAGCTCTTTTGATGGCTGCATCTGGCTCGCAGACAAATCTTTAATAAAAAAAATAAAAACGTTAAAAATATAAAACATTCTCATGTACAGTGATCCCTCACTTATCGCAGGTATTAGGTTCCTAGACCCCCGCGATAGGTGAAAATCCGGGAAGTAGGAACTGCTCTCCGCAGTGAAACTGACTCTGCCTTGTCAATTTCACTGGGGAGCAGGGCACACTCTGGGCAGTGAAACTGACTCTGCCTTGTCAATTTCACTGCCTAGGGGGAGCAGGACACACTCCCGCAGTGAAATTGACGCCTTGTTAATTTCACTGCGGAGGAGGACACACACACACATATGTTTAGTTTTAAACATTGTATGGCTCTCACCGAATTACATTTTAAAATATGTGGCGTTCATGGCTCTCTCAGCCAAAAAGGTTCCCGACCCCTGCCCTAGGGTCTGGGCCAGACCATGACCTGACACAGGAAGTGCCAGAAACTCAGCAGATTCCTCCAAGGAAAGACCCATTCCTGTCCCTGTCAGGGAATCTCCAAGGCAGAGGCTGGCTCCTGCTGTGCCTGGGAGCACGAATAGGGTGCGGGGGGGGGGAATCGCTGGGCTTTTGTCCCCATTTCACAGAGGGGGAAACTGAGGCATGGAGAAGCTAAGTGGTCACGCAGTAGCATAGGCAGGAATAGAACCCACAAGTCCTGACTCCGAGACCCTGCCTACTCAGTGGATGGGCACAGGGTCATGCTCCAGGCCTGCCCGGCCGATGCTTTCCACCCCCAGGAATCTCTCCTCCGTTTTCCCCCAGCTTCAGCTCCAATCCTGGCATGCTGGGTTCCTCCACTGCTGCCCCCGAAATCTCCAGGGCCGCTGTCATTCCTCTTCTACCACAGGCCCCACATCTGGCAGCTGGCTGGGTGATAAGGATTTATCAGAGCCTGTAACCAGCTGCCTCTGGCAGAGCTTCCAGCTCACTGGCTGGGGAGGAAAGAGGGGGCTGGAGGGGATGTGGCCGATTACCCAGATGAGTCAGGCGGTGGGAAAGTCAGGCGGGGACCTCCCACCCCCAAGCCAGGCCTTGCCCTGGTGAGGGGGCGCCTGCTTTCTGACTCTCCCAGCTTGGCTGTGCACAGAGGCCGCTGGCCTGGTGAGCTCAGCCCCTGCGGGGTCCTGGAAGAAAGGGGCAAGAAGGTATGGACAGGCAGCTCTGCCCCCACAGCAAACCCCACCCATGCCAAAGGCCCAATCAGGCAGATTTTGGTGGCATCGGGGTTTTATTTCCCAGGCCGCACTCGCTCACCCGTAGCCATTTGGCTCAAGCTCGCGTTGCTCCGCCCCCTTCCCAGCTGCTTTGCTGGTAGAAAAAGCCTTTGCAAAGCGTTTGCAGTCTGCCATCACTCGCTTCCCAGCAGGGATCTGGGCCCAGTCCCAGCTGAGCTGGAGAACGGGTTCAGGCTCTCGGCAGACTCAGGGTCCTACTGCAAAAGGTCCTGTCACTATTGCCAGAGGCTGCTGGGCTGCTGACATTAAGGATATGCACCCCGGGGAGCTGCACAGCCTGGCCACCACCTGCATGTCAGGGGGGCAAGTCAGCGTGGCATAAGCCCTGCTATGCACAGATAGAGTGTGACTCTACCGGGGACTAGAACCCAGGAGCCCCTGTTCTAGCCACAGACCCCTCTGCCCTCCCCGAGCCTGGGAGCGAGCCCAGGCTGCTAACTGGCAGCTGTCTCTTCCATGGTGCACACACTGGCAGCTTCCCAGCTATTAGGGACAGAGCTAGAGGAGAATCCCTAAGCAGTATAGGGTCTAGGAGACATGGTGGGCCCCAGGGATCCTGATTGGCTAAGATAGGGCAGTGACTCCGCCTACTGGCCTCTCTCTGCCCCAAGCCCCACCTATTCCCAGTGCTCAGGAGCAGCTGGGGCCCAGCCACCCCCGGGGCCCTTCCTGAGCCAGCTCCACGTCTGGCTTCTGCATGTCCTGCCACGTCCCGGAGCTGCAGCAGCAGCGCCGCACGCCCACAGCTCCCGTTGCCTGCAACGTAAAGCCTGCCAGGGCTGGCATGGCTGAGGGGGGCATCCACAGTGGGCGGTAGCAACCTGCCTGGTTAGCCCTTTCCAGGGAAACAAATGGCCTGCAAGGACGGGCGGCTGGTGCGCAGAGCGGTGGCTTAGGACACCTGGGTTCAATCCCTAGCTCTGCCCTGGAGACCTTGGGCAAGTGGGTGAATCTCTCTGGGTCCCATTTCCTCCTGTAAGCTGGGGCATCAGTGCAGCGTCCAGCGCCGGAGGTGCTCGAGGGCAGAGCAGGGTCTTGCATTCAGCTGGCATTTCTGGGGGGGGGCCTGGCTTTCACCCCAGCTGCGCAGGGAGGCAGGCTGCTGGACCCAGAGTCTCCTCGCTGAGTGGAGTGCGTGGGGAAGCAGAGTCTGTGTCTGTTTGCTGCGGCCGGGTTGCCCGGCAATGTGAGGGGCCCCAGCGATAACTAGCACTTTTGCCTTCCCCGGTTTGTGTCTTGGCAGCTCCAAGAGATTCCTGGAGAGATGGAGAGAGACCCCCTCCCCCATCCTGACCAGCTTCCAGCCACCCCCTTCGAAGGCCTGCGGGTTTCTGGGAAGGCAGGGGTGATGCTGGTCCCAAAGGAATGTGGCGTCCCACCGGGACCTGGAAGCTGAGGGGGCAAATCCGGGGGTTGCAAAGTGGATCTGATGGCTTCCAGGGCTGTGAGACGCAGACACAAGCCCAGGGAGTGTAGGCCAGGGACAGCAGGTCAGGATTGAGGGGCACGGCAGAGCTGCAGGCGGGAGCCCAGGGCTGGGCTAGCACGGGGGTTGTGGGCTGCAGAGAGATATCTCCCCAGCAGAGGCAAGAAGCTCCAGGCTCCATATGGAGGCTCTGACTCTCAGGGTGGGAGAGTGGCTCCCTCTTGACTCTCTGCTGTTCCCTGGCCCAGCCGTAAATGTCAGTCTGTAGCTCAGTCCCGGCCGTCCCGGGAGAGTCATTCTACTAGGGCAGGGGGCGGCTGGAGGCAAACATGCCAGCACAAGAGCGAAGCAGCTGGTTTTGCAGGCCTGGCCCAGCCATTCCCTTCCCTTCTCCATGCACGTCCTGAAGACCGCTGGCTCGCTCCTGCCCTGGGCTGGAAAGTCATTGCTGGCAGAACCTGAGCCCGGGCTGCCTGGCAAAAATTCCATCCAGCCCCCACCTCCCCTGGGGGAGAGTGGGAAGGGATCTGCCCGGGGTGTGTGTGTGTGGATCTGCCCCAGTGGGGTAGATCCGCCCAGAGGGGGAGAGGGTGGACCTGCCCTGGGTGGGTGGATCTGCCCCAGTAGGGGTGGCATTTTTGCAGCAAAGTGACAAAACCCGGTATGTGTTGGTGCAAAGTCCCTGCAGAGTGAGCACACTGCTGTGCAGATCTGCAAACCCCAGACTCCTCTCCCCTATCCACGGGGATTTCCATAAAGCATTCACTTCCTCCTATCGCTATAACCCGGCTCGGCAACACACTGTCAAATTAGGTAGGTCCACAACATGGCTTCCTGCCTCTGCAGTCCCCAAATGTCCCCAGCACTCAACTGCTGGGAAGAAAACAAACTAAAAAAAAAAAGAAAAAGAAAAAAGCAGCAGCAGGGACAGTTTGTGTAGGACCTACAGGAAAAGAATGGCTCATGCTCTCATGCACCCCCTGCTGGCTGTGTGCTGCAGCGCTGATACTGACGACTCCTACCAGCAGGGCTATGCATGTCTTTGGAGCTGCTGCCCATTCCAGAGCAATCAGGGAGGTTTGGGGGCTCAGAGCAACGCAGCCTTGTCGCCATGGGAGCTGCTGATGGATGCAGGACGTCCCTGGATCTGGCTGCGAGGGGAGCAGAACAGAGAGAGCCGAGGAGCCCACAGTTGTGGGCATTTCCCCTGCCCCCCCAGCAGCTTCTGTGGGGATTTAGTTCTTGTGGAAACGAGGAGGATGCGGCCCTGTACCCAGAGTGCCAGCAGCTCCAGCGCTGCTACTGCCAGGGGCTGCCCAGGTCTGGCACACATCTGCCAGCAACCCCTCCCACCCCCCAGCTTTTCTCACCAGCCCCAATGCAGGCAGCTGGTGCCCCTCAATCCCAACCAGCAACCCTCCTCCCTGCTATGGCACCCTGGCCTGGGCCAGTGAGGGGGGGCTGTGGGTCAGGAGTGGGAAGCAGCTCCCACCCTGTGCAAGCTGGGGGGGGGACAGCTTGCCAGGAGCTGGGGGAGGGGACAGGGGGATGGGGACTGGGTGGCCCATGCGGCTTTGGTTTTTTGCTTCGAAAAAAAGCTGATTTCAGCCCTTCCAAAGCACCTCAAATTGGATGGTAGTGTTAAACCGAGTGCGGGGGGAGCATTACGGACCCTGGGGCCTGGGCCAGCGAAGCCACACAGCCCCGCAGGAGGAGCAGCAGAACCAGAGGACACCAAGCCCAGGGCAGCAGGAGCAGGGGGAGGGAGGGCAGGGGACCCAAGGTTTTCTGGACACCCGCTCAGCAGCGCAAAGAGCATGTGCCTGCGTGGAGGGGAGTGTGAGGCCGTGGGTGTGGCTGACAGTAGGGCCACGGCTGCAGCACAGCTGCCCCATCTCCAGCTCCGGGCATGCGTGTCTGCGACTGCCTGCATGGGGCTGGGGGGTAGCTGAACCCTGGTTCCTGGCTCGTGGCCACTGGTGGGGGGAGGGGCTGGCATAGCACAATCATGAGAGCCACAGGCCGGACACCAGACCCCAGAAGTCTGCCAGAGGCTGCAGTCCAGGCTCCTGGGACTCTCCCAAGGAGGTGTGAGCCCAAGTCTGCCAGCTCAACTGCTCCAGGGCAAGGGACACAGCAAGGGGAACCTGCAGCCACGTGCGGACACCAAATCCGGCCCCTGCACAAATGGGACGAGGAGCCACAAGCTCTAGGGGTGGGGTGGTCTCTGCATGCACTGCCCCACCTGCACCAGCAGAGGGCGCACACACAGACCCAGCAGAGCAGGGGCGGGGGGACTCTTTCAGCACAGCCCCAGATTAGTCCCCCTGTCCCACCTGCAATGCGTGTGGGCATTTGCATTACTGCTTTGTGACGGGGTGAGTGGGGAGCTGCCTGGGTCTGCCTGCCTCCACGGCCGTTCACACCAGTGCCTGGCCCCTTTGCTTGCCCCCACTCAGAGTGTGCATAAACCAGGCTCGAGGCATTTAACTGAGGGTGGCCCTGCCAGACGGGGCATGGCCTGAAACCCAGAGCCCCCTGCACAAACGCTGAAGTCCCCTAGGTAGTTTTTGTAAACGTTTCCCCTTGCATCCTTGCCCTGTTGCTGTGTGCTGCCTGCCGCCCTCTGCCCCAGAGGTGGCTGCATTTCAGAGAATCTGGGGTAATAAGATAGCTGCTCTGCCTCTTGTGCACAGCTGGCCCGTGCCTGGGCAGGGTCAGGTTAGATCCCTGTACCTCAGACATTTAATTAGCACTTAACGAGGATGCTGGTGCCCAGAGAAGCTGTAGCTGAGAACTGAGGGTAAGTTAGATCCTGCGGCTGGACCCTGCCAGCTGGCTCGGGCTTGTGGGGCTGTTGAACTGTGGTGTAGAGGGAAGCTGAGACAGATCCCAGGATGCAGACCCAGCTCTGATGAGAGCACCTCACTGTAGCCGAATGGAGCTTGACACCTGCTGCCCACAGAGGGTATTGCATCCCTTCGGAGAGTGCAATTTGGTTGCTAAAAGCTGTCTCTCTTGGCACTGACACCTATCTTTTGGCTAGGAGAGGCTGGCTTGCCTGCTGGAATAACAACTGACCTGGGCCAGGCTGGAGAGAGCAGAGGGGAAAAGCTCCGTGTCCCATCCCCCCCGAGCCAGCCAGTCCCTCCCACGCAGAGGCTGAATCGGAGCTAACACCCCCTAGAGGGGAAAGGTCCCGTGTCACAGCCCATGTCCTTATCCAGTCTCGCTGAGCCCGTGGGAGATTAAAACAGCTGGCCCAGGAGCTGAACATCCCCATATTCCCACTCATCTCCCTGAGTCAGGCAGCCACTCCCGACCAGCAGCAGAGTTGGAACTGGGGAGCTGGAGTAACATGCCCGCTCTCTCGTTCCCAATCCCAGGCCCTCCATTCCTAGCATTCTAGGCTGTTCTGCCCTGTGCCAAACAGGGTCTGGAGCCTCTCCAGCCCCAGGAGGAGAGCGGCTTCAGATCTGCCCCCTGGCAGGCAACAGCAAGAGATATGGTCCAGAGATCCTGAATCAGTCTCCCTGCTGGGGGAAGGCTGAGAGCTGCAAATCAAATGGTGGCAGCTGCCTTTGAAAGCACACACAGGTGGAACCTCAAACCACCGGCAGAATAGCACAGAACGTGGCACCCTGGACACTGCCATGTAAAAAAGCATGCAACCAGCCAGCAACATCTGCCCTGCAGTGTGAAAACACTCAACTGCACAGCACCTGCACTGCAGAGAGTATATTATTACCGTTATGTATTAGGCGTATGTCAAGGGAGGTAGCAGACATAATGGCCACCCTGCCCCTGACATGGCCCTCTAGACTATGCAGCCCACAGGGAAGAATGTTAAGTATCGATTGCCCTGATGGGCCCCATCTCTGGATTATGCGGCCCACAGGGAAGAATGTTAAGTGCCAATCTCCCCTGATGGGCCTCAATTTCTCAGGTGAGTTTCAATCACCCTGATGAATTTCTCGGTACCCCCATCTCCACGAAGGAGGGATCATTGTCCAGGGCCCCAGTTACATCATTGGTCCTGACCTGCATCTCAATTCCAATTGGCTATTTTACACTCTGGCCACGCAGTACACTATTTAAGCCCCTGCCTCGGTTAGCTCGAGTGTTCTCCCACCCTCGAACGCTAAAGGGCATGTCACGGATCGGTCGGACTGATCCCCCGACTGAGACAGGGAGCTCCCGCCCACGAGACCTTTGGGTGTCTGCGAATTGCCGGCCGAACGATTAAGTACTGGGATGCTGCAGCTGGTCTGCCTCCTCGCTTTGGGTTCCCCCACGGTGCTGGGACAGGTATTATAAACTGGTACAGTTACCCTACCTCTGTTCTTTTTCTCTTTTTTTTTATGGTACCATTTAAGTGTTGTTCACAAGTGTGATCATTTTTATTTGTATCTTGTATAGTTTTCTTTTCCTCCTTTTTATCCTGCGTAGCTGCTTATTACCCCATCTGTATTTTGCATAACCCCTTTCACTGTGTAGTTGCTTATTACACCACGTTTTTTTTCTTGCTATTTTGATATATGTTTTTATGAGATTACTATAAAATCCCCTTTTTGTTACTTGAATTTGGTGTCTGTCTCCATGGTGGGTGTCGCCGGTCCATCGCAGTTACATCTCGAACCCTGGGTTCAACATGGCGTCACGGACAGGATGTAACTGCCCCTAGACCGACCCATTCTCCAATGATAGTTCGATTACCGAACAGTTTAATCACCTTCAGCTTCATCTAATGATAGGCCGAGGACAACCAAATTCTGATGAATGGATATGTGTAATTGGACAAGATTATAAGGCACGGTCCTACACAGTCCCCCTCACCCTAGCTTCGGTGGGCTGTCTCTTAAAAGGACACCCCCAAATGTGGTTAACCCCCACTGATCCCATGGCAAGACCTCATGGAGAAAAAAGGGGTGAGGCAAAGTTAACAGAGTCACAAAAGCTGTGGCCAAAGGTAAAGAAGGCTATAAAATTGGCTGGGGGCAAACCCCTCACTCTCACAGCGGCAGACCCTATGGTACCTCCTCACTCTGACGCACACTATCTACTGGCCACTTTGGTCCAGAATACTGAGGAAATAGCAGTCCCCCGGAGAGTGGGACTTGACAAAGTTAAACTTGAAGCCCTCTGCAATGTTTTCCTCAAATGGGGAGCCCGGTGTCTGAACCGAGTAACTACCCTGGAGCAGCTGTTATGCCAACACGCCTTACAGGCGTCTCAGGAAATGGAACAGGGGGAACAAAGCCCCCCCCCCCCCCAAAAATGACTGTGCCTCATTAGAACTCCCGCCAGCCTATGCCCCTTCGAGTGCCCCGCCTGAAGAAGCCCCTAAGGCTCCAGTTCCATTGATTTACCCCCCACCAGCCCCCATCGTTACGGTGGAGGCCCTCCCCATCTCAGTGACATGCCCCAAAATAGATGGGCAAGGTGTCACTTCCCAAGTCATCGAGTTTGAGCCCCGAAACAGAAAAGAGATGAAAGATTTGGCAAAGGAGACGGGAAGGGGGGAAAACGAACCGCCACTAGTGTGGCTGGGTCGCCTTGTTTTAGAACATGGAACAGAGCGGTTGGATACCGCCGAGGCAAAGGAGCTGGCCCGTACCCCCGCCTGGTCTAGAGGTTTGGGGGTCCACCATATCATTTCTAATCATGTGTCACCCATAAGCATAGCAGCCGCAGCTTCCCTCACTATGCAGGGGTCCACACGCAGAGTAACCCTCCCCCCGAACTCCATACACACTAAGCAGCAACTAATGTATGCCATTGCTGGTGCCTCAGCAGTTCTGTGGAACCCGCACACCAACCCCTTGAACCTCACCACTGCTCAACAAGCCCATGCCACCCCATTGGTGTACGTGGACAATGTTAGCAACCTCCCCGTAGCCGAAGACCTGGACTCATTTTTAGCCATAACGGTTCCAGGTCTTGATACCGGAGCACTTTTATTGCTGGCTCGTTATGGAGGGCGCACCGTGCCTCGACTGTATGAGGCTATAGCAAAAATCCAATGGCTCCACCCCGTTAGTAAAGCTTATCCCACTGAAGTTATGGCAGTGCGGTCACGATCAGACCCCTCGAAACCGGGTCCTCGACGTACCCAGAACGCAGTTTAAGGAGCACTGAATATTCGGCTATTTGTTGGGCCAGGGCCTAACCAAGGAAGCAGTAAGGAAACTTTCCTCCCAGCAGCAAAAGGACCTGGCAATTAAATTGGGATGGAAAGTGTTACCTGCCCCTGACGCTACCACGGAGACAAAAAACTAGAAAGTCCTGGGGATTCACCCAGGGATACAGTCTGTTTAACCCCCCAGGTCCAAGTTCTCGAACGTGACCGACACCCCCATACCACCATTAAAGTAGGTCTGGGACCACAGAGTGAACCCGTGAAATTTTTATTGGACTCTGGCGCACAAACCTCAGTAGTCCAACCCACCGTCTCCCATTTACCCCTCAAGGAACCATCTATGTTCAAGGGCTCAATTCAGTCGAGCCTCGGCCCCTGGTTAGGGTTCAGGGAACCATCCATGGGAAGCGATTTAGTTTCCGGGCAGTACTGGGACCCACCAACCTGCTGGGAATTGATGAGATCCAGCAGCTCGGTCTCCGGTCTAAAGTGATAGAGGCACTACCCCTCACCACGACAGACCCTCCCGGCACCCCACCCCAAACAGTTCCTCACCAACCCGAACCTAAGGTCAGCAACCCAGCCCCTTGGAAGTATCGACCCACACCCACCCCTGAGGCTGGTAAAGCAGCCATCGATACGTTGTTAGCCGAACTTCAAACCCAGGGAAAAATCTCCCCGGTAAGCCAGAGCCGGCATTTGTCCCCCGGATGGGGCATCCCCAAACCAGGAGACCCCACCAAATATCGCCTGGTCATCAATTACCAGAAAGCCAACGCCAATTTGGAATCCGTCCCCTATGTCACCCCTTGGGACATTCCACAGATTCAGCAGGTGCTTTTAAACAAACATAACGCCTGGGCCTGCACCCTGGACCTCAAGGATATGTTCTCCCAAATCCCCCTTCGCGACCCCGACGGAATCTTAAACTTTGGGGTCAGCGGCCGTCAGTACAGATGGTTGGCCTGCACACAAGGTTACAAAAATTCGCCTTCTATTGCTACCGCCGCCCTGCAGGCCACCCTTAGCCAGTGCCAACCCCCTGCCAGGTACAAGTGATACACTATGTAGACAACATCTTGGTCATTGGTCCCAACCAGCCTGACATGGCTCTAGCCACTAATCAGGTGGTGCAACTGTTAACTGAACATAAGTGGGTCATTACCTACGCAAAGAGCCAGCTAACCCCTAGCCAAACGTTCCAGTTCTTGGGGCTTAAGGTTAATTCCACCCACCTGGAACACAATTATGTTTCCTCCCCTGTGGGGTTGTTAAGCGAATGCGTCAACCCCACCAAAGCTCAGATTCAAAGAGCCCTGGGTGTATTAACCTGGCACCGGCAGTTCTTGCCCCCAACGATGCTTTCCAGTTTGAGTCTATTATAGGAACAGGTTAAATCAAAGCGGCCCCCGTGGGCACAAGACCATCGGGACGCCGCCGCCCAGTTGACTAGATGGCTCAAATCTTGCCCCCGCCTACACCGATGAAACCCCGAACAGCCTATTACCATCTGCCTGTTTGTGGATCCTCATCACGCAGGTTACCAGGTTGTCCAAGACCAACAGGTAATCCTTTCCCAGTTCAGGCGCATGTCAGGACCCGAATACCGATATGGACCTCTAGGCCAGTTACTTCTGGCGGCATGGGAAGCGCGATTCTGGGTAAGGTTACCACGGAAACCCTCCAGGGACCACAAGCAAAGTTGCTACCTTACCTTACCCTGACCCCCGGCCCCAAGTTCCAGGGAACCGCAGCCACCTGGGGAAAGCTAGTTCTGGGTGCCCAGGACGCATTTCACCACTGGCAGTTCCTTTCCACCAAGGCTGCCCCTTCCGAACCAGGTCCTTAGGCATGCCGAAGGCCTTCGAATCCCAAAATAAGCCCTGGATTGTCAGTGATGGGGGACTAATGCCCACGCCCAGGGCAGGGGCTTTGTGCACCTGTGGATGGCACCTGTTCGAATGCCTCCATGACACGGCCTCGGCCCAGTATTGTGAGGCTTTCGGGGTCGTTATGGTTGCGCATCATGTGGCTTACCACCACCCCACAGAACAGATAGTCCTGGGAGTTGACTTGCAATCTTGCATATCCGTCTTATGCCATAATGGGACCCCAAAGGCACACCGAGAGCTGTGGGTCCAAACGTTTGACTTCATGAACAGTACCCACCTCCCATGGCTAGTAACACACCGTCCTTCTCACTGCCCCGACTCTGACCCCTTACACTCCCAACTAGACCAACTCCTTCGAGAAGCCCCCTTACCCTTCGAGGTGGCCAGTCTTTCACATCCTACCCTCGACGGACCCCTGTTACCCTGGCTGCACAATGAATGGGTCCACCTGGGGGCAGATGAGTTACATGCAATTTTAGGACCCAGTGGCCCAAAGTTGCCCTGCTTACAGGCCACTCGCTCCTGTGAGGCCTGTCAAGCCTTTAGACGGGTCACTCCGCTTCAGTGTTTTAAAGGAGCTTTCAACGCCAAGTATTGTGAACCAGGAGCCACATGACAAGTGGACCTCATGGGCCCCCTCCCTGCTGCCAAAGCATATTCCAAGGCAGTAGTGGTGGTCAACCTCGGGTCATGTTATACCGCTTGTGTACCACTTAATAAAACCACGGCCCCTCAAGTTATGAGGGCCCTTACCTCAGTTGCTGCCTTTTGGGGAATCCCCTCCGAAGTCCAAACAGACAGGGGCCCGCCTTTTAACAGCAAGGCCTTCCAAAATGGTTTAACTTTGTGGGGCACCACCCACCACAAGCACTTGCCTTATCACCCCCAAAACAACGGGGTGGTCGAGCGAAAAATTGGTACCTTAAAGGCACAGGTTCAGTCACTGTTAAACACGCCTGACTTTAAAGGCTGGAACAAGGTTCTGCCTCAAGCCCTCCTGGCCATAAATAAAGGCTTGCAACGTTGGTCAAAATGTGACGTGGCCTCTAGGCCCTCGTGGGTGCCGAAGTTCCAGCCTGATGCATTAGTTTGGGTACGAGTCCCCAATGGCTCTAAATTTCCAGTGCCACAGCGTGCCAAGTTAATTCAGCCGCTACTGTTCCCAAACACCTACTTAGTGTTATTACCTGATGGATCCACGCTAACCGCACACCACAATTGGCTCAGTAAATGCTCTAAATAATTCTTTGGTTATTATTGTTACAGCAGGAAGATCAGCTCTCAACCCTGGAGGATGACCCCCTCTCGGGATGGTTCAACACCTATGCCAGACAACAGCTCTTAGCCGTACTAGACCCCTCCGTTAATGCCTCCACCCACTGCTTGGTCTGCTCCCTACCCCTTGCAGGGGCGTACCATTCCAGTGGGCGTTTATCCCCTGGAATAGTCAAGATCCCTCTCAGTTTAACACTACCAACCGAGAGGTCAATATTACCCGTACCCATGTTACTTTCCCTAATACCTGGTTATGAGGCCCCTCCCCGCAGCCGCTTGTTTTGCCTTCGGCGGAAACCAGTCAGTGGGTTTTATCCCAACTGTTCGGCCTTTTTTTACCCCATCATAGATTTTGCAAAGGCCAACAGGGATGCCAATTGCTTTGCAGTTTCCAGCCCCATGAACGCTTCCCGCGTATTATCCATTTTAAATAGCATCCCAGCAATCGTCGGAAAGTTTGTACATTTCGCAAAGGATGAGGAGATTGGTACTCAGGGAACCCTCAGCAACAAATATACCCCAAACCAGTGTCCCACAATCAGTGGTATGCCTAATATACCCTTTTGTTCAGGCCCCACCCAAGCCCACGAAGCAGCCCATCACCTTTGGCAAAATTACTATCGTTTTGTGTGTCATCGCACTTTAACGACCCACCAGTTCCCACTCCCCGCCTACGAGTGGTGGGTATGTGGGGATGGGCTCGCCCATAAATCTCTAGATTTTAACGCAAGGGGCGTTTGTGCCATAGGGCCCTCGCCCTCCATGGTGGGGGATTATTCATCTCTAACTCCTCCCACCCCTCAACCGAACCCCATCTCCACAAGCGCTCTCTTCAAACGGTCTGGACCCGAGTAAAAACCGGACTGGAACGACGCTTTTGGGGGTATATCCAGTTTAATCCCTGGTCCTATTCCTCTACCCTTGCCCAGTTAAACTCATTGTCCACGGCTGTTGGGCATTTGGCAAATAGCACCACTGCCACCTTTTGTCAAACCACTGCCGCACTGAGCCACTTGGGACAGTATGCGGAACACAATTGGATTATGATCCAAACCCTGCTGCACAGAAACTTTTGCGAAGCCCTCGCCGACCGCGTTCCCCAGACAAGGGGCAAGTGCTGCTTCTTTTTGAAGCCCGGGTGGAACAACTTCACCCAGCTTATTGAGGACATTCAGCAAGTCACTATAGACGTTTGCCACGACCGTGACAACTGGTCCCAATGGACAACTTTTTGGGACCCATGGGGACTCGGTTCATGGGAATCCTCTATTCGCCACTGGCTAGTCACTATAGCTATTTGTTTAGGTCTGTTTATTTTAGGTATTGTAATTGTTAAGATAATTATTTCCAGAACATTATTCACTGTTATGGTTGCATATACCCCCCCATCTCAGCGCCCACGCAGCCCCCTTGTTGAGGAAGAGGATGAAAACAGTTTTTGACGCTTGGACAAGGTCCGATTCGGGGATTGGGGGACCGGTTGGCCACGGGGGGATGTCAACGGAAGTAGCAGATATAATGGCCACCCCCTCCCAACATGGCCCTCTAGACTATGCAGCCCACAGGGAAGAATGTTAAGTATCAATTGCCCTGATGGGTCCCATCTCCGGACTATGCGGCCCACAGGGAAGAATGTTAAGTGCCAATCTCCCCTGATGGGCCTCAATTTCTCAGGTGAGTTTCATTCACCCTGATGAATTTCTCGGTACCCCCATCACCACGAAGCAGGGATCATTGTCCAGGGCTCCAGTTACAACATTGGTCCTGACCTGCATCTCAATTCCAATTGGCTATTTTACACTCTGGCCACGCAGTACACTGTTTAAGCCCCTGTCTCGGTTAGCTCGAGTGTTCTCCCACCCTCGAACGCTAAAGGGCATGTCACAGACCGGTCGGACTGATCCCCCGACCGAGACAGGGAGCTCCCGCCCACGAGACCTTTGGGTGTCTGCGAATTGCCGGCCGAACGATTAAATACTGGGATGCTGCAGCTGGTCTGCCTCCTCGCTTTGGGTTCCCCCACGGTGCTGGGACAGGTATTATAAACTGGTCCAGTTACCCTACCTCTCTCCATCTATTCTTTTTCTCTTTTTTTTTTTATGGTACCATTTAAGTGTTGTTCACAAGTGTGATAATTTTTATTTGTATCTTGTATAGTTTTCTTTTCCTCCTTTTTATCCTGCGTAGCTGCTTATTACCCCATCTGTATTTTGCATAACCCTTTTCACTGTGTAGTTGCTTATTACACCACGTTTTTTTTTCTTGCTATTTTGATATATGTTTTTTATGAGATTACTATAAAATCCCCTTTTTGTTACTTGAATTTGGTGTCTGTCTCCTTGGTGGGTGTCGCCGGTCCATCGCAGTTACATCTCAAACCCAGGGTTCAACAGTGTATTACAGTAGTACCGTGCTGGGCGCTGTACATTATTGAGTAGGTGTATTACAGTAGCGCCTAGCCTCCCCAGCCAGGGCCCAGGCCACATGCACTGCACGGACACAGAACAAAGAGATGGTCCCCGCCGTGGTGACCTCCTCCCTGCCCAACACCCAGCATCCGCTGCATGTTACAGGTGAGTCCACAGAGGGCTGCAACGCTTTGCCTCATGCAGGTGACTGGGCTCCATCCCGGCACAGCTGGCCTGTGGCGCACAGATCAGACTTCATGCTCTGGGGTCTCTTCTGGCCTGAAACTGCAGGACACACAGTGGCCCTTTCTTGGGGTTCCTAAGCTGCACACTTCCGCTTCCTCCTCTGCAGCAAGGCTTGATGTCTGTGCTACGTCGGGGTCCCCCCTCCCCACGGGACCCCTCCCCATCCACTCCACATTGAACCCCGCTGCTTCTTCCTACCTGCTCGAATTCTCCGACATCTCCTCCCCGCTGACCTCCCTCGAGCTCCCTCACCATCCCCGGCCGACTCCGCCCTGTGCCCCGAGGCCAGGTGCCCTTGACTCCTGGAGAATAACATCAATGTGCTGCTGCTGCCGCCAACCTCTGGGGGTCCCTGCAGTCCCCGCACGTGGCACTGGGCCGTGTCGCTGGTGTCGTTCGCGCGATGCTGGGCAGCTCCGCGCCGCGGGCCTTGCGCCGGGCTGGGAACCGGGGGCCGTATCCGGCCCTGAGCGGCCGGCGGAGGGGCCTCGCTCCCCACCAGGGCCCGGCTGCACGGCCGGCTCAGGGAGCAGCTCGCACCCCAGGAGGGCTGGCAGCACCCGGATCACGGAGCCGCAGGGGGCTGCGAAGGCCTGGGCTGAATCGGGGCCTGCCCTGGGCGACGGAGCCGCCCTCTGACCTGCCCCCTCTGCTCAGGTGACCCCTGACCCCTCTGACCCCTGACCCCTCTGCTCAGGTGACCCCTGACCCCGCTAGCCGCCACTGACCTTTGACCTTTCTTCCCAGACTCCTTTGAGTGACCCCCTGACCCCGCCCCTCCCTCCGCTGACCCCTGGCCCGCCCCGTCGCCGGCCACTTCCGGTGACGTGTGGGCGGGCAGCGAGGCGCTTCCGGCTGGCGGGGCTGGCCCGGAGCTAAGATGGCGGCGGCGGGAGGCGGGGGAGCCGCCAGGGCCCCCCCGGGCACGGCGTGAGCAGCGGAGCCGGCCCGGCCCGGCCCGAGTCCGCCCAGGTGGGGGCGGGGCGGGGCGGGGCTGCAGGCGGGTGAAGCCCCCCACGGGCCGGGGCCGGGGCCGGGGCCGGGGCCGGGCTGGGCGCGGTGGGGGCGCCCCGGGCCGGGGGCGGGCGCGGGTCTCTGCGGGGCGGGGCGCCTCGGCTGCGGGGCACCGTGGGGCGAGCCCTGGCAGAGCTGCCCGGGGAGGCCGGGGGCTCCCAGGCCGCGGAGACCCCCGTGCCTGCTGTGGCAGGAAGCTGCTCCCCGGCCGGTGGGGGCAGGTCCTTGCTGTAGAGACGTGTGGGGCAGGCGGGGGCTGCAAGGAGAAGGGGCTGGCACCCCTGCCTTACCCACGACCCGCGCTGCGCTCCCTGGCCTGACGCCTGGGTTTGGTCCCGGGGCCTCGTGCTCACCTGTGGTGTGTCAAGCGGCCCAGCCCGCAGTCACGGCCCCCCCTTGGAGCAGCTTAGGGGGGTGGAGTGCAGGCCTGGGGGAAGCAGTGGGGTGCGGGGTGTGACCCTCTGTGCAAATGGTGAGCAGGCGAATGCCGGTGCTTCTCTGAAAATAACCCCTTGTCTCTGGTCGCTCTGCAGCTCTGCTTTCCTGGCAATGCCCGTGCATTCGCACCCCGGCCCCGCTGTCCTGAGAACGCAATTCACGCTCGTCCCACCTTCTAAATGAATTCCATCTCGCCTGCCTCGGTGCAGTACGTGAGCCAGGACGAGCTGCGCCATTCCGATGGCAGGAAGCTCTTTAACCCCAGGGCTGGGAGCCAGGAGGGGAGCTGCAATAGGCTGTTCCCTGGTGGGGCGCAGAGCGGCCAGCCAAGCGAACCCGACGAGGTGGACAAGATCAAGAGCAAACTTCTCTCGGCTTGGAACAACGTGAAATATGGTGAGCGCCCTGGGCACTGCCCAGCTCGCTGGAGACAGAGCACTTGTTGCGCTGGCCTGGGAGGGGAACGAGGGAGGAGAACACCTGTGTCTTGCTAGCCTTACCGCTCAGTCTGTGCACCTGGGCTTTCACGTACACCGGGAGCAGCTTGTCCAGCAGGGAAGAGAATGATTAGCTGATGCTGCCCTGTCCAGTGGGGTTTGCGCAGGCCGAGCTGCCGCTGGCGCTTTAGCCTCCCCTCTGCCCCATCTCCGGGGGGGCGCTTGGCCTGGATTAGTTTAGCTGTGCCAGTGCAGGAGCCTGTTGCATGCCACTTCCAGGCCTGGCTTGGTGATGGTAAAGGGGGTGTCGGGTCTGGCTCTTGAAAAGGCTCTTCCCCCAGCTCTCTAGCTGGAGAGTGGCGGCTGCAGCAGCAGGCAGGTTGGTGCATTGCCATCTGCCGGTTGACTTGTAGATTCCCAGGCCCATACTGGTGTCAGAAAACTCCCCGCTCCTGGCCTTGGGGGAGCAGAGCATGTCCAAGTTGCCTACAGCTGCTTTGGGTGTGTGTGGATGCTGCGGCAAGTCTAGGCCTATGAGCAAGCTGGGCCTTGATGTTTGTGAGATCCCTGCCTCCTGGACTCCAGACAGGCCTGCTGAGAGGCTGGACTTCTCATTACCCATGCTGCAGCCCTCCTCGTGTTGCGACCTGAAGACTTTCCTCAGTCCACAAGGAACAGGGACCTCAAAACTCCTGTTCTAATCCCAGCCCTGAAACTGCTGCCCAAGACAGGTCACTTATGGAATCATAGAATATTAGAGCTGGAAGGGACCTCAGGAGGTATCTGGTCCAACCCCTGCTCAAAGCAGGACCAACCCTCTGTCTTCCCCTGTGGTGATCGTACGACTCACCCACAGCACTGGAGGGTGGCGAGGATCCATCAGTTGGTGCCTCCGGGGCCCTGTCTGCTTAGTGTGTCTTGCCCAGGCTTAGGGGATCCATAAGAAATAGGGAGCTTCTAGGGTAACTGCTACAAAGTGGGCCCATCGTTCACACTTCCCATTTCCTAGCCAGGACAGGTTCAAGTTCCACTCCTAGGAGGGTAGAAGAACCCTTGCCATTAATGGAGGGGGTGGTGGTCCCCATCCCGGCTAGTTGCTCTTCCTGTAGTATAATCAATTCTCACAGAGCAAGGGCCCCTGCAACTCACTGGCTGCTGCTGACGTGGCTGGAAAGATCACCCTCCCCTGAGTGCTGCGCTTGTTTGTGTCAGGCTGTCGAGAGCTCACCTCAAAGCTCCCCTCCTCCAGGTGCCTGAAACCTGCATGTGACAGGCACTTCATCTGGCTGATATCTTGCACTTCATCTTTGCAACACTCCAGCTGCATCAGCATGTCTGCATCTTGTGCTCCTCTTGGTCACCGTGGGGCAGCAGGGGGGTTCTGGGAGTGCATCTTAGTTCAAAACAGTCCCTGGCCAAAGGTCACCTGACTTAAAGAATCCACTGCCTGCTTGGAGGCTGTGGGCTGGGCTCTCCCGTCCTGCCCTGGGACTCCCAGGCCCTGTTGCAGCCAGGCTGGGTGGTAAGGCAGGAGCGTTTCAAAGGAAGTCATCAGAGAATTCCTCCAGCAGCAGCTGTTACCTTGCAGCCCTGGGCTGGCCGGGGTCGGGCTGGGGAATAGACTCCCAAGATTGGAGACAGATGCCCTGCAGCCAGAACCATCGAGGGAGCAGAGTGCAGGCTGCATGGTGTTCCTGGCCCCAGCTGGCATGAACAGGCTCTCCAGGCCCTTCCGCTGTGCTATCCCAGTTCCTTCCAGTTGCGCATTGAGCAGCATGATCGCGTGGCTGTCACTGTCTGTTCTCTCCCTGGGGAGCAGCGTGTGCAGGGCCAGGCGGGTTTTGGTGGCACTTTAGGGTTTTTTTAATGTCCCTGTTGCCCTGGGACAAAAAACAGGTTAAAAAAAAATGGCCCCCTGCATTTGGAGCGGAAGGTGGGAAGTTTGGGATGGCCCTTCGTTCCCAGGGGGCCAGGGAGCAGCCTCCTGTGTGGCCCAGCTTTTCCCCTGGAGCAGAGTGCTGCAGAAGGGAGGCATCAACCATGCTCTCCTGGAGCGTTGGACCCTCTTTTTGTTATCTTGGGACCAGGTCAAGGAGTGAACCCCTTGAACTTGATACTGAGACCTTGATCTTGAGTCCACAATGTGTGGGGAGCCAGTGCAGAGAGTGGAGGAGAAATAAGCAGAACCTTTTGTGCTCATACCCTCCCCCCTCTAGATCAGTGCTGAAGTTCACATGGCTGCTTCTAACAACCTGCTGCATGTTGCTGTCAGGCAAACACTGATCACAGCTCCCGCAGCCACCCACCGAGGGAATTTCAAGGCGAGGCTCTTGGCTGCTGCCTGTTTCACTTCCTCCAAAGGGCCTTAGCCAGTAGCTTAGAGCAGCAGAGTAAATAGGTGGGAGAGCTGTGGCCAGCCACTCCTGGCAGCCAGTGAATGGAGTAGCAGGGAGGCAACTGGAGCGGAGCCGGCCAGAGGACTGCTTTGTTTTTGCCTGGCAAGACTATGGCAGTAACTTCCGTGTTCTGGATTCAGCTGCCCCTTGACCCACTCTGGCTTTCTTTGCACCAGGGTGCGACTCCTGGCATTTTGTATCCTTTAAATGCCATGCAGCCAGGCGGGCAGCAAGCACAGCTGCAGGGATTGGGGCTCATTGAACCCCAGCAGTGATGCCCACACACTGAATACGTGGTGCCCCCCGATCCTCTCGCAGTCGGGGACTTGATGTTGAGGACCAGGAGCCTTTGGAGCACTTGGGGCAATGCCCCATGGCTGGTCATTGAAGGCAACCAGCTGGGGCATCACAGTTTTGTAAGCCACCTGAATCCATGCCCTGTGCGTGGGAATATTGACCCTGGCTGCAGGGGATGGGAGGCAGATCTGGGAGAGAGAGTGGGGCACGCTGGGGCGGTCAGGAAGTGAGCGCAGCCCTGAGACAGACGCCAGGGCGCCACTCACTTCTCTCTGCTTCTCCCTTCCCAGGATGGACGGTCAAGACCAAAACCAACTTCAGCAAGTTGTCCCCCATATACCTCTTCAGCCATGTCTATCGCTTCGAGGTGGAGGGTGAGTAGCCGGGTTTAGTGCACAGGTCAGCCGAGGCTCCGTCTTGCCTGACCCGTCTGCCCAATGGCCCAGAGCTAGGTGGGGTTTTCCAGTCAACCTTTTCCTAGCTGGAAAATGCGGATTCGTTCAAACCAAATCCCTTCCTGGGAGGGGGCTGTTCCGGTGAATGTCTCACCTTGGTGAGAAGGGGATTGTAGAAACCATTGGCTTTGGTGTCTCCAAAATGTGAAATTCCCGATTTCTGGGTCACAATGACCTTGTGTATAAATTCAGGCTAATTATAGCACAGTCACCCCCCCCACCTCCACGGTCGATGGAAACAAAACTCTTTGATCTCGGCTCCCCCCCCAGCTCTACCCAGAATCGCCCCCCATGCCCCACCATCGCATGCTTCAATCCCCAGCATGGGGGGACCCTGACCCAGAGCACTATCTCGGGAGTGAGGCCTCGGTGCTAACATTGCCCCCTCTGGCTGATGACGGAGCAGTGCTTAGAGGCTCTGGAATGGGGACATGACAGTGGGGTTCCTTTCCGTGTTTCAGCCCCCATATACCAGCCTGACAGGTCCCGTGGCTGAGTGAGGACCCCTCTGTGCAGCAGACTGCTGGCGCTGTCCCTGTGGCTGATGGACCCCTGGACCAGAGGGGGTGGGGAGGGAGTGCCCTCCTTTCCACAGCGGCTGGGTTGGGGTCCATTATGTGGCTGATCTGGCGGGTGGGGTCTCTCCTGCAGAGGATGTCGAGCGGTTCCAGAAGGACTTTGCCTCCCGTGTCTGGCTCACCTACCGCCGGGAGTTCCAGCAGCTGGAGGGCACCATGTGGACCACGGACTGCGGCTGGGGCTGCATGCTACGCAGTGGGCAGATGCTGCTGGCCCAGGGGCTCCTTGTGCATTTCCTCGGTAGAAGTGAGTGGGGAGGTGGGGGCTGCCTCTGAAACCCAGCCAGGAGGAGCCCCAGAAATCCAGGGATTGCTGCTAGTGGCTGGCCAGCTTGTGTCCTGGGCTACTGGCACCGTGCTGGTGCCCTGGTGGGTGGCATGTGGGGAGAGGCATAGGCATAGCTCCATCTCCGGGACAGAGCATCTGTCTTGCTCTCCCGGCTCCCTTGGCAGCTCGGTGGCTGGCCAGAGCTGTCCTGTGTGCTCCGGTGTCCCCTGGTCACCCTGCTGTGGTGGGGAGGCTGTGGGGAGGGAATCAGAATTAAAGCCCAGCCGTGGCAGTGACACCCAGGTCATGCCATGGGCCCCTCTAGCCTGGTGTCTGTCTCCTGGGATGGCTGGTACCAGCTGCTCCAGAGGAAGAGGGGGAGGCTCCCTGCAGGAGGTGGCAATGGGATTGTCTGCCCCCAGGGGAGAGTTCTCCACCACTGATAGCTAGCAGCGGGACACCGCACGTGATGAGGAAAGGCCGTGGCTGCTGCATCCTTTGCCCTGGCTACTGGGCACCCTGGGTTGTGTCTGTTTGTCCTGATCTATAACACCCTGCCTAAGCCCTCCCTAAAGCAGGTAGGTATTTCTGGGGGAAACTGAGGCACGGGGTGGGGATTTGCCCACGGTCGCAGCAAGGCAGGGACAGGAACAGAACCCAGGAGTCCTGCCTCCCAGTTGGACGGTATATTTCTGGCCTGGACTCCAGGGGTAACTTTGATGCTGAGATCTGGCCCTTGGAGAAACCTCATGTGGACCCTGCTGCCTCCTGAGCACCTGTGTGGGACATGCTGTCTGTACCTCTCCTGTTGCTCTTAGACTGGACCTGGCCTGACGCCTTGTTCACCACCAGCCTGGTGGAGATGGAGCCCGTGAAGCCCGTCTCTCCCTCCCGGCCTGGCAGCACCACCCTGCAGCAGCTGCCCCCCCTCACCGTGGACAGAGGCAGGGCCCCCTGGGGCATCTGGGCCCCGCTGCGCCCCCTTAGCCCACAGGAGCTGGAGAAGGAGCGCAGCCATCGTGCCATCATCTCATGGTTCGCAGATCACCCGCGAGCGCCCTTTGGCATCCACCAGCTGGTGCAGCTGGGGAGGAGCTCCGGGAAGAAAGCTGGGGACTGGTACGGCCCCTCCATTGCTGCCCACATTGTCAGGTGAGTGGCAGTGAACTAGCAGCAGGGATCAAGCCACACCAGCTCTGCTGAGGTGGGCCTGGGCATGACATGCTCTAGGGACCTGTGGGGCCTCTCCTGAAGCAGAAGGCTGTGTCCCCATGACATCTGGCGTGTCCTGTGGCTGCAGGTGTCGGATCCCAGCTACAGAGCTGGGCTGGGGCGAGGCCAGGCCAGGGGACTCATTCTCTTCCCCTCCATCTCCCGCAGGAAAGCAGTCGAAGGCTGGACGGAAGCCAGCGACCTGGCTGTCTACGTGTCTCAGGACTGCACAGGTGAGTGGCCCCAGGCTGGTGCTCGGACCCTAGCAGCAACGACGGGGAAGCCTGTGGCCGACAGCCGTTGTGCTCCATGGGACGCCCAGACTCTCTGATGCATCACCCTCGAGGCTGGGGGTCTGAGCCGCTCTGCAGAAGAAGCCAGACCCTGTTGCTGTCGGGGGTGGCGCCGGGCTGCCAGCGACTAATTCCCCTCCCCTCTGTCTGGTGACCCGCTCAGTGTACAAGGGGGACGTGGTGAGCCTGGTGGCTGGAAGCGATGGCCGGACTGTGCTGGAACCCGGCGCCAAGTGGAAAGCTGTCATCATCCTAGTGCCCATGCGCTTGGGCGGGGAGACCCTCAACCCTGTCTATGTGGACTGTGTGAAGGTAGGGCCTGATAACCATGAGGGGCAGGACCTATCTGGCAGCGGCCCCTAGCTAGCCTGGGTACTAATCCAGCCCCCGTCACTTTTGTATCTGCCTGTCACAATCTCTAATGTATTTACCCTCACTGCCGGCCGAAAGGCAGGGCAGGGCTATTATCCCCACTGCACAGAGGGGGAAACTGAGGCACGGAGTGGCTAAGGGATGTGCCAGGGTCCCACAGGGCATCTGTCAGAGCTGGGAACCTGGGTCTCCCAAGTCCCAGGCCAGCACCATTCCTCTCAGTCCCTGTCTCGTTAGCTGCTCTGGCACATCATGCCAAGCTGCCTTGGGACACAGCGCAGTGTGGGAAACTCCCTAAGTGCTGTCTCCCTGGAATTCCTCCCATCAGTGCCCCCATCCAGCTCCATAGTGGAGTGCAGCCCCCCATTTAGCTCCAGGGATCCTTGCTCTGTACCTGGGCAGATGCTGGGGGCAAGGGGGGGGGGGGGGGACATCAGGAAGTGGATGCCAAGGCCGAGCCCTGACCCTGTGTTTTCTTCTCCCCACAGGAGCTCCTGAAGCTGGAGTTCTGCATTGGGATCATCGGTGGGAAGCCCAAACACTCGCTCTACTTCGTGGGCTACCAAGGTACATGCCTGGCCCCGGCCCTGGCACACTCGGGGCAGCAGAGTGGGCAGGAAACGGGCTCTTCCCAGGGGAAATCTCCTGCTTCTTGGCCCAAAACCAATCCTTTTTCTGTTCCAAGATGCTGCTGCAGTGCCTTCTGGGAGCTGTAGTTCGGATGCCTCCCATTCTGTCTAGACACAGCTCCCTGGGGAGGTTACAGCACCGTGAAAGTCTCCTCTCCTGGGAGTCCCTGGCCCATGGAGGAGAAGGGAACAGGAGGGACCCGACCCACAGCTCCCCTGTGGCACCGCAGCAGGATCTCGGAGTCGAAATGTCTCAGGGTTGGGTTGGGCGCTGATCGCTGCTGCCGGAGGGTGACGCTGCTGAGCTCATACGGCTGCTCTTCTCCCTCATTGCCTTCCAGATGACTTCCTGCTGTACCTGGACCCCCACTACTGCCAGCCCTTTGTGGACACCACCAAGGACAGCTTCCCCCTGGAGGTTAGTACAAGCTGGGGGCCGGGCAACTCCTGCCAGGAGCTAGCTCTGCAGAGTCCCACACGCGCGCTCTCTCTTCCAGTCCTTCCACTGCAACTGCCCCCGGAAAATGGCCTTCAGCAAGATGGACCCTAGCTGCACTGTGGGCTTCTATGCCCGCGACGGGCAGGAGTTGGACATGCTGTGTTCGGAGCTGACCAGGGTAAGGGCTGCAGCGGGCAATACCCTTGTGCCAGCTGGAGCGGGGACCAGCTAGGGCGTGCACTCTGCTTGGGCCCCAGCATGCCCCAGACATTGCCTTCCTACAGCCCTCGTGACCTTCCCACGCAGCCACCAGCACTTGGTGGAGTCTGTCTCCTGCCACTAAAGAAGACTTGAGCCTGTCTTAGCATCTGGATCTTGCCTGGTGAGACCCGTGCAGGGTGGCTCCTGTTCTCCTGCCACGCCTGCCCGTGTGGGTGAGCCTCAGGGAACCTGCCATCCCAAGCCACACGCTGGAGCAAAGGGGCTGTGGCTTGAATTGCCTCGTGTCAGCACTGTCTTCCCCGAGCGGGCAGCCAGGGGAGCTAACCTTTCCCTGCCGCCCTGCAGCTGCCTGAGGTGCTGGTCAGCAGCAGGCCAGCACGCTGTGGATTTTGCGAACAGATCATGTGTGTACGGGGCTGAGGGGAAACGTCTCTGCCTCCCTTACCTGGCTCTCTGCCTCCCTGCCCCCAGGTGCTGAACTCTTCGGCGGCGCAGGAGAAGTACCCCATGTTCACGGTTGCGGAGGGCCACGCACAGGAGTACGGGCTGGACCAGCTGTGCTCCCATTTCTCCCAGCAGACCGTGCAGCTCCCCCAGCTGGGCAAGCGCAGCAAGGGCAAGAAGCCCAGCTCGGACGAGTTTGTCTTCCTGTGAGCTGGGGGGGAGGCTACGCCCTGGGCCTAGCGCCCTTATTTATTGCTTATTTATAGAGACAGCGGGGGGCACGTGCCCTGCCCTCGTGGTCCTGGGAAACCGGCTCCCCCGTCACAGCACTGGCTGTGTAGCGGGGGGGCCAGGACACTGCTGGAGGGTGCCCCCCCTTTGGAGAAAGGCAGCCAGGGAAGGACTGCTGCATTCGAGTGACCCCTGCTGCACGCTGTACTTAGGGTGCGACTTACACTGGAATAAACCCCTGGCAGGCAGGGGAGAACGGTGCTCTCACCTCGGCCAACTGTTTCCTTAGTGGGGAGTCCCCGGCCGGGATCTTGCGGCCCTGTGGGCGGATAGCCTGCTGGGGGTGGGTGTCAGAGCCCCCCTGGTAGCTGTTCACGCTGGAGTGTGGCTCTGCTGGGGGGGGGGGGGGGTCTGGCTTTCTTCCCTGCGGGCAGAAACGACAGGGTCTCTCCTGTTATCCCCGCTGCAATATGTGATGCCATCTGCTCAGCTGAGGTCTGCAGCTCAAGGCAAGAGGCACTGGCTACAGCAGGTGCCTTGCTGGTGGGGGAGGGAGGGAGGGAACTGTATCCCCTAGGGGGACACCCCTGTCGGGGCTTTCCACAAGAGCATAGCCCCCTGCAGCCCTGAGGGACTGAGAAAGCCTCAGAGCAGGGGGGCCATTACTGGCCTATGTGTGGAGCTAGGCTCTTCCCCCTCTCCTGGGGCACGGAGCAGAGCCGCAGGGCGGCACCAACACCCGCTCCACTGCTCTAATCCAGCCCTGGCCCAGGGACACACACGGGGGAGGAGGCCCTTGCCTATGTGCCCCTTTCAGCATGGGTGATGGCAGAGCCCCCCCCAGCAGCCAGCTGTCCCCTGTGCAGGGGGGGGGGTAGGAAAGTGATTTCTTCCCCGGTGGCACCTCAGCGTGTCCTGGGCCGGCAGGGGAGCAGGGGCCGGCTGAGCAGCTTCTAGCTGCACTTGCTTCAGAGCATCAACCAGGGCTGCTGGGTTTTCACGGGCCTGGTTTATTTGTAGGCAGTGGTCCCAGCTCAGGACACAGTGATTTTTGGGGGGGAAGGCGGGGGTTTGCGGGTCCTGCTGGAAGGGCAAGTGGGGGAGAGGTGGGTGGCTCATGGGGGCCCTCAAAGCCTGCTGGCCTCTCCTGGGGGGCTAGTCAGCAGGGAGGGAGCGCATCTCCCTACCATATTGCCTGTAGTAAAGGTGGGCGTGATACTGCAGCTCAGGCAGTACCAGGCGGGAGCAGCTGGCGTAGTGGGCTGGGCTGAGGCTGGGCCGTAGCTTGTAGCCCAGGATGGCCACGGTGTCTGGCTGCCAGGGCCGCAACTCGTCAGCCGTCTCCTCTGGCCCCACAGCCTCCCCAGCCAGGCAGGCGGCCCGGGTCTCCCGCAGCAGTGAGCGCAGCGCCTCCAACTCGCCCTTCATGCGGGCGTGGCCGTAGCGCTCCACTCGCTGCCACAGCACAGCCTGGAAGTAGCGGTGGAGCCGTACATCCAGCCAGTTCCACGCCTGGATGCGCCAGGCCAGCTCCGGGTCCAGGGCCTCATCCTCTGCCTCCTGCCGGACGTTGAGCCGCACATAGGCCAGCTCCTCCAGGCGCAGCCCTAGCAGCTCCCGTGCCAGCAACAGGGACTCGTCGAAGTGCTCAGTGATCAGCACCAGGTGGAAAGTCCGGTTGAGCTGCTCCAGCTCCCGCTCCCACGATGTGCCCTCTTCCTCCCCACCAGCCTCCAGCCCCAGATCAAAGGCCATGGGGTTCCGGGCCAGCCCGTTGCCAGGGTCTGCTGGGTCATAGTAGAGGTGTGGGGCCTGCAGGAAGGCAGCCAGAGGCCGGCTGTGGTTGGCGAGGGGCTGGAAGGCAGGCACCATGCTGCGGTAGTAGGTGAAGACGGATGGGAAGGTGCGGACAGGGTCACGGAGGATGGTGAGGTAGAGGCTGTCCGGGGGCATGACCCGGCGCACCTCACCCATCGCCAGCCGCAGGTGGCTGAGCAGCAGGTTGTAGCGGGCAGCGCCCGGTGGCAGGGCCTCCACGAAGGTGGCGGAAAAGCGTTGGGGGTAGGCAAACTGGTAGGTGTAGCGGGGGAAGGCCAGGGTGAGGTGGTGCCGCTCGCCCAGCCGGAAGAGGATGTTCTGCAGGGTGCTGCTGGCTGTCTTGTGGGTCTTCACAAACACCACGTGGGGGGCGGGGGGGGGGGGGTGGCTAGCTGCCCTGGCAGGAGAGCTCTTGCCCCCCAGCCTCAGCAGTTTCTGGCTGGGGCCAGTTTTACCCACCTCCCTGCAACAGGAGAGAGAGGGCAGGTGAGGGGCCCTGGCTGCGCAGCCAGTCCTGAACCCACTGGAGGACAGGGCAGAGGAGGTGACTGGGAATAAATCCCAGGTGTCCTGAGGGCTCCCCTCCCTCAGCCACAGTCTGGCTGGTTCCCCCCCAGGCTGGCCTGGGCACTGGCTCTGCTGCTTTCCTGGGAGAGCCCCTGGAAGGGGTAAATCCCCCAGCACTGGGTGCCTCAGGCCGGAGGGGCATCTGGCACCTACTCCTGGCCTGCATTGCTTGCCAAATAAAGCATCTTGGTGCCAAGCTCTGCCAGGGGCCGGGGCAGGAAGGGGTGGCACCTGGCAGAGCCCCCGCTGGTGGAGATGCAGCTGGCTCAGGTCCATGCCGCAGCCCAGTCCTCGCATTGCAGGGGCTGATCCCAGCTGGACAGTCAGGCAGGGTTTGGGGTGCTCCAGCCTTTGGCTGGTTCTGTGCAAGCCACAGCAGCTACGAGGGCTTTGGGGCCAGGCCTGTTCCAGGTTTGTACAGCACCTGGCACAACGGGAGCACAACTGTGATACACCCATCATGTACGGTGCTGGCCCAATGGCAGCCTGGCTCCTACCCTACCACAACCCTGGAACTGCTGCCAGAGCCGGCTGCTCTTTCTCCTGTGCAGCTGGGCAGCCCGTGGCTGGCGTGCGGCTGCGGGGGAAGCAGCCGCCCTGGGCTTTGCTTTCTGGGACACTGAGCGGCCACCGGGCCCCCAACCAGAACACAGTGGGGGTGTCTCGTCCCCGCCTGCCCCCTTGGCTCACAGGGGTGTTGCAGTGCAGGGTAACCCTGGTCCAGTCAGCAGAGGGTCGTTCAGCCCCTGCATGGTTCACAGCCCCCAGCACTGTTGGGGCAGGGCCCCCCCCCCCCCCCCCCAAATCCCCTAGGTGCCAGATACTCACAGCTTGGCAGCCCACCAGAGGAGCAGCATGAGGAGTCCTGCCAGCAGCAGCGCCCGGTACCGCCATGGCCCAGCTGAGCGCCACAGGTGGGTCACGGCCATCTCCCAGCAGCTGGTCTGGGGCCCGGTCTGGGTCCTCACCGCCTGTGGGGGCTGACTGGGAGGGGGAGAGCACAGGCGCCTGCTGGGGCCAGTTAAACCACTTGGAAAGCCAAGGGCTGCCTCACATCACCTTGCTAAGACGGCTCAGGGGCTTAGCGGCAGCCCCGGGGGGATGAGTGCCAGGGCCCACAGCTCAGCCCGCGGGGGCCCGCCCTTAGCCAGGAGCTTCTACTCCCTCGGGTTAAAGCAGAGGTGCCCACGGGTGGGGAGCCCAGGCCCTGGTCACTTGGAGGCTGAGCTGGAAGGTACAGGGGGGAGGTGGCCCCGCAGCCTGTCCCTCTGCACCTCCAACTCTCGGGAGCAGAGGAGAGGGCCCTGCACAGCCCAACATCTTCCTCCCCAGGAATCCCTAGGAGCAGGTGCTTGGGGGGCTCAGCCCCCTCTCCCAGCTAGAAAGCAGCCTCTGGTTTTAGTTGAAGGGTAGAGCTTTAATGTGCCCCCAGGCTCAGGGCAGCAGCGGGAGCCATAGCCAAATGCTTCTTCCCATGGGCACAGGGCAGGCAGGGTGGCCATGCCCAGCTGGCAGCTGAGAAGCTGGAAGGGAGCTGCTGGGCTGAGGTTTCTTTCCGAATCAGTGTAAAAAGGACCAGATCTCAGAAACGGGCTCGGCTCTGCAGGCTGCAAACACAGCGCAGCGGATCCAGCAGGGGAAACCGAGGCACTGAGCCAGACTTCTACAGCCAGCACCGCCTCTGTCCACAGGTAGCAGGATGGAGGAGAGAGGGACCCTGTCCCCAGCTGCCGGGGATGGGGAGGAGTTACCCCCCTCAGGTCCTCTCCCCTCACCCACCCCCAGCAGCCAGGTGAGGGCAGATGGCCCCCGGGGCCATGCGAGGCCCTGGCTCCTCTGCTCAGGCCCGGGCAGCTTTGCCCACAGGACCCCGGCATCCAGGCGCCTGGGCCCCTGCTGTCCGTTTCCGGGTGCGCCGCAGGAGCTGGCGGTAGCGCAGGCGCCGCGGGTTGAGCCCGTAGGCCTGGAGCCTCTGGCTGCTGAACTCCCGCCCGCCCACCCGCAGCTTGGCACCCAGCAGCCGCCCCCTCCGCTTTAGCCGCGGGCCTGCCTTGGCAGCAGGGGCTGGGGCAGGACTGAGTGTCCCTGCCAGGGGCACCAAGAGCCCCTCGTCCTCCTGGCACTGCTGCTGCTGCCCCTCCAGCTGCTGCAGCTTTGCCTTGTCCCGGCTCTTCTTCCCCAGCTGGGGTCGCAGCTCGTCCCCCTCGGCCTCCTCCGTCCTGCACAGCAAGGAGAGCGGGGCCCCGTGAAAATGGGGAAGGGGGTGCCCCAGTCCTGCCACAGGGCTAGCCACCCCCCCGCAAGGCCTCAGAGCACAAACAGACGCAGGGGCCAGCAGGGACGGAGTCCACTCCCCCACCCACAGCCAGACTGAGGTCAGGGCTCCTGCCCCAAAGCCACTCACGCTGTCCAGACAAATAACCAGACCTTAACCTGAGCCTCCCTGGGATCATGTAGCACGGAGTTCCAGCGCCCCACACTTCCTTTAGAGGGTGACTGGCTCTGGGTCCAGCAGGGCAGTGGGCGTTGCCTGACAGGTGCGGTTCTGAAACCCTCGTGCCCTACAGATCCCAACCCCCACTGCCAGCCGCACAGGTCCAATCCCCCAGGCCCCACAGGCTGTGCCATGGGTACATACGTGGCCAACAGGGACTTGAGGATCTGCTGCTTCTTGTAGGTGTCCTGGGCCTTGCGGTTGTAGGCAGCCTTGTCCTGGAGCTCCTCCTTCTCCGACCTGCAGGGGCCAGGGGGGAGGGAGCCAGGGATCAGCCTCTAAGGCCTCCAACTGGAGGGGAAGGGCTGAGGCAGAGTGGTGGTGGGGGGAAGGAAGAATGGCATGGACAATAGTTCCCCACGTTACAGCACTGCACCAGAGAGGGAAACTGAGGCACACAACACGTGAGCACAGAATCCAGGAGTCTTGACTCCTCAAAGCCCCATTCCCCTCCCAGAGCCAGGGACATGACCAGAAGTCCTGGTTCCCAACCCCCCTGCTCTAGCTACTCAACCCCACTCCCCTCCCAGAGATAAGGGTAGGACCCAGGATTTCAAGTTCACGGGACTGCAGAAATCTTACCCTGCATGTGGTTTCTGAGCAAAGTCCTGGTTTGAAGATGCCCCCCAGACCCAGCTGGGCTGGTGGCCAAGGACCATCAGCTGCTGTCCCACTCCCCTCCCCCAGAGTAGGGCAGCCCCCCAGCCCCTCACCGGTACATGCAGGTCTTGCGCAGGGAGCACCAGCGATTCAGCTCCTTGTCGTCAGCAGCCAGGATCTGAGGAGGATAAGAGCAAAGCAGGGGAGGGTTTGTGACCTGTGAGGGGCAGGAATCCTTGGGGGGCGTGCAAAAGGAATTCGCATCGGCTCTCCAGAGCTCGGGGATCAGCCATGGATCCAGAGGGGGAAACTGAGGCACAAAGCAGGGACAGGATTGTTCCCTTAAAGTCAGAGTCGGAGGCAGAGCTGAGGAGAGAACCCTGAAGTCCTGACCCCCAGCTCTGACCACCAGACCCCACAGCCCTCCTGGAACCAGGGACAGAACCCAGGAGTCCTGGCTCCCAAGCCCCCACCAGACCCCAGCCCTCCAGCGCAGCCGCAGGCAGGCAGGCAGCAGGGCGGCAGCAGGTACCTCATCAGTACGGAGGCCGAAGTCACAGGGCACCACGCTGCGGTACTTGAAGCGGCAGGGCAGGTCACCGATCAGGTCCTCGTAATCCAGCCGGTAGAACTCGTCCAGGTACTGCTCGAAGGAGCCCACCTCTGGGGGGGGGGAGAAACGGACTCAGCGCAGCTGGGGGGTGATTGGGGGCCCCTTCAGGGGCTCCCCTGTCCAGCAATCACCTCCCAGTCCAGGGCAGCACCCCCAGTACAGCACCTTCTCCCAGTGACCCCCCAGTTCAGTTCAGCACCTATCCACGTGGTGGGGGCTCTGGGGCGGACCCCACAGGATCTGAGGGTAAACCTCAGGGGGCAGGAGGGGGCTGATCCAATGCTGCCCTGTCTCAGGCAGAGGACGTGGGGGGGGAGGGGGTGGAGCCGCCAGCCTGGGCAGAGCTGGGGTAACATCCAGGGGTCACCAGGAGAGAGGGTGCCCATGGGGGTGGGGCAGGCAGGATGGTTGCTGCTCCCCCACATGGCACCCCAGCCCCCGTGCGCCCGCAAAGGAGCAGGCTCCAGGCAGAGACACCCCAGCCCCCCCCCCTTCTCGCCCAGGCGCCCCCCTACCAGGGTCAAAAGGGGGCTTCTCCCGCTCCAGGCTCTCCGTGAACCGCGTCTTGCGCTTCCTCTTCCCCAGCGGCATCGGCGCCTCTTTCCGCCGCTTCTGGGGGGGCCCCAGCTGCGTGTGGGGGTCGTAATCCACATCCATCTGGGGGGACAGAGCAGCCCCAGGGGGCACCCATCACACCCGGCTCGGGGCAAGAGCCTCCTCCCACCCATAGGGCCCCAGTGCCATGGGTCCCAATCCCCAAGTGGGGCCCTGCCCTGATGTTACATGGTGGTTTCCAAGGCCCTGCGCCCCCTGTTGGAGTCACCCAGCACTGCCACCAGCGTCATGAGCTCAGCAGATCTCACGTACCACGAAGTTGGGGTCCTCGCAGTGCGGCTCGTAGTGCACCTTGTCCTCTGCCTCTGGCCACTCACCCTCCTCCGCGGCCCGCCCGGTCCAGTGGTCCCAGTTCCATTCATCTGGGGCCAAGGGGAAGGAGAGGGTTTCTTTGGAGCTGAGTCATGCTCCCACTGCCCCATCCCCCAACGCCACTTGCTGTGAGCCGGGGCAGGGGTCAACCCACCCCCCACGAGAGGCAGCCATCTCCGGACTGGGGGGCACCCGCCGTTTTTAACAGCAATGCCCAGCAGGTTTGGGACAGGACGTGGGGGAGGCTCAGATGCAATGTCCCCAAACACCCCCTGCCCTTTGCAGCATGCGGTGCAGATGGGGTCCGACCAGCGTCCACACTGTGCTATGACCGCACCCCCAGAACCCGCCCCTCAAACTCACAGCGCCCCTCCCAGAGAGTGTCTCATTTGCATATGCAAATCAGATTCCCTTCCCCCAGCAGAGTGGGGGTGAGCTGCCCAGCTGGGCTGGGCACACAGACTGTGGGGGGGGGGAAAAGCGGGGGGGCAGCAACACACAGATGTCCCGTGTCCCAGTGTATCCGGGACAGTGGCCCCACCCCCATCATCCACCCATATCTCATCCACCTACCATCCACGCCCTCCTCCTCCTCGAACTGCGGCTTCTCCCCCTCCCACTCCCCGTAATAGTCAGCCCCGAAGAACTTCTGTGGGGTGGGAAGATGAGAAAAGAGCCAAGTGAGCAGGTGGGGTAAGTGAGGCAGGAATTCCCCCCCCTCAAGCCACTGGGGCAGGGAGTCCCAGCCCCACCAAGGGCAGAGCATGGGGGAGGAGGGGCTCCTCTGTCCCTTGACAGATCCCCATGGGCACCCTGGGCAGTCCCAGCCCCACAGAGGGCTGCAGCTCCTGTCAGGGGGATGCCCTGGCAGGGACAGGGCCCAGGACCTTCCCGCATGGGGCAGAGGACACGGGCACTGGGCAGGATGGCGCCAGGTGGGCTTGGGATATTAACCCCTTGGAGCCCAAAAAAGAGACACCAGGGCCCCATGTGGAGGGTCTCCACAGCCGGCCAGGAGGTGCCAGGACCCCCAAGGGCGAGGGCAGGTACGGGGGGGCTTCTCGCCTGCATGAGCCGGTCGTGGGCAGCCGGGTCGAAAGGCCCCTCCAGCTCCTCCTCCCCGAAGCCCACGGCCGCATTGCCTGTCGCCTCCCGCAGCTTCTCCAACTTGGCCGCGATCTCCTGGCGCTTGAGATTCTTCAGCTGCTTCAGCTCCTCCTGCTTCCGGGCCTTGTCCTGGGGGGGGGTGTTGTTATGGGATGGGCCAGGCTGGCGAGGGCCCCCCTCGCTCACCCCTGGCCCGCCTGGGGCTCCTGTGCAACATGGAGACTGGGGGCTTTCTAACCCCCGAGACTCCGCCTGACAGAACCAGCCCCCAGGAGATGCCTGGGTACCCAGAGTAGAGACAGAACCCAGGCGTCCTGGCTGCCAGCACCACCCCTTCCCCCCTCCCCTCCCAGAGCTGGGGATAGAACCCAGGCGTCCGAGCTCCCTGCTCTCTCCCCCATTGAACAGTCTTTGCTCACTCAGCTCTGCATCTCAGGCTGCCCAGGGTGACGTGGGGCTGCCCCACAACCTCTCAGGTCCCCAGCACCCTTCATCCCATTCCCCCCGACATGCGGGGGGCGCCTCTCACCTTCTTCTTCCTCTCCCTGATCTCCTCGCGCTTCGCCTTGCGCCGCTCATCCTTCCTGCGCACCGAGCTGCTGATGGTTCGGGGGTAGGTCCTCACCTGGGGGGGGACACGGCCCTGCATTAGATAGCCTCCCACGCCCCCCCCAACACCTCCCCAGCTCCAGCGCCATTCTGCAACACCCACGGGATCCCGTTTTAATCCAACACCTCATAAGGCCACTGGCAGGTGAGGGCCCCCAGCCGGGCTTGGGGTGAGACTCCAGGAACACTAGCATCCTGCAAGTGCCCCCACGGCCTAGACGCCCGCCTGCCCGCCCCGCCCCCCGCCCCCCCCACACAACATGCAGCCCCCAGCCTCACTGTCAAGGTGACCCAGTTCCCTGCCACCCCCAGCTCTTATTGTGTCCCCCCAGCTCTGGAGCCCCCCCCAGCGCCCAGGGGAGCAGGTCCCTCACCAGCTGCGCATCAGGCTCTTCGAAGCGGAAGTTGTACGTGCGCTCAAAGTCCTCCTGCTTCTTGAGAAAGATTTCCCCCTCATCTGACGAGTCTTCCAGCCCCAGTCGCAGGGGGGGACGCGGACCCAGGGCCCCTGGGAAGAGGTGACAGGCTCGTGGGAGAGGGCCGGGCAGGGAGGTGTTTCCAGAAGCAAAACCCAGCCCCAGGAACTTTTCCTGCGGGTGAGGTGACATCCCCGGGCAGGTCCTCGGCAGCAAGGATCGAACCCATGACTGTGGGTTTAAAGGCTGAACAAAGAGGCTAGTGGCACCAGCCACCAGCACCATGGAGGTGGGGGGGGGGTTAATTTGGGTCCCCCCAGGATTTGCGCTATGTTTCCACCTTGCCAGGACCAAGGAAGACAAAGTGCCCTCTGCCGGCAGCCATCACTCCCACTAGGTGACCCCCATGCTTGGCCCATACGTTGATTTCAATGCCCGACCCTCCAGGATCTAGCCATTGGAGGGGGAACCCTGCCCCCCCCCCACCTATAGGGAGATCTGATCACAGGTCATGTCTACACCCCCCCACCTGCTATCCACAGGAAGTCTCCCCTCCCCACAGTCGCTGGACCAGCAATAATCCACTCCCCACTTCTGCTCTGATTGGCCAGGGCAGCCAAGCCCACCCCCAACTGGCCAATGGGAAAGGAGGCCAGTCTCCAGGAGTTCCCAGGGCACATCTGGGAAGGGGGTTCCCTCCCCTTACATTTCTCCAGGCAGGTGGCTGCTGGGGGTGGGTGCCCAGCCAGGCCAGCTTCCCAGCCCCCACTGGGGTCTGCAAGGCACTTGGCCCTGGGCGCCAAGCCAGGCCCCCCAAGTTAGAGACCCCTCTGCCCCACCCAGCAAAACATGGGACACTCATGATCTGGCCCCTGGGGTCGGGGGAATCCTTTTCACCCAGTCCCAAGGGGCAGGGAACAGCAAAGGGCAAGAAAGGTGGTCCCTGGCTGCACCCACTGCACTTGCCTTCTCTCTTCCTCGTCTTCCTCCTCGTCCCTGTAGCCCTTGTTCAGGATGTAGTCACGTAAGAAGCGCTCCCCAGGGTCCAGCCTTGGGTCGCTCCAATAATCTTTCAGCGGGACCTGGTGGAGAGGAGACAGCGGAACTCACTGCCACAAGTTGGTGACAGAAGCCAGGACCAGATACGGGAAGCAGGAGCAGCCAAGGTTAGAGTAACCAAGAGTGGGGGAAGTGGGGGAGAGGGTTTAGGACCCCCATGTGGGTCAGAAGGGACTGCCCCCCCCAGGGGCAAGTGATCCCATTTCTCCCTCCTGCTCCTTCCCCCAAAGCAGCTGGTGCCCTTCCTGTTAGAGGCAGGATACCTGGCTAGACAGGCTGAGCCAAGGTTGCCGGGAAATGGGGGTGGGGAGGGCCGACCCACCCTGCGCCTGCCACAGGTCAGCTGGCCCTCGAAAGGTCTGAGGCGCGGCAGTCCCAGGATATAGCGCGGCTGGGCGGGTCGCGCCGAGGGGGGCAGAGTGGCCGATGCCTGGCAGGGGCCAGCAGGTGCCCCCTGCCCATGGCAGAGGCTGGGCTCTCCAGAGGGAGAAGCTGGACCGGCAGGACCCTGGGCAAGCGCTGAGCCTGGCCGGCGCGGGGGCAATGTGGGTTTACATGGGCCGTGGAGACGGGTTCTGTCAGCCCCTGCTCACCGCAGAAAGGGGCACTGTGGGGAAGTGAGTTTTGTGGGGTCTCCGCCTGGCTCCCAGCCAGCCCCCTCGCACTGGCCAGGGGCAGGGCCCCTGACAGCAGCCCAGGAGCTGCTCTGCATGCAGAGGGCCAGCACCACAGCCCAGCCCCGCCCCGGGATCAGGGTCTCCAGGAAAAAACAGGCACCCCCTTACCAGGTCCTCAAGCTGCTTGTCTGGGGCCAGGTCCTGCCCTTTGAGCCAGCTCACGTAGCTCGCCTCCTCGCGCGCCTGGGGCGGAGAGAAACACAGACCCCATCAGAGCCCTGGATGCCTGCGCGGCCCCCACCACATCCCACATCCCCCGGGCTCCCCAGTCCACGTGGTCCGGCAGGAGGTGCCGTGCCGAGCTCCCCAACTAGGGAAGCCTGGAACCACGTCCCCAGAGCCCAGCGGCCTGACTCCACTGACCCCGGCCTGGCACTGGAGCCGTCCTGCTCTGAGCTGCCCTGGCGGATCCCGACCACCCAGGGCAAACCCTCCCCCACCCCCACACCCACCTTCTCCTCCGTGGTCTGGGTCCGCCTGCGCAGCAGGGTCGAGCCACCCTCCCCCGCGCTCTCCTCCCCATCGCTGTCTGCCATGAACGGCCGGAAGCTGCCGGGATGGAGACACCTCGGGATGAGCAGCAGACACCGGGGGTCGAAGCCCCGGAAGCCCCCGACCAGCCCCAGCTGCCCCCCAAGCTGATGGGAGTTGAGGAGCTGGCACCTCCCCACTAGGCCCTTTGAAGGGCTGTTGCACATCTAGCCCCTCAGTGGCTCACAGCCCAACCCTTCTGGTGGCCCCCGCAACTGATGGAACAGAGAGACGCCCATGTCCCACCGCAAGCCAGAGCCACGAAGATGCAGCGCCCTCCAAGAGGGGGGCTGGCGCACTGACTGGGCTGCCATGGCCCCACCTGTCTCTGTTCTAGGACAGAGGGAAGCCGCTGAGTCAAGCTCGCGAATACCAAGGGGTTTCAGTAGCCTGAGGGTGCCTAACTCCCTTGGGAGACCTGAGCTAATGCCAACCCCAGCACCCAATGCTCCCACCCAAACAGGGAGAGGTGTCAGGTGAGCACCAGCTGCCCCAACACAGACACCAGGGCAGCTGCGGAGACCTTTGGGGCAGACCTCTGTGCCCCACGCCCCTTCCTCCCCTCACCTCTCCTTGATTCGCTTCTGCTCCTCGACGTAGCTCTGGGAGGCAGCTCTCTGTACAGCAAGGAAAACAGAGGGGTAAACTTGGCATTGGTCACTATACCCACAAAGGGATCCCTCGCCCGGTGCTGAGATGCGGCCACCTCTGTGGTGCGGCCCTTCAGTCATTCAACAATGACATACTGCAAAAATGGAGTATCCCACGTCTCACTGAAGCTGCAGATGGGATGTAAGGAGGCAGAACGAGCTCTGTAGAGGAGACGGCATCCTTGGCACCTCCCTCATTCTCCCTGGGTGGAGAAACAGCCCCCCACTCCAGCCAGAGAAGGCCCTTTCCAAGCCCCTCCTCACCTTCCGTCTTTCAGCTGCTGCTTGCTCGTCCTCCTCATCCTCCTCAAATTTCCTAGAAGAAAACTGGTTATTTGGTGCTTCAGCCTTTCCGCAGCCCCTGCACCACGTCAGCCGCCATCGGGGTGGGGGGAGCAGGCACCCAACCCAGGCCACATCCACTCTGCGCACATCCAACTCTGCCTGCCTTTGCAGCGACAGGGTGACCAGTCCCGGGCCAGCAGCCGGACAGCTCCAGAGGGAACCAATGCCTCATCCATATTGTCCTCCACACACACCTAGCACAGGAGCTCTGCATTCAGCCAACAGCTATAATCCAATGTCAGGCTTCAGCCAGTCACCCGCAGGGAAAGGAAGGGACTTTTGTCCCCAGTGCACAACTGGCCAGGTACATTCTGGAGGTTTCTCCCCCACACCTGCCTCTGAAGCATCAGAGATTGGCCCAGCTGGAGAGGAGACATCGGCCAGTGCAGATCAGTGCTCTGAGCTGGGCCAAAGAATCCCTCCCCCCTGGCTCAGCCTGGCACCCACTCCTCACCCTGCCTTCTCCAGGATCACCTTCCTCTCGTAATCCTTCAGGTACATGGGTTTCTCCTTCTTCTTCGGGGCCGCTGCCTCCTTCCCACTTTCTGAAGAGGAGTCTGAGGACAGAGCCAACCCCCCACAACCTGGATCAGTGAGGGAGCCGGGGATCCAGAGTCAACCCAGCAATAGTGGCCCAGGAGCCCCAGCCATGAGCCATGGAGTAATGGCAGAGCAAGGCCAGGGGAGAGGTCCCAGCTGAAAATTAAGCAGGGGGGGCAGGAAGGGGATCCCACGCTATGTGTCCCTCCTAGGTTACTATGGCAATGCGGCAAGCTGCCCATGGGAGCCACAACTGTGCATTAGGAAAGCCCGAGCATCTTGCTTGTTCCCGGGGTACCAGCCCCCCCCCACATACACACCTTGGAGTTCCCCTAGCAGAGCTCAGACAATGCTTCCTCGGCAGCACCGTGGCTCTGATGGCGGGAGCTGCTGGGGGCAGGGAGCTGGGGTGAGGGGTGCACCACAGAGACACACGTGGGAGGGGGGGAGCCGTTACCTCCTTGGCTGTAGAAGGTGGCATCTTTCTGGTAGATCCTGGGGTCCTTGGTTTTCAGCAGGGCCAGAGTGCGATAGAAATCCCGGTCCTGCAGGGGGGTCCAGCTCCTGCCAGGGCCAGTGGGTTAGCCAACAGTGACCCCTCACCCCTTCCCTGGGGCTCTGCATCGAGCACTGACTGCACCCAAGGTGCCAAGGGGCAGCTCTGAGTTAGCCCCATAGGGCAGAGGGGGAAACTGAGGCACTGAGCCGGGAAGCCGCTCACCCAAGGGCACAGAACCAGCCGGTGTCAAGGCCATGGCCAGAATCCAGGCGGAGTCCTGGCTCTCAGACCCCTGCTCCAACCCACTGGACCCCACTCCCCACCCAGAACCGGGGACAGAGCCCAGGAGCCCCGTTCTGAAGCCAGTGCACGTTCCCAGGCCACTGCCCACCAGCCTCCATCAGCTCACCGCATCGTCCCCGCTTTCCTCCGAGTCGGAGCCGGACTCCTCGCCGGCCTCCCCATCAGCCCCATATCGATCCTGCACTGGGGGGGGGCCAAAAGCAGGGGGTCAGCAGGGAGCTGCGCTCAGCGGGCATCTACTCCCCCCAGCCGCCCCCCCGCAGGACCGTCCCAGGAGCAGAGCGGGGGCGTCTCCGGGTCAGGGCAAGGGGCGATTTGCTGATCTCGGGGGCCGGGGGGGGCCGGGGCACGTCATGCAATGGGGGGCTGCAGGGGCAGGCCAGGGGGGGAAAGGCCCCTTGGGCGGGGGATCCCGCCAGGTCAGGGTCAGGGGGCGCCCCATCCTCACAGCCCCCCCTCGTAGGCCCCGCCCTCCGGCAGGCCCCGCCCCGGCTCACGCCGCTGCAGCTCCTCCCGCCGCCGGTAGCGCCCGTAGCGGGCCGCGAAGGCCGCGTTGATTTTCAGCGGCGGCTCCGGCATCTTCCTCCCCCACCACGTGGGCGCCGGGCACTTCCGGGTCGGGGAAGCACGTGAGCACGCCAAGGGGGCGGGGTCTCAGGGCCGTCACCTCAGCCAATCCCGCCCCGCCTCCCACCGACCCCGCCCCGTTTAAAGGGCCCGCAGCAGGGAGCTGTCACTGGAGACCTCCCCTGCCCGCATCCTACCCCCAGGACTCTGCCCCTCCCAGCTCTGCCCGTGCCCCTCCGCCCCCACCCCACCCCCTGCCGGCCCAGCCCCAGATGCCCCTTAGCAAACACCTGTCCCCCTCCCCCCCCCCCCCGGGGCCCTCCACCCCACAACCTCTAACGTCTCCCCCCAGCAGCCAGGCCAGGGCTCTTATCCCCATTGTACAACCAGGGAAACTGAGGTGCAGAGACTGAGGCCCAGCCCACAAAGATATCGAGGCTCCTCGTTTCCATCGAAATGGATGGGCAGCAAGAGCATAAACACCTCTGAGGGGTTGGGCCTAAGCTGCTTGCTCCTGGCCCCCTTGGTGTGGGTAGCACACTCTGCCGGGGGGGCTGGGGGCTCCCTTTGAGTTCACACTGGGGCTTCATGGCCAGGATGCAGCAAACACAGATAAAGGTGGCAAGTGTGGAGGGAAACTCTCTCTTGTAATCTCCTCTCAGCAGCTGGTGGCTTCCAGCAAGTGGTGGACACTTGGCACAGGCTGGGAAGTTGTGAAATGGCCCCAGCTGGGCCTCGGGCTTTTGTTTTTATTTTAAAGCTCCGGGCAGCAGCCAGCTCTGGGCTCACCTCCTCTCCTAGCTCAGAGGCCAGGCCTCCCCACCCCACCCCAGCCTGGCAACAGGCAGCCAGCTAGCGTTGCTAAACGCTGGCTTCCTTCCTTCCGTTGCTGTGTCACTGGTGTGCCACACCCAGAGGCTGGGCTCTGGCCACAGGGACAGCCTGTCTGATAAAGCACTCGCAGCGTCACCGCTTGTGCAAAGGATCTCTGCGGAGACCCGGCCAGCCCTGGGAGCAGATACAGGCCTGGGAGCTTGGGTCCTTGCCCCATGAGCCCCAGGGCAGCTCCTGCTGCATGCTTGAATGTTCCTGTAGCAGCACAAGTCACTGCAACATCTAAGCTCAGGAGACATCCTCCCTTACAGCAGGAATCTCCACGCCAGGAGCTGTGCAACCAGCTCTGCTGTCTGCCATGGGCTCAGCGGAAAAGGGGCAGGTACCTGGCCAGCCTCCCTGAGTCATGGTGCCAAGCGTGGCTTGGGCCTGACAGATGGAGGCAAAGGCTCTGGAGGAATCTGAATGGCTCTAAGCCGTGCAGCCTGACATGGTTCTGTCATAGGCGGGGAGCTCTAACTGAATCATGATGATACAGGCAGGTTCTTTGCAACTTCTCCAGTCCTACAAGGGAGCAGGGGACTCAGATGGCGAGAGGGTGGCACACCAGGGAGCAATGGTGCCAGACACTCAGTGTCTTACCCTTGGCACACTTACAGCAACTGGCTCAAGGCACAGGACAGGCCCTGGCCCAGCCCATCGCAATCCAGCAATGTGGGGAGCCAGAGCGGGGGCAACAGCAGAGTAGGGACTGTGCTGCCGCAATTGTGTGGGGTGTGATGTGGGTGCAAAACAGGAGTGCCCAGCTCTGGGAAGGGAGTGGGGTCTAGTGGCTAGAGTAGAGGGTGCTGGGATCCAGGACTCCTGGGTTCCATCTCCGCTGCAATCTATGACACTTCAGAAAAATCATTTCCCCTCCCTTTCTCTTGTATCAAATGAGAGCGGGGAAGGAACATTTGACTGTAAAGTGCATTGAGATCCTAATTACCCCCCATACCCCAGTTGCAAGGAGCCCCCCAACTCCACACACGCCTGCTGCTGGGTGCAAAAGGAAGAGCCAGGACTCGTCATTCACAAATATTAATTTAATGGTTAAAAACATTAAATTATCCCCCCCACACACACAACAATTCCTCCAAAGCACAATAAATAGAATCTGGTTTAATCTTCTCTTTGTTTAAAAAAACACTATGTACACAGCACAGACCCACAAATTCATCCAGGGACCAGGCTGCTCCCAGCAGAATGAAGCTCAAATACACAGGCGCTCCAGGGGAAGGGACGCTGCTCCTCCATCCCCAAGGGCCTAGCAGGGGAGGGAAATAACCAAGCGCTATACAGTGGCTAGTGCGTGGCTTGGAGAGACCACTTAGCCCAGCATGAGCTGCATTGCATGCTGGGATATGTAGTCTCTAGGGCAGCCGGACCCTAGGCCTAGAGATGGGGGGGGGAACAGAGCTGATCTTGGAGCCAGGCTGGGGGTGCTATTGCTTCAGAGTAGAACCCCCATGGGCAACAAGGCTCTTGCAGGTGCGATACCCTCTAATACCAGCCCCTGTGTTGCCATGGGGATTCCCCACCACTGGCAGGCCCTAGACATTGAGGGGTATGAGCCCCATAGCTGCTGCTCAAATCCAGCCTCAGGTGGGGTGCCCAGCACCTGCTGCACTGGGCTCTAGCCTGATGCCCCCCCCCAATCTGCTCGGCCCCATTAACCCTTTGCATGCCACAATTCCCAGTGCCCCTGCCAGTTCCATGCCCCTCTCGGCTGGGTTCAATGCAAAACGGACAATCACAGAGTAACCCTGCACACTCTCAGGATGTGGGGGTCGGGAGAGACCAGAGAGCACTGTGCGCAGAGCTCTCTCCCGGGGGGGCTACTCAGCCCCCACCCAACTGCGGTGCACTGAAGCGGGAGGGGGGCCAGGAAGGTCTGGCTTTGCAGTTGCAATGCCACTGTGTCAGCAGGCCCTCTCCCCACCTCAGACAGGCTTCCCAGCATGCAGATATCCCCTCCCAGGCACAGGGTTAGGAAACTGCACAGGGATCCGTGTTCGAATCATGAGCAGCCAAACCAGGCATTCTCCACCCCTCCCCCCTTGCACAGGGGCAGCAACATGGGAGGGAGGGAACAGGAGGAGCATCCGTGGCAGGGAGAGCCCTCACCCCCAAGCCCCCCACCTGAGAACATCCCAGGAAGGGAGAAAAGCACCCACAAAAAATATAAATAGAAACAACAGCGAAAGTTAAAGACGAACTCTGAGGTAGGTGGGGGGCGGGGAGCTGCCTGATGGGTCCATGAATTAGGACAGGAGGGGGCAGGCAAGTCCCGTTGGGGTGGGTGCAACGAAGGGAGTGGGTATGTACAAGGAGGAGCCAGCGACCCCCACCTCAGAGCGCTGCCGCCTCCTCCTGCCCTTCGGGGTCCTGAGCAGGAAGGGGTTACGCCGGGGCAGAGAGATGCTGCTCCAGGATGGCCCCAATGTGCGAAAGGCCTAGGTGATGGGCAAGCTCCAGTGGGGTGCGCCCCTTGGCGTCACGGTGCCGCAGATTGGACTTGGGGGCCAGGTAACGCACTACCTCTGTGTGCCCTTCCTGGATGGCCACGTGGATGGGGAGTGCCCCCGTGCCGTCAGGCACATTGACATTGGCCCCATGCTCCACCAGCACACACAGTGTGTCCAGGAAGCCGGTGCGGGCAGCGTCATGGGCGGGCGCCCGGCCAGCCTCGTCCTGGATGTTGGGGCTGGCACCCTGCTTCAGCAGCTCCTGGGCCACAAACGGGTTGCCGAACATCATCACCTGGGTGGGCAGAAAGGGGGTGACACGCAGCCCGCGTGGGGGGGGGATTCGAACTCAGGGCAGCACCCTCCCGATGGGCAGCTGGGAACTGCGGCCACAGGCTGGCATTCGAACCCAGAGCCCTCACCCCGTTCTAGCCAGGGAGCTGACAGGGACCGGGCTCAAAGCAAGACCCCCCCCAGACACTGGAGCCAGGCCAAGTGGCAGCCTCGGGGACAGGAGGGGGCAGGAGCTGTGTAGGGCTCAGCCCTTGTTTGGTCTGCACCCACCCCAGCTGTTTATAAACATCCCTGGCTTGTTTGGGAGACACCTGCCTGGGGGATTAGTGTAAAGGGGGGCAGGGACCTAGGGGCAGGAAAGCATGAGGGGGACCCCGGTGCTGAGTAGGACACAGGAGGGCCCTGGAGGGATGGGCCAGGAGGTATCTGGGGGAGATGATTGGGGGACAGAGCCTGGGACCCTGCCGGCTCCCCAGCCCTTCAGGGGGCGGGAGACCCCTTGGCCGGAGAGCGGGGCGCACAGTTGCGGGGGCTCCCTCTCCCCCAACTGCCTTTCGACCAGCGCCCGCGGGGATCCCCCAAGGCCCAGGCGGGGCAAGCGGGGGTGCCCCGGGCCGCGCCCCCACCTGCAGCGCCGTCTTGCCGAAGCGGTTGTGCGAGTCGGGATGAACCAGCTCCTGGTGCAGGAGGCGGCGCAGCTCGGCCAGGTCCCCCCGGGCGGCGGCTCCGCTCAGCCGGTCCCCGGCGCTGATCTCATCGCCCAGCAGCATGGCCGGCCGGGACCTGCGGGAGAGACCGGGTGTCAGCCCGCCCCGCACCGCACCGCCCCGCCCTCCCTCGCGGCCCCCGCCCCGCCCCGCCCGGCCGCGGGTCCTCACCCTGCGCGGGGCGTCTGGGCGGCGGGGCCGGCGGCTGCGGCTCTGCGGGACCGAGGAGGGCGGGGGCCGGCGGGGGCGGGGCTGGCGCGGGGCGGGTCCCGCGCGCGGCTCCGCCCACGTGGCCGCCCCGTGTTTGTTTTTCTCTCCCTGCTGCGGGGTCGATACATTGTATCCGCGCCCGCCCCCGCCTTGGCCACGCCCCCTCCCCGGGCCTGACCAATGGGAGCCCGGCTCCGGGCAAGCTCGCGGAGCCTCTCGCCCCCTGATTGGCCGCGGGGAGGCGGCTCGGAGGGCGGGGCTTCCTGATTCAAACGCGGCTTGTTCGGGCGGGAAGGAGGCGGCGGCGGCGCAGGGGTGACTCGGGCCCTCTCCGGGGCAGGGAGCCCTGAGCCGCCCCTCCCCCTCCGGGCCAGGCCCCCGTGCTAGGGGACCCCCCGCCCCGCCCCCGCCATGGGCCCCCGGGCATCGGAACGCCCCAGCCCTGGGCTGTGCCCTTCCCCGGGCTCTCCCCACCCCCTGCTCGGGGGCAGTGCCCCCCCCGGCCCCGCCACTGTGGGCCCAGCTGCCATGCAGCAGCCCCTTTGCCACCCCATGGCGGGGGGTCCTTTCAGTGCCGGCCAGCGCCGCGCACCTGCGGCCCCTTGTCCCTGCCCCTGGCGCCGCGCCCAGCTGCGGGGCGTTGGCGTTTCCTCCAGGGCCAGCAATAAAGGTCCCTGGGGCGAGCAGCCCTGTGTTAGAACTGGCAGCGCCCGCCTTGCCCTCCCTGGCGCCCGGCCTGACGGGCCCACGCGCCTTCGTCGCGGCCCCGGCCTTGGCAGGACACAGGGCCGCAGCCCCCGCTGGGGAGCTGCTCTGACCCAGCCCCCTTTTCCGATAAGCAATGGGTCAGATCCTGGCCGGGGAAGTGGAGCAGAGAAGGGCCTGGGCAGAACTCAGCCGCAGCTCTCTGCCGCCCCTTCCCCCCCAATCCACAGCAGGGCTGATGCATGTGGATCCACATCACAGCTGCCATTAGAGGGGATGGGGCTGGCCGCGCCAGACTGCTCTGGCCAGGAGGCAGCTGGAGAAGAGATGCTTGCTGGGGGGGCTGATCTACATGGAAACGAGCTTTGCCAGCAGCAGCCATTCAGCGGCCCCCCCCCAGCCCACTTTCCCATCTCAGCCGCTCTGTCAGAGGAAGGTGCCCAGCCCTCTATAGAGCTGGGAGACCTTGGCCCTGGGGTTCCCTCCTGACCCTGGTAGAGGTTGGCTCCTACCCTGAAGCAGGTGGGTTTAGATCCCAGCCCAGCTCCCAGGCTATTTCATCCTCCCTTGAGTTCCTTGCCAGGCCCAATCATGTGCTCAGGGACCCATGTCCAGCCCTCTGGCCTGCAATAGGGACCAACAGAGGGCAGAGCCCAGCCCACTCCCCTCATTCTTCACCCCTCTCTGGGCCCAGCCCAGGTACCAACAGCGCCTTCCAGCCCAAAGGGCAGGAGAACCCCTCCCCACTGCACAGCGGACACCCCCCACATGGGACTAAAATCACCCTCTGAGCCGGACGAAGTTCAGTTTCTCTTTATAACGACAGATAAGTTGGGAGAAAGAACCAGGCCTGACTCCAGCCAGCCATGGGCAGGACAGAGCAGCAGCAGCCCCGGGGAAAAAGCACAAGAAGAAAATTCACTCTCACAGAGGCCTGTCTAGATTCAAAGGGCTTGATACGGTCTGGGAGCTCCAGCCTCCTTCAACAGTGGGGCGGCAGGACCCCTCGCGGCCCAGCTGGCGTCTAGTGGGTGCGGAGCTGGTAGTCTGCAATGAGAAAGGGAGACGTGGGTGTGAAATGGAGAACCGGGGGTGCAGGGTTTATCAAAGCCCAGCTGCCCCTCTGGGTCATGGCAGCGCAACATACACCAGATAGCCCTGTGATCCTGCCCTCCGTCAGACCCCCACCCCCATGGCCTGGGGGCTGATACCTATTGAGCTTCCCCCGTCTAGGGCCAAGCAAGAAGGCCCCAAAGGACAGGTCAAAGCCGCCCCTCGCCAGGCAGACCAGGGTGACTCACCCCCGCTCTGGGTGATGTAGCGCACCCAGGGCAGTGCCTGGTATCCGCTCTTCTCGATGATCTTCATGTAGCGCACCTGGGAGGAGAGTCACAAAGCAGGTGGGTAGATGGTGGGAACACTCCTCCCCCCACACGTGCTGGCATGGCTGGGGGCAGCCTCAGATCAGCTTTGCACCTCCTCCCCACAGCTTCCTGGCCACCGGGACCTCCCCTTCCAGCCCCTCTCCCATCTCAGCCAGCCAGAGATCTCAGGGACATGCTGCAAACATCAGTCCCCTGGGAGCAGGCGATTTACACCCCCACTTCTTACACTGGGGGAAACCAAGGCAGGGGCTTTCCCCCAGAGCTGGAGCAGAGCACAGCCCTGGCCTAGCCTCCGTGCATCTCAAACCCATCGGCAGAGCCACTGCGTTTCCCTTCACCCTGCAGACAACCCGGCCTCTGCATTAGGATCACCGGCTGCTCCCTGCTGCAGAGGGAGGCTCCGAGGAGGGGAGGGGGCATGAGCCCCATTGCCAGCTACTGAGCTGTGGTTCTGGAGGGGCTCCCGCATTCTGGGTCTGACTCCCACCCCTCCCCCCCCCCGAGCCACGGCGCAGCGACCACGTTCCTGGCAGTCATGTGGGAACCAGAGTGCACCAGAGATGCTTACAGCAGAGTATTGGGGTCGAGGGGCTGCAGGCCCAAAGGGATCAGATTATGGAACCAGCACATCTCTCCCAGGTCCAACCCTCAGCGGCTCAGCCCCCATCCATACAGCGCCAGGAGGTTGGGGCGCAGGGGGAGACGTAGGCAGGATGGTATGGAGAGACCAGGGTGGGGTGGGATGGGGGCTGGCAGCTCTGATAGCACCGTGAGCAGGGGGAGGGGTGATGGGGGGGTCTCCCCACACCCAAGAGAGGTACTGGCTGCCCCCCAAGTCAGCCTCTCCAGGTCACTGGCATGGGAAAGGGTATAGCCTTCCCCCCCCTGGATTCCCCTGCCCCGCCGGGTTTCCCCAACCACCTTCCAGCCCCCCCACTCCCCACACACCCTGCCCCACATGTTCTCACCCCCCCCAGCCTCTCTTGCTTACCTGGATCCCAGAGACGGTGAAGTAAGGGATCTCGAAGCGGACAGAGATGGGCGGCCGCCCCTCCACATCCTCCGTCTCCACACTGGGCAGCCCAAAGTGGGCCCGCATCAGGAACTCCTTCCCACCCTGCGGAAACCGGGGCAGCCCTCAAAAGGAAACTGAGGCAGGCTACCAAATTCTCCACCCCTGCTTCCAGCATCTTTACAAACAGCCCAGCCATCCGAGGGATCCATTCAACCAGACAGGGAGTAGGAAAGTGACTTGCCCAAGGTTACTTAGCGAGTCAGTGCCAGGGCCAGAACCCAGGAGTCCTGGCTCCCAGTCCACCTGCTTTAACCGGAAGACCCCACTCCCCTCCCGGAGCCAGGGATAGAATCCAGGAATCCTGACCCTAAGCCCTTGCATGTGCAGGGGGGCCAGAAGCTGCTCTCTCACCGGGAACGACTTGATGCTCCAGACGACGATGTTCTTCTCGGGCAGGTACTTGGCGCTGCCAACGCTGGTCTTGAACTTGGGGGAGTCGGCGTCGCTGGGGACGGGGACCAAGATCTCCACCCCGTTGGCCACTGACTGCTTCTTGAACTGGCCCTTGGCCTTCCCAGGGCAAGGGGGAAACGCAGTGTCAGGGCTTCCCTGTCACAGCTCAGTGACCCCACGAGCTGCGCCAGTGGGGGATGGGGGGTGAGGTCAGATCCTCCCACTGCTCAGTCAGGAAGGCAGCAGTTTCTGCATGGAGGCGTTGAGAAAGCTGGGCCTGGCAGCCAAAGGGATGCTAGTGGAAAGGTCTCCTGTCCGGGTGCTTGTCCAAGCCACTCGCAGTCACCCTCCTGCCCTCTGGGAGGAAGGAGGGCCTGCTGTCCCCATGTTATAGGTGGGGAAACTGAGATACGGGGCAGCATGAGTGACACACTCAGGGTCATGCGGGGACTTGAACAAGTCTCATGAGGCTGAGGGGTGCCCTACCTACTAGGCCATCCTTCCCCACTAGACTCTTGTCCTACTGGGGGCTGGGTCCCCAGCTCCACCTGGTGTTCATTCCCCTTGGCAGGCTGGGGGCCTTGTGGGGGGGTGTTAGTGCAGGTCAAGGGGGATCAAACACCTTGTTAACTCTAAGGGTTCCCACACCGCAGTGTGAAAATCCTGGGGGTGTCAGGCTTGGCCATGGCAGGTTACCCCACCCTCTCCCACGCCTCGGGGGCAGCCTTTGGTTTCCCTGAGGCCCACCTTGACCATGATCTCCACGCGGCTGTGGGAGAACTTCTCGATGACCGACTCGATCCAGATGAGAGGCTTCACCTTCCCGCCGGGTGAGAGAGGGAGAGTCAGAGCCCCTGGCCAGGCGCTGCCCAGGGCCCCAGGAGGGGGGCATCACAACCCACCCCCGCTCAGTAAGGGGGCAGGGAGTCACTCAAGGTCCCCCAGCGAGCACTGGAAGAGCCAAGGACAGAACCCTGGAGTCCTGGCTCCCAGCTTCCCCCAACCACCCCATCGTATTCCCTCCAGGCTCGTGTCAGACAGGGAGTGCAGGGTGGGGGGCATAGGCCTGAGCATGGAGCCATGCCCTCCCTTCGGGCCCCACCTGCGTGTTGAGCCGGTAGGACATGAGTTCAAAGTCTCCGTCGGGTGGGATGAAGGAGATGGTGCGGTCGTTGTCGAAGCGCGAGAGCCGCACGCACTGGTGGAACTTGACATCCTCCAGCTCCACTGACTTGTTCTTGCCACCTGGAACACCGAGCAGAGGGGACAGCTGAAGGGCTGGGGGGGGGGTCGCAATTGGACTGGGAGATGGGGGAGCCCCGCAGACACTAAAGATCTACTGCTGTACGATGAGAAGCTAAAAACCAAGATGCAGTTTATGTAGGACCTATAATAACTTGAGATGCTCATGAGAGCTCTGCCGTGGGGCAGGGGTTGGCCTGTGGGGTCGGCTAGTGGGACCCAGGTTCCATGAGCCACCAGCGGCCAGGCAAAGCATGACTTCTGTAGCATGGCCCCGCCCCTCCAGGCAGGAAGCCCCCCTTGTAACCGCTCTCTGCACCCCGTGGGAGGGGGTGCGGCAGGTGCCCCTCCCTCCCCAGTACTCACGTCCCGTCAACTCAAAGAGCATGCGGTCGTTGAGGCCCAGGCGCAGCTCGGGCATTCCAGAGAGGAAAACCTTCAGCTTGATGGAGCCCACGACCTCGCTCAGCAGGACGCTGCCGTTGGTGTTCACCTGGGGGGGGAAAGGGGTGACGTCACTGGAGGGGCCCTCGCCCTCCCGTCCCTCTCCCCACAGCCACTTGCTCAGGGCTGCCCATCATCCCTCCCCCAGGAGCCAGCCGTGGCCCCAGTGCAAGCAGGGGGGTCCGGGCTGGCTGGGCAAATGATGGGATGGGATCGGGCCAGCAGAGCTTGGGGGTGAGAGCCAGGGTGGGGAGCACCCCGTTGCAGGCCAAGGCTCGAGGTGGCTCTAGCGGGGGGGCATCTCTCCAGCCCCGGGAACCCCTTGGGCCATCTCCCCTCTGGCCACGCCAGCAGCCGTGGATGCTTCCTCTCCCTGCCCCTGCCACTCACGAGCAGGTTCACGGACTCGATGACATCGATGAAAACCTCGTTCTTCTTGTACTTGATGCCCTCCGACCGCCAGGAGACGGCGTTGGTGACAGTAGGGGGCACATGGGACTTGCCTGTGTCCAGCTTGTTGCCTTGCTGGGTGATGTACCTGGGGACGACGCCCGGTTAGAAGAGCCCTTCTTCTCCCCGGGGACAGCCTGCGAAACCTGCCCCCAGCTGGAGAGATCCCAGCTCCCCCCACTTCCACCCCCGATCCCGGCAGGAAAGGAGCCTCTCTGTATTAGGCTCCGTTTCCAGAGCGTCTTCATTCATCTTGCTTTCACTGGCTGCCTTCCCAGAGCCAAGCTCCCATCCCCGGGCCCAGCCACATGCATCGACCAGCCCCTGGGGCTGGGCCACTCACTCCTGGAGGATCTTGCTGTCGGTTGTCTGGGGGAAGCCAAAATCCATCAGCTCGTCCAGCAGCTCGTAGATGACAACGAAGTTGTCTCGGATGCTCTCCTCCTCCAGCTCCTTAAAGTACTCGGAGAAGACCTGGGAGCAGGGCAGGAGCACCAGTGACCTCAGACGCCCCTCGGTCACCTGCCTCTTCCAGGGGGACAACCCCAGGGAATAGCCCAAGGCCCAGCTCAGTCAGCTGGCGGAGAGCAGGCCAGGGAGTGGGGAGCCTAAGGGCTGGCCAGGCCAGTTTGTTCTGGGGTCACACCAAGCTGGGCCAGGCCAGGCTAGGTGGGGGGATCAAGTGGATCCCTTCTGGGATCACATTAAGTGCTGATGTCCAGGGCTCGGACGCCACCCCACGCAAACATTGGCTAACCGCAGTGGGGTCACGGCACAGTAACGAGGCCGTGCCCCTGCCAGGAGGTGTTGCAGAGGCTGCGCCCTCGTGGGAACTGGCCCCCCCGGTTGCCAGCACCACGGGGAAATCAGCCCTTACCTCCACCACCTTGTAGAGGAAGGAGTAGACCAGCGAGGCGTTGGCATTCTTCATGGTGGTGGCCACCACTGCAGGGCAGCGGAGTGGGTTAAGGAAAGGGGGGACCAAGATCGCGGAAGCCCACCCCTGAGAGCAGGTTCCACGTTCTGCCCACGTGCCTCACCCCAGCCCTGAGCAGTGGCGGCTCTGCCCCGGCTGCTGGTTAGCGCCAGCGGGCTCAGGACACGGCACCGGCAGACCACGCGCGCCAGAACTCGAAGGGCAAAGGGGCCCAACCCAGGCCGTCTCCCTCCCCCAAGCTGAGCGGAGGTGCCGGGAGGATACGGTAGAGATTGGTGTGTTTGATCCAGAGGAAGTGCACTTTGCCATGAGCCAGCAACGGGGTCAGGGCCCCCTCCTCCTCCTTCTGCATCAGAAGCGGCATGAAGTGGTCGATCTCTGCCATGCTCACATCCCCCTTGTAGTTCCGGGAGATCAGCGGCTGCAGGACAAAGGTGCACGTGGGCACAGACCCACGGGACCCCCCCCAGCGAGGATCCCCCACCTGCAGCCCTGGCCCCCATGGGGACCCGCTCCCCCACTAGCCATTCCCCACAGTGAGGATCTCGTCCCGTCCCACCATAGGCCCCGCGGTCGTTCATTCATTCAGGCGAGTGGACTGGTGGACTTCCACTCGGGGCAGTCCTGGTGTGGAGGCCCACTCCCCTGGCTTCCCCCCCTCCTGAGCTAGCTGGCTGGGCTGCCAGGCTCCCACCTACCCCCATGCAGCCCCTGCCCCCCAGGTCTCACGCCCAGGCGAGCAGTGCCCAGAGCTCGATCAGGGTGGGGCGAAGACTTTGTGGGGCAGATTGCCCGCCATCTGCCCCGGGGAGCTGGATCTGGGCATCCAGATGGGAAAACTGGGCTGGAGGGGCCTTGGGTCTGGCCAGTCCCACGTTCCCCTGCTCAGAGTTCATCACAGCCCTGGGGGGAGTGGGACATTCCCCCCCCCCCAGCCCATGTCTTCTTCCCTTCACAGCATGCTCTTCCCAGAATTTTACCTGAGAGTTAGAGCAGGGGGCTGGGAGCCTGGACTCCTAGGTTCTATTCTGAGCTCTGGTTCTGGGGCCATGGGGAGTCTCCCCCTTAGTGTCTCAGTTCCCAGGCCTAGTTGTTCAAAGCAGGTGCTGGGGGGCACCGGACGCCCTGAGGCCAGGGCACAGGGTGCTGGGTCAACCTGCCTGGGGGGGGCTCTCTCCAGCCTCCCATTGGGGACTATTTGCAAAGTTCCCCCCCCTGCCTCCAACGTTCGCCTGCATGGACCCAGCTGCTGGGGCAGAGCAGGGGGACAGCAGGGCCCAGGGCTCACCTTGCCTTTGAGATCCAGGACAAAGACAGCGGAGGCTGACATGGTCCTGGCCTGGCCTGGCCACCTGTGCACACCGGGGCTCCCGTCCTGTCCCTGCTGCTGCTTCCTCCTTTCTGGCTCCCCGCAGAGTCACCTGGGCCAGGTGAGGGAGCTGCGCCCGCAGGTGAGCTGGCCCCTTAAAGGGGAAGTGACACAAATCCGCCAACAGTCAGGCAGGAAGTGGGGAGGCAGCCGCAGAATGAGGGTCCCCGGGATGGGCGTCTGGAGCCCTTGGCACACCTGGGCGCCAGCACAGACAGTACTTGTGCCCTCCCTGTCTGCTGGGGCTGAGCTGGGCCAGGCCCTGGGCTGCATCTCCAGGGGCGAAGGAGAGGGTCTGGAGGGACTCTCTCCACCCCCAAGGAGTCCAACAACACTCCCACCATGTGTGTAACCCTGGGCCAGAGCCGCTGCCCCCTGCAGCACCTGGGGGTCATTCCCCAGTGGAGGGGGGGAAGCAAAGCCCAGGCCTGGGGCTGTCAGCACAGGAGGGGGCCAGGGGCCAGTGAGCAGGCAGTCTGTGCCGAGGTGTGGCTGTCAGGGGCTGGGGAAAGGGCCAGGGAGCTGGGGAGCCTTGTGGAAAGCTGGGGGAGCAGGACGGGGCAGAGTGACGGGGCAGGAAAGGGCGGGTGGCGCTGAGGGGAGAGATGCTGTGACTTGGGGCAAGGCTCCTTGGTCTGTCCTGGGTCCCCGGCCTGCCAGGCATTCCCCAGCCGTCCACGCGGGTGCATTCCAGCGGGGTGACCTCGCCAGCCAGGACAATGGGGGGCTGTCCTGCAGGGGGAGGGCAGAGCCGGTCCCAGCCGGAATCCAGCCTCCTCTGCACCCAGCTATGCTGCTTCTCGCTGATGTGTGGTTGCAGGCATCAAAAGCAGCTTGTTGTGGAGCAGGCGGCAGAGGGAGGTGGGAGCCGGGGCACACTCAGCCCCGTGGCACAAGCTGCCAGCTCCCCATGGCGCCAGGGAACGTGCTTGGGAATGTGCCTGAGTCCATTTCCGGCAGGAGATTATCACAGAAGCATCTAGGAGCCCTGACCAGCACCAGGTCCCCCCTGGTGCCCAGCACTGCCCAGACCCCCACCGAGATCCAGCCCCCCGGTGCCTGGCCCAGTCAAGATCTGGGCCTCATCTGCCCAGACACAGCATGAGAGAGATTCCCTAAACAGCCAAAGGCTGGGAGGGGAAATAGAGGCCCAGAGAGGGGCGTGACTTGCCCACGGGCACCACCCACTAGCCCACTCTGTCCCCATGGCCTGCTGCAGCATGCGCTGGCTCTGCTGCCTCCCCTCCCTGGCCCAGCAGCAGCACTGGATTCTCTGGGCTCCGACCCCTACGGCGGCTGCAACCGAGGCATGTTCCAAGCAGGCCACGTGGGGAGCGCAGCCTCAGCCCACGTCCTTGTGGGACAGATGCCCACCTCCCCCAAACCATCCCCTGCTGGCACCCCCCCTTTCCACCAACCTCAGCAGAGAGGAGACCTACTCCCTCCAGACTGGGGGGGCATGGCATGGCTAGGGGGTGGGGAGGGAGGCTGTGTCCCCGGTCCTGCTGGGCTGTAGCCGTTCTAGAGCACTTAGGGGGCAGGGCCACTGGCATGAAGTGTGCATGACTGGATGTGCACGGCCCCTCCTTGCAGAGTATTCGGAGCAGGGGCCCCAGGGAGCGATTCCATTGAAAACCCCGAGCCCTGGCGGGGTCCCCTGTGCATGCAGGCGTCCGGCTGCGCCGCGGCTCCAGCTGGTGCTGCGCTCCCACATGGCATCCCCTGGAGTGAGCCCCAGGGAGCGACACCAGCACTGGGGGTGGCCCCCAGGTTCCATGCAACTGAGCTGCCCAGGGACTGAGCGGGTCTTGGAGCCCAGCAAAGTGCCAACCAAGCTGCCAGAGGCTGGCACCCTCTCACCCCCTCCAAGCAGGGCCCAAGCATAGTTTTTTCGGGCCCAGTACAAACTTTTAACATGGGTCCCCTCCCGCAATGGGCGTTGCAGCCTGGGCTGGGCTCCCCAGGGCCTTCAGGCCCTGTTAAAGTGTACCCTTCCCACCCCATGCAGGGGCCCTGGTGCTGAGCAGGGGCTTCGCCCTTTGCAAAGGGACATGAAGCGGGTCAGCCAGGAGTTAATCAGGAAGGACCCAAGCCCAGCCCTGCTTTGTCCACACACCTCTGTCGTGACGCGTTTCCCAAGCCAGGCAGCAGGGGGCGCTGGTGCTCCCCTTCCACGGCAGCGGTTGCTGCGCCTACATCCCGGGATGTCCGGACTTTGTCCACCCCAGCCAGAGCCTTGGGGCCTCCTGGGGGCACCGCAGGGAGGTGCAAGGAGCAGGACGCCGGAAGGACTGGGGTCAGACCTAGGGGCACTTCCCAGCTCTGTCAGACTCTCCGGGGGGACCTGGGGCCTGCTGCTGCATCTCTCTCTGTCCCCCCGCTCTGACTGGCGTGTCTGCTTAGGGTGGAAATAGGGACTGACTCACTGCGTGTCAGCGCCATGCCCAGCCTGACGGAGCCCTGACCTCGGCTGGGTCTCTCAGCACGGCACAAGGGGGCCCTGA
>ML675714.1:1259330-1288798 GCA_007922155.1 Mesoclemmys tuberculata
GGCTGGGTCTCTCAGCACGGCACAAGGGGGCCCTGACCTCGGCTGGGTCTCTCAGCACAGCTGTGCTGCGTATATAATGATAAGGGAAGCTGACATGGAAGACGCTCAGGAAGCAAACACAGACCCAGGCACTGGCTCGCTGAGCCGGGCAGTGCACACAGAATCCACCGCTAGGCCATGGGCTCTTTCCCTGTGGCCAGGCCCTCCTTCGCGTCTCTCACAGTGCTCAGTGCATCCCTGAGGTCGTCGTGTCTATTTTTGCGGGTATAACCACGCTCTGCTGGGGGGGGCAGAGCCCCATGGCGCAGCAGGACCCACACCCAGGTTAATTGGAGCTGAGCAGTGAGCAAGGCAATGGCCAGGCCGCGTAGCAAAGAGCTGGCAAGACTTGCTGCCAGCGTTTCACAAGAGTTCCTCGAGCCAGGGGAGGCAGTGACCAAGCCGCAGGACTGCAGCATGTGGGGTTGCAGTTGTGAATTGCTATAATAACAGCCCAGGATCACAGGGCGAGCAGCGCACAGGAAATGTGACTGGCCAGCTCCTTATAGGCACTGAGATCACTGGGAGCTGCGGGCAGCTCACCGGCTGTATAGGGCCGAAGGGGCTGGGTGCTGACACCGACGGGGAGCAGGGTGGGATCCAACACAAGGAGCGGGGGCAGCACAGAAGGCCCTGGGGGTGCAGGGATCTCTGCAAATATCTCATCACCCTCACGGCCTGCAAGTCGGAAACATGCTGGTAGAAAGGCGAAGGGGCTCAGTGCCTGGCTCAGCTCCCTCCCCCCCCCCACTGAAATGATGCAGGGGGGTGAAATTAACAAGGAGTTTTCAGTAAAACTGATGTGTTGTGACAGGCTGCCAGGCTGCCTCCATAGGGACTGATGGTCTTACCCAGTACAGCTGGGATCTCAGGCTATAGGGACCCATACAGCATGGCAGGACTGGGGTGCTGGACCGCATGGACCTGTCAGTCAGATCCATTAGAAAAGAGCTGTGGCCACTGAGCTCTGAGGCCCAGCAGTACATTCCCCTACGGAGCAGGCCAACGGACAGGATGGACCCACCCGTGCGTCTGTTCCAGGCGATTTCGGTTCTGGCTCGTGTGCCTCACGGTGGCATCGGCTCCAGCGCAGCAGGGGTGAGAACGTGGGGGAGGGGGACATGCAGCGGCTGGATCCTGCAGGGCAGAGCGGAGGGGCGGGGGAACGTCCCGTGGTGGGAGCTGCGGTGGCTGGCAGGCCCATACCAGGCAATAAGGACGGAGGAGTTGATCTGGGTGGAGGGAGCAGACCCAACAGGCTGAAGTTCTGCTCTGTAATGGCAGCAGGGCCTGTTGGGCGCTGGGCGAGCTGGGCCCGAGCTGCTCTATCCACTATGGGACTGGCAGCCCGGGCCGCGGCAGCAGAGGTCGGATATGGGACCATATGGACCGACGGGGGGATGGGGCAGCCACCGGGCAGGGCGAGCGGTCCCGACAGCAGCGGCGGCCCCAGGAGAACCCAGGCGGCGGGGGGGGAGCGAGGGGATCGCGTCCCCGGGGGTGTGTCCTCAAGCCCCGCCCCCTGGCGCCCCTCCCTGGGCGCCCCCAGGGCTCTGCCGGGCGAGCCGCGGCGCAGGAGCTCGGGGCCGGGCAGCGATGAAGGCGCCGGGGCGCGAGGAGCCGGACGGGGGTTACGGTAAGGGGGGCCGGGGCGGCCCTGTCCCCGCCACGCTGCCGCGCAGCGCTTTGCCCAGGATCGGGGCCCTCCCGCACCCGCGTCGCCGGGCATGTGCAGGGAAGCGCCCAGGGGAGCCCCCGGTCCGCGGGGGCTGTGCCGGGGCAGGCTGGGACCCCGCCAGTGCCCCCCGCGCCCCACGCTTGTCCCCGCAGAGCCCCGGGCTGGCTGCGTTCCGAGCCTGGCCCCTGTCGCGCCGAGGGGCTCGGCCCCGCCCGGCCGTGCGTGGGTCCGGGTGCTGCGAAGGGGAGAGCTGAGGGGGGCCGTCAGGGGCAGATGAGGCTGGGTGGTGCAAGGCAGGGGCTGTGGAGGGGCCGGGCCGTTGGCCGGTGGCTACGTGGCAGGGTGATGAGATGATGTGGGGGGCTGGGGCTGAAAGCGCTGGGTTGCCAGGAGAGTGCAGATCCCAGCTGGGTGCAAAGGCAGGACACCCTGAGTCCTGCCCTGGGGAGGGAGGAGCCTGTAGCAGATGGACTCAGGAGACCCCGGCCGAGATCAGGGCCCCGTTGGGCTGGGCACTGCCCAGACCCAGGCTGACGTGAGGGGACCCACGTGCCAGGTGTTGCCCAGACCCCAGCAGAGATCAGGGCCCCGTGGTGCAAGGTGATATACAGATGTAGCCCGGGAGACAGTCCCTGCCCCAAAGAGCTCACGGTTTACATAGCCCCTCCCCACTGCCCCAGGGCAGGGGACTCCCCTGGCACCCTGTGTGATGGGAACAAAATTTTGACTCCCTTGATTCAGCTCACGGGATGGAACAGGGCCGGGGGTGCCAGCTCTCGCCTTCCTTAAACACCCTGCTTTGTAACAGGCTCTTCCCTCTGTCCCCCACCCCACCCTGGGAGCCCCAGAGCTCCCCACCTCGGCAATGCAATGGGTCTGAGGGCCAGATGGCAACAGAGCCATGGAGATGTTGCTGCTGGTTCAGCTTAGGCCATTGTTTTGGCCCCTGTGTGTGGGGGTGGGGAGGGAGTGTGTTTTCCTCTGGAAGAGGAAGAGCCACGAGTGGACCCAGCCCCAGTGTATGGAAGATTTCTTGGCTCCTGCATGTTCGGAGAGGGTTGGTGTGAACAGCAGCAGGGCTGGTCTCTGGTTTTCTCTTCCAGTTAGGGTTCCTGGCAGCAGCGTCATTAGATCTTTAACTTCACTGCACAACATGGTGCTTCTCTCCCATGGGCGGAGCCAGCTCTGCATGTCCAGCCCTGGAGACAAGGCCCAGAGGGCTTTTCCCACCCTGGGTCCACTCAGCCGGTCACATCCACATCTCGGTAGCTTCTGGGGGGGCACTGAAATTGCTGTGTGGCCTGGGGGGGGCTGTACTTGGGGCTACCTGAGCCGCCGTCTGTCCTGCCGCAACCACTCTGCTGTTCGTAGCGTGGTGGCGGCTGGAGCTGGGAATCACCCATCCATGGGTGCTGTGTGGGCCCCAGGAGGGGCGGCAGGCGTGGGAGGTGAGATCTGATGCGACTGGGCAGCGGGGCCCTGATCCTGGCAGCCGGTGTTACCGCCATCCAGCCCAGCAGCAACCCCTCCATTCTTACACTCGATAGGTGCTTCCACTGCACCTGTTAGAAAGAACCGACCAGGCTGGCCCGGGGGCGGAGGAACCTTTTGTTGCCTGCTCCTTCCACCTCGCTGCCGCATGAGGGGGTTACTTGACAGTCCTTTTATCCATAACTGTCTGTAAATGTAGCCATTGCCAGCCACTCCCCATAGATCCTTATTTGGTTACACTGACACCTATACAATGAATATTAACAACCACAGGATGAACAGAATTAGACCTGCCCGTTTGTGGTTTACAGGGTTACCCTACAGAGGCCCAGCACCTCAGAACTTCTACATTTTACACTAACATTCTTTGAAATAAAGGCATGCTGGGCTGGGGGTAATACTTTCTTCCCATCCTGGCCTTGTGCAGGAGTGGTGACAGACGTATTCCCGGTGCAGATGGCCAGGAAGGAGATAGATTCTAACTAGAATTCACACCAATTAGCAGAAACAAGGCTTGCCCACGCTATAACCTCCCTTCCCTATAACTTAGGCCTGACTTTTAACTCTTTACTTTCCTACACACCCATCACCATGGCATCTGAACCCGTCCTAGTGGGGCACTAAGCGACATGACCGTCTGACCCATGGGATTCACTGGCTCTTATTCTTTCCTGAGGCAAAGAGTTACCCTCCCAACACCAGCCTCCTGCGTGTCAATAGGCCTGCAGGAGGGGGAGAAGGACCCTGCGTTAGAGGAAAGGGTTGTGAACTTGCCTGACAGCGACAGTTTGCCTTGCCCTGGGGGAGGGGGCAGCATGGGGGACAGCGGTGTATGCAGGGGTCGTGCCTCTGTCATTAGGGGCTCTCCATGGAGGGATGGAGCTGCCCCCCCCCGGTAAAGGAGGGAGAGAGAAAGGGGAGTGTCCAGGGTGAGTTTCAAGGTTTGGAGCAAGTCCCGTGCTGGTGGAATGGCGGAATCGATCACCACAGAGGCAGATGGGCTGCATTTCCCACAGGAATGGCCTGTGGGGGCCATTCTGGGGCAGGGGCCTGGGATGGACCCCCAGATACGGTCCAGACCTGGCCGGCGATGAGCTGCTCAGTGGGAATTCACTCCACTCACTGCCCAGAGGGGCTGGGTTCCAGGCTGCCGACAAGGGGCCAAAGGTCCCACAACCAATTCCCAGACTTGCCAACTGGCAGCGTTTCATACTGTGGCATGCTGGGAGGGAGAGGAAGTGCTGCCTTCCATTCATTCAAGACAGGGCGGGTCGCAGAGACATGTACCCCCCAGGGACACGCTGTGTTCTTTGCACTGGGAGCCCAGAAAGCATCATGACTCTTGGCTTCAGTTGGCTCCGGCTCTTTAAGCTGGGAGGCCGGGCCCCCCGGGTGTGCTCACTAACCCGAGTGCAAACACCTGAACGAGAATGTGGACGGGAGATGCAACGGACAGAGCAATCTGAATGCAAGCCTAGCCACTGACCCCTCCGCCTAACACCTTCCCCACTCCTTTGTAAGAGCACCACCCCACCCACTGCAGTGCTTTCCAAGGGCTCTACCACCAAGATGCACAGGAACTGTTGTGCCTGCAAGAAAATGCAGCTTCTTCTGGGGTAGAGAGTGGGAGCTGCTTAACAGCGCACAGCAACAGCTTAGGGAGTGCAAGTGTGAGGAGTCCCTGTGCCAGTGGGATCTAGGGAGGACAATGTCCCAGAGAAAGACGGGCCTGGTCCCTATGTGTCCCGCAGAGACCGTCCCCTGATGCTGTTGTGGTGCAGGAGGACGTTTCCCTTTCTGACCAGTGCTGCTCAGTCTCCTGGAGGGTCAGAGGCTGCCCAGGGCCCTGCTCCCTGTCTTCAGACCCTTGTGACCCAAAGTCTGCTGACCGTGTCCCAGATGGAGGCGAAGGCGCCTCCCATCTCTCTCTGTCGACTCCTGGCCGACTCAGGGAGGTGGAATCTGAGCAAGGCCTCGGATGAGTCAACCCACAGAGAGAGTTTTGAGGGATGATGGTCCCGGGATAGCGTGGAAGCAGCTGTTGGGTGGGAATGGGAGTGGCTGGCTATGAGATGCCCAGTTCACACAGCAGTCAGGACACGCTGGGGGACAAGCTGCAGATCCTGGCAATGCTGACAACCATCAAGGCAGCAGCGGCCAGGATCCGGACAGCAAATGGCTGGTGGTTCGGTGCAGACCTGGGTGTTGGGGTCCAAGTCTGGAAAGGCCACTAGTGCTGAGACCACAGGATCATTTGGAAAGAGGCCAGTGCTGTCCACGGGCTGTACTGAGCCCCCAGCATCAGAAGAGCCTGGTCCCGGCACAGTCGCTTGTCATGGGCCCAGGGTTCTCGTCTGGCACAGCCTGACAAGTATGACATCCTGTCACACACCACAGAGTCACGTGGTGCCGCCTCCAGACGACTTGTGCTCCTGCCCCACGGGGCCTGCAGCCGGATGTTCTGTTAGCGAGGGCCAGGTGTGGGGTGAAAATGGCAGCCCAGGAAACGGTGTAATGCCCGAGTGGGCCTGTGGCAGGGCAACGCCCCCCCTTACACTGTACTCCCCTGCCGCTGTGCACACCCAGCTTTGGGGTCTTGAGGTTTCAGTCCTCACCACAGATGCAGTCTGGCTGTGGCAGGATCAGCCTCTGATTTTAGGAAGGGCCTCAGGTAATGAGAACAGGAGATTGCAGTGTCTGGAATTGGGGAACTCGCCCTTCCTGTGTCCTGGGGTACAAAGCGGGGAGGGGCTGTGCAGGCTCGGGGCCTGTGATCCAAGCCGATCAAGAGCCCATGGGTCACACTAGCAGCTTTGCAGGAAGAGCATGTGGGAGGATTCACCCAGGCCCTGAATTGGAGGCAGCCTGGCTGTGGAAATGGGGGGACATTGCCTGTGGGTATGTGGGCTCCATGGAGCACATGGCTGTTTGACATGGGGGCGCCACGGCTGCAGGCCACAACTTGAGCCATTCCAGCAGGAGGAAACCTGGGCCCTGCTGAGAGAGGAGCTGGGAGGGCTGAGAAATGGTGCTGCCCTGCCGGCTGTGACAAGGCGGGGAGGAGGCTGTAGGGGTGGAGCGAAGGGTGTTGGCAGGGTTGGGAGGCAGGACTAGACTATTGGTGAGGCTGCAGATCAGGACTGACGGGCACAGACCCTCCACTCTCCCAGGCAGTGAAATCTTTCTCAATTAAAAACCAAAAACAAATCCCTCCCCTCCCCCCATTAAAAGGGGATGGAAAACCCAAGTCAGTTTCATCTGCCCAAGGCTTTGAGCTGAACTTGCCTCTGCCATTCCCCGCCCTAGCTCAGCAGGCTGGTCTAACAGCCACTGCCGGAGGGGAGGGGTGGGGTGAGGGACAGACTCAGAACAAGTCGCCATTGTGATATTTTAGCCCTGCAGCGAGACCACGGCAGCCCAGGGATTGCAGGCTACGCCCCACTTCCCTGGCCGGCTCTCATGCCCCTCAGAGCAACGAGAAACAGATGGGGCTGGAGGAGCTGAACAGAAGCGCAAGGAGGGTTGGAGGCTTCAGAGCGGTGCCGCTTTTAGGCTGCTGAGGAATGCGAGGGGCCTTGGGTGTTTCCCAGGGCTCTGCAAACTCACTGCCTCCTGTCGCGTTCTCTGGCACAGCCTCCCTACTGAGTGCCCCTTCGATGCTGGCTGAACTGCAGATAAAAGCCGGCTTCATCCATCCCTTTTAATTATGCCTGAGCTAAGCCAGCTCCCGCTTCATTTCCTGTTGATCAGGTTGTGCTTGCCAGGATGTTGCTCTCCACCTCCTCTGAACAGCAACCACCACCTCGGGCAGCCCCTCGTGAGACCCGAGGATCTTTTGTCAGAGGGGTGGCGGAAGGCTCCTGGGCTGTTGGAGGGCAGCTGGCTCTGAGGGTGACTCCTTTTCACTAGGGAATAACCAGGCTTAACAGCTCATGGCTAATGAAACCTGCGAGGCTGTGGGAGCTCTGAGTGGCTGGCTCAGGGCTCCAGGCTGCAGTGTGTGGATGGAGAGGAGTGGCCATGTGATGGTATCCGCCTGGCTGGCAGGGCAAGAAGAGAGCAGCCTGCTGGAGTCTCCCTCAGGGGAGAATGAAACAAACCCGCAAAATCCATGTTGGGGAGAAGAAGGACCAAAGGGGCCTGGGAACGCCACATGATGGGAAATTCGGATGGTGATGGAAGGGCCCAGCTTAGCTCTGGGTGCATGAACCGTGAGGTCAGCTGGCCATGCCAACAGCTGGGAGCGTCTCACCAGCTTCACCAGCCCTCGCCATTGTTCATGTGTGATCCTCACCCAGCCCTGTGATGGAGGGCAGGGCTGTTAGCCCCATGGCACAGCTGGGAGTCGAGGCACAGAGAGGCTAAGTGACACAACCAAGACTACACAGGGAGTCAGCTGCAGAACGGGGAATTGAGCCCAGGTCTCCTGAGTCCAAAGCTAAACCCTTCAGTCAATCCTTCCTCCCTCTGCTCCTGGATCTCACAGTTCCAACGCTCCAGGACTGGCCTGCCTCTGCCCCCAGGACTGCAGCTCAGGGACCTAGGAGCATTCACCCTCTGGGCTGTGGTGAATTTGCCATCACATTCAGGTGTTTCTTGTTCCTCTTTCCCCTCCCTCTCTGGTGTTCTTCTCCCAGGCAGCAGTTTGAGTGGCAGAATGACTCATGGCTCAACAGGCTTTTCTTCCAGCAGCCTCTCCTGCTGCTATTTGAATTCCGGGATTCCTCTGCTGGTGGCCTCCCTCCTCTCCCCAACCCACAAAGAAGCCTCGGAGCTGAGATGGGCAGAGGGGTGTGGGACACCTGGCTGGGGAAATCCCTCAGTGCAAGGCAGCAGCTGCAGGAGAGATGCCAGGATTCTCCCCCTCCTCCTGGCCCAGCTTTTGTTTCAGAGCTGTAAATCGTGGCCATCCAGTCTGCCCCATGACATCACCGCCAGCCAATGGGAGGCTCACGTGGGGCTGGCAGAGGTCGCCCATCAATCTCAGGGCAGGTAGAGACTGGCTACGTACAGGTGGCCATGCCAAAATCAACTCCCATGTTGCGCTGTCAGCTCAAGCCCTGTGTCCTGGCCTGGTTGTGAGAGGAGGTCCCTCGGCAGCAAGCAATACTGCTGCGGGAAGGTGGACTCTGTGCTGGCTCAGTGGGGCTGAACAGGATTGACAGGCAACCCAGAATTTGGCTCAGCGAGGAACTTGTCGAGTGCTTAGAGCAGAGGGGCTGGGAGCTGGTTCTGTTCCCAGCTCTGGGAGAGGAATCTTGTGCTCAGAGCAGCGAGGCAGGGTGGGAGTCAGGGCTTCTGGTTTCTATTCCTGACTCAGTCAGTGTCTAGTGGAGATTTATTTACAACCTAAATATAGTGAAGAGGGGAACCGCAGCAGTGGGGAAGTGGTGGCTCAGGGGCCTAAGAACAGGAGAGAGACGCTCGGCCTTTCCCCAGCTATTTCCATTACAGCCCCAGAATGAAATGGGCCATCACTGTTGTGTGCCCTGATGCCAAATGGATTTGGTGGGTCTCCAGCACAAACAGAACCAGCACAGCTGGTATCAACAACCGCTTCCAACTGGCTCCTGCCTCTGGGTCGCAGCGGAGAGGCTGAGGTCAGTGAGCTCCCCTTTCACCGTGACATGGCAGCAGAACCCTGCCTTGCCATGGCCCACGCTGCGCGTGCCCTGAAGACCAGGCGAGGATTGGAGCTGACAGTTGGCGCTGCCAATGATGCTGACTGTGCATTAATAACAAAACAAGCAGAACCAGCTTCCAGCTGCAACCCTGATCCTTGGTCCGGTTACGGCAGAAGCGTTTCTGATTCCAGGAAGCTAAAAGAAGAAGAAAAAGTCCTAAGGTCAGAGGCATTGGCCTGAGATGTGGCTGAGCCAGTTTCACATCCCTGCTCTGCCACTCCTTGGGTGACCCTGGGCCAGTTGCTTAGTCTCTCTGGGCCTCATCTCCCATCTGCCCAATGGGGATGGTAACCCTGCCCCCGGGGTGTGTGTGAAGGTAACTACATTAAAGACTGTGAGATATGCAGATATTGATGGGGCGGGACAAATAAGTACAACAGATAGAAAGGCTTAAAGATTTCTTTTCAGTGACACAATTCTAAGGTCTTGTCTATACACAAAAGCTTAACTGTGTCTGTACAGTAACCTAGTGTGGACCTGATTATACCAACATAAAGGTGCTTTGTACCAGCCTAGCTATTCCCATCCAGGAAGGGAAATAAGCTGTTGCAGTAAGACACTTTTATTCTGGTATAACTGCGTCCACACTAGAGGCTGTGGGAGTGTAACCCCCATATCAGTAACTGATGCAATTCTACCAGTGCAAAACCTATGCTTAGGCCAGCCCTTAGTAGAAGAGAAATGCGCACATACCTCTAAATCTGCCTCTCCCATTCATTGTGCCTTCTCCTCGTTCTCCACACCTTGCAAGAGGGAAGTTTCTTTTTCAGGAAAAAAAACCCTCAGATTTCTTGCCTGTAGCTGCTGTTACACATTCAAAGCATGCACGATTGAGAGAATTGAGTCTGACTCCAGCAGTGGAAGGGTCAGAGCCACGCTCAGAGCATGGCACACCTGTTTGCATTGGTGTAAAAAGGCCGGAGGAGTTTTCTTACTGAATGATAAAACTTCCTCCATATACCGTAGTTGCTTTTTGTGGTTCAAGCAACTGCCCGTAATCTCTGTGAGACTCCCTTCTCCCACATGCCACCACACTCCCTGGGCACTAGGGCACAGAGCTGCTTTGTTGCCTCCTTTCTTTGGGGAGAAGTTCTTTGCAATGGGTCAGAGCCTCCTGTGTTTGGGGGAGCAAGGGTTACTGCTAGGCTGACACTCTGCAAAACTTTCCTGCTTGGCCTCAGTCCGGCCAAGTCTAGCCAGCCAGCTAGAATCTGAAAGTGCCTCTGTCTGAGAGACATCTTGAGAGATCCCACACGAGTGCTACAGAGAGAGACTTGTCCTGCTCTTGACGGTCTCCTGCCTTGCACTGTGGGAGAGGCTTCCACCTTTGTTCCCATTTTGATGCGGGAAGTACTTGACATGCATTTGGCACAGGGTGTAAATGACCAGACGTGGCACAGGGCCTGGGAGAATCAGGCCCTGGGATCCTAGATAGTTCTGTCCCCCAAAAAACCTACCAACACAGCCCTGTAGGAGTGGTTGCTGTACCTTTAAATGTGCTCCTGTTTTCATTGGCTGCCCATAGTCACACCCAGTAGGAAGGGGAAAGAACAGAAGCTAAGACAGTCAGAGAGAATCAGTGAATGTGTGAAAGGCCAACACAAGCTGCCTGCAAATTACCTATTACAGGTTAGACCAGTTCAGCCAGCGAGGAAGAGGGGGCTGCAGGAGCCCAACTGATCCCCAGCTCATGGTGGGAGCTGAAAGGAAGCGAGTTGAGCACCTGCAGTGAGCTGCTGGGATGGGGGGAGACCAAGAGAATTATTATGGCAAACATGGTAAGAAAACGTGTGTCGTGCAGTGATGTGCAGCATGTCTGTCTCCCCTGGGGAAATGATCTGGGGCCAAACTGGGTTGCATCTTACGAAGTGGGTTGCAGCCACCAAAGCTGATGCCTACAGAAATTAAATGTGTTAGTCTTTAAGGTGCTACAGGACTCTTGTTGTTTTGCTGTACGCAGACTAACATGGCTCCCCCCGGGACTGTTCCCACTGTGACGTGCAAGGGGTTGCAGTGGTTCTTGGCATCTGGGCTGGAGGGGCATTTGGGTGCTCGCTGTCTTGCCTGCGTGCCTGATTGGGATGCCCTTGGTGCCTGGAACTTTGCCAGCAGTGTTCTGGGCTCAGATGCCGTTCTGATTATGGGTGGAGAGTCTGGAGTGGAATCTGGGCATGGACGGTCATGGCCAGCTCTCTGAAAACTCCCTGAACTTTAACGAATGTTTGACAGTCTAACTCCTTCAGAAGCAACTGACTTCCAAGGAGGGTAGAGAACGCCCTGATTGTCACAGTTGAACAGCTTCCTGGCTAAACCAGACAGCAACTGCCTTTGCTCTGCATTTTCTTTTCAGCTGTGGGTAGTCCTGTCCTTGGGGTGAATGGAGAAAAATTCTCTAAGCTGTGGGATAAAGGTGCCCTGTACACATACAGCTTATTCCCTTTCTCTCACAGGAGTAGGTATAAAAGCACCTTTATAATCCAGGTAAACATGAGCTGGCTCACCCTGCTTTAGCTGGTGTAGTTAAAGCGGCATGACTTTAGTGTGGACAAGCCCTAACTCGTTGAACTCCGTTGCAATGAGTCACTCTGCTGCGTGCAGTTGGTGTTAAGAACATAACCCTCCACTCTGACGGACAGCTCCTCTTTTAGGCTCCCATGGCTGCAGGAGGTTAACCCTGGAGCCTCTCTGACCTGCATGGCTGAGAAGCTGGGTTCAGAGTTCCCCTGGTGTCTCTTGGGATACTGCACTCATGGTGGAGATATCCCCCCTTGCTTTCCACGACATTGTACAGGGGACTAGTTTGGGGCTATTGCCACACAGCTGAGGCTTGAGTGGCATTTCTAGGGAGGTGGACATTCCAGCAAAGGTAGCAGTTGCTGCACTGGAGTGGCCCAGGACTGGAAGAGCAAGGTGTGGTCAGAATTGAGTTGTGTTGGCAGAGTTGTGGGCATGGGGAGCGGAACAGAAGGGTGCAGCTAGTCAGGACTGCGACGCACTGGCAGAGTGTCCACGCCTGGATTAGCAGGGAGGGTTTGCATGCCAGTTCCAAGCAGTGCTATTAGCTGTTCACTCTCTGAGCAGTGAATTATATCCCTGAAAGAGGGAAATCCAGTGAGTAGAAATCAACAACTGTTTCATTTCATGGGTCCCAAGTGTCCTGCTGAGAGCTTTGGGATCTCTGTAGCTTGGCAAACAGCCCTGGTGCATCTTTTGCATGCTGAGCTGGAGCGGTGAACCTACCATCACAAACTCTTCTGCAGAAACTCTCCTCCATGGTTGGGGGTGGGGATGCAGCTGCTCCCAGTGTTTGTGCAGACAGATCAGCGAAACTGGCAAGAATCCTGCTCTGTAGATAAGTAAAATAGAGGCCTTGTAAACCACTTCACTGCCTGTGCACAAACAAGGTAACCAGGGTGGGTGCTGTGTGCATGCATATTTATGTATGTGTGTGCGAGAGACAGACAGAAAAACACTGCACACTCGTATCTCTTCCAGAAGCGCGGCTGTAAGTGAAAGGATATCAGATAGCATTTCTGGTCTGCACATGCTACGCTGGCCCTGTTTTTTCCAGGAAATCCACCCGGTTTCTCTTTCAAAGCATCGATGGACGTACACCTTGTGCACTGGCTCTTTCCCTGGTTTCAAACCTGGATATCCCAGCAGCTCCTCAGCTTCTCAGAGTGGGATCCGTCCCTGGCTCCTTCTCAGGGAGGGAGGCGATGGAGGGAGCAGTCTGGCTCCAGCTACTGACTTCTGTCCAACGACTGCTCGGTTGGGTTGGGGCAGTTGCAGCCTGTTGAGTGAAGGGGTTTCTGGCTTAGATTGAATCTTCTTAGGCCTGGAGCTGGCTCTGGGTAACTGCAGTGTGAGGGCCCTTGGGCCTCTTCCTGATGCTCCTAAAGCATTTCTGGTGACTTTCTCTCTTGGAAAATACCCAGGAGCAGAATGGAAACATTTGCTGAGAATTGGCCGGGAATCTATGTGGAAACTTGTTCTCCAGTCAGGCACTGAATTGTTTCCAGCCCTGGACACTAGGCACATCAGAAGGAGGAAAATGATGTCTTTGGTAGATTATTTTCCTCCCTGATTCTGGGTGGTCTCCAGGCCTTTGTTGTAAAGCTGAAACCTGCTGCCAGGCACTGCTGCTGTCTTCCTCCATCTGCATCGTCCATGGTGCCAAGATGAGGGTATAGTGTTCCTCGATCCTGTCTCCTGTGGCGTGTCCCCTGCTTTGGGTATACTTCTCTGGTATCTCTCCTGCCCCTGTGGAGTGTTACTGCTACTGCTCTCAAATTAGGGATGCCAGTTCCAGAAAGAAAAGGAAAAAAAGTCTAGGGGAAGAAGGTTGGTAGGAGCGTTCAGGAGACAGAGGCATGTTTTCATGGGCTGCGCATGTGAGGAGGAGATAAGACATCTGGGCTCTGTTGCTGATTCACTGTGCGATTCTGTAATTCTCCATTCTTTGCCTCACTTTTTCCATCTGTAAACTTATGATTCTGACTGGCTTCCCCGAGGGATTGAAGTTTAAGGGATAAATTGTTTTTTGTTTGTAAAGTGCTTTGAGATCCTTGAATGGGCAACACTGGGGAAAATCTGGCATCCTTGGCTGGCAGAGGGTTAGTATTGCCTTCCTCGGAGCATTACTAATTGTTTTGGCTCCTGCAATTTGTCTTTATTTTTAAATTCTCCACCCACCCCAGTGACTTAAAGCTGTTCTTGATGCGATGAAGTGTTAAAGTTAAAAGGTGAGAATGGAGCCCGGTAGATGTACCGCCCTGGAAAGCGCCTGCAGCTGGCTGTGAGGCACAAACTGCCCTCCTGGTGTTCTTAGAGCTGCCTGGAGCTGTCAATATTTGAGGTGTGACAGAGGCAGATGAGGGTGGGTGTATGCTGCTCTTTTGTGCTGCTGGTATTTTGCTTAACTTCCTTTTTCCTGGGTATGGCCAGGATCAGCCCAGAAAATGATGCTTGCAGGGATTTCCTGTTCTTAATCTTTCTTGCACATGTCTCCTGGAATTGAAGTCTACTTGCTCACAAGAGCCCCAAACTCATTACTAACCCTTATAACCCTGGGAATGCTTCCTATCCGAGTTCTCTTCCTGTTGGGAAGAAATTCAACTGCCACAAGTAGACGATGCTTACAGTTAGACTTCCTCGACACGCCTTCCCTGTCGGATCATGGCAGATGTGCACAACTCTGATTTTGAAAAGTACATTCAGTGGGCCCTGGTCTGCCCTCTGTTGTATCCCCGGGGCTCGGTCTGTGTCTGGTGACTGCAAACATCAGAGGGAGTATTGCCAAGTAGTTAGAGCCATGGAAAGTGGTGTCTTATTCCTGGCTGTTGCACTGATGGGCTGTGTCCCTTTGGTCATACCACTTCCTCAAGCTCTGCTTCAGCTGCCCTGACACCTGATGAAAGGATATTTGTCACAGATGACCAGCACCAATATCTGCCAAGCTCCTGCTACTGCTGGGCATGAAGTAGCTCCAGAACATGTCCTAGCAGAAAGAAAGAGAGGGGATGTTTATAGAGGGTTCTATTCCAAATGGATGGCTAACCCAGTGTATTCTTCCCTTCTTTTTAGGGACGCCGCAGAAATATGACCCGACATTCAAAGGTCCCATTTATGACAGGTAAGAGCAGCCTCTCAGCAGCTGGCCATAGGAGTGGGGTGCTTCCAGGGTGAGCAGAGAGTAGCTCGCTTCCTGTTGAGGTGCTCCTGAGAACCCTTGTTCTCCTCCGACACGCTGGGGTAGCACTAATATGAACAGGTGACTGGGGAATGCTGATTGCTGCAGGGGCCATGTCTCCACTAGAATGTGGATGCGACTGGATTCCGCAGGAGGGCACTGGGAGGAAGCAGGGTCCATAGTGAGTGCTCCAGTCTCTGCTTTTCTGCGGCGAGGGCCTGATCTTGTCTTGGCTTTTCCTTCCTCCCACAGGGGCTGCACTGACATCATCTGCTGTATCCTCCTCCTCATCGGCATCGTGGGCTACGTCATTGTGGGAGTCGTAGGTACGCACCATGTGGCCCTTTTTCCTTTCTCTGGTTCCTAGGAAGCAGGGTTGCATTTGTCGCCTTCGATGCCACCAGACTCAGATAATGGCGGGGCTGGGGCCTACCAGGGCATTGGAGTGCAGCAGACACTTGGTTGGGGAGAAAGTGCCAGGCTGACAAACAATTAAATGCTGCTTGTGTGGTGACACTGTATCAGCTGTATGTGAGGGCGTGGCTCACAGGGCTGTACTTGGCCCAGTCCCCATGCAGTAACAGGTGATGCTTCTGGGTAGGAGGGATGGTTCTCTTCTTAGTGAGCAATGGAGAGCACCTAGATTTCTGGCTGAAGGACTTGCAGGTGGACTTGTCCTTGCTCCTCGAGGCAGCCTTCCTGAGATGTGGCACGGCTTCTCCCCAGCTTTCAAGCATGTACTGCCAAGGCCAGTCTCCTCAAAGCAGGTTTACTGTTCAAACATAACCAAATAAACAAAGACAGGTCCTCAGCTCACCTTCTATCCCAGCGTTTCATGGCCTCCCCTCCCAGGGGTTACTGGTAATCCTGCTTCTTGCAGCTCCCCATTTCCTGCCAGCTTCCCTGCTCCTTCTGGAACGCTGGTGCCAGGGCTACCTGCTTGAGCACCTGGTTCCTTGTTCCAGGGACCCACCTCCAGGGCTAGCTCCACACCTCTGTGGTTTCTGTCCTCAGGCACCACCTGTCCCAATCATCCCTCCTCTTCCTGTCCTTTGACAGGCCTTCCTAGCCCCACAGCTAGCCTGGCCCCCTTTCATTGGCTCAGCTGGGCCAACCTGCACTGACACAGGGGAGCCTGACCTGGTCTGTTCACAGGGCCGAATCCCTGTAGCTCTTCAGTAGCTGCACAGCCAGAGCTGGAGCATGGTGGTCCTGGGGGCAGGTTGTTGCTTCGAGCACTGCCTCGGTTTTCCATGTGTCCTGCTTTGTGGGAAGGCCACGTCTGGAAGAGACTTGTCCATTTATCAGCAGCCATGTCCGCACACAGGAGGTCTTGGGAGGGCTACCCAGGATGAGGCAGCCCCATTTCTTTGTTTGGGGAGAAGGCTGTTTATATGAGATCAGTTGCTAACTGGGGGAGGCCCTTGGCTGATGGCTGACTTAACAGGTTGATAAAACAGGTGAGGTGGGAGACGGGAATGAAGGTTGCCTGGTTAATTGAAGCTTTTTCCCTCCGTTTCAGCATGGACACATGGTGACCCCCGGAAGGTGATCTACCCCACAGACAGTCGTGGGCAGTTCTGTGGCCAGCAGGGAACTTCCAATGAGTATGTGCCTGAGATCTCTCTTCTTTTAATAGACTGCAAGGAAAACCAGTTTGCCATTGTGTGGGAACACTGAGTAACCCTGCCATTGCACCATAACACCAACAGAAGCAATATAACCTCAGAATACTACATGTTTGATTTCTTGGCTCCCTACAACTCCATTCTACTATATCTCCGCCTCTCCCCTCTTCTGGCTGCTAGGAAGGGGGAGATTTGCCCCTTTCCCTCTCCCCTCCTCTCCCAGTCCGCAGCTCCTGGGCAGTATAAAGTGGGATCCCAGTAATCCTGTTTGCTCAGTGCTACCTTGCAGTTTTCAGACTGTGTTAGGACCCCAACTCCACTTGCTGCTGCCTGATACCAGGCAAAGCGAGAAGAGCTCTGATCAAACCAGCAGGGACCACTAGAGCTGCAGAAAGCGGCTGTGGACCTAGTCTGAGCAATGCAGCCTTTTAGTCTCCATTCACACCCAAGTGTGGTCACTATTCTCTTCCAAATGGGAGCTCCAGTTCTAATCACCCAGGAAGTGTATTAGTGCGATTCTCTAATCCTACTTGCCATGGAGCAAGATACAAGGGCACGGCTGGAACCAGGTTCTCCAGCCTGGCGATACAGAGCATTTGACTTTAGGTTCCTGCTCCAGCTCCTTGAAGCATGAACGGGGGAGCAGTAAACCTGCCTCAAAAGCACACGACTGTCCTGCTGGGAAGAGGAGGGTAGAAAGCAAGACTTCTCCATTGCAGGGCCTGACTTCAGGCCTGGAGAAGCAGTGGCGGTGCAGGAGGCTCCTGTGTCCCATGTTCCTCTCTTGGACAGGCGCTCCAGAAACTGAAATGTTGCCTTCTCTGCAGGAACAAGCCTTTCCTGTTTTACTTCAACATCATGAAGTGTGCCAGCCCCCTGGTGCTGCTGGAGTTCCAGTGTCCAACCAAGCAGGTAACACTGCTCTCTGCAACCTCTCCTGCTCCCATCCAACACCACTGGTTGCTGCTTCCCTTGGGGCTCGGCCCCTGCTTTGTTCTCATTTGGGAGGTTTGAGGGCTTTGCAGTGTCCCCCTTGCTGCCCTTTACAAATGGGATGCAGCGCTGGCTTGCAGCTAACACAAAGATGGCTGTCCGGGAGCTGGGGGTGTTGCGTTCCATTCAGCCTTGAGTGAATCCTGGGTGGGTACTGGGCATTGTGTCACGTACGTAGAGCACGTGTCTCCTGGTGTTTGTGTCTGTGTTCAGGGAGAGAGGAACTACTTAGTGTGGGATGCCCTCTCTTGGTTACGCCTGGGCATTGCAACCGTCGCTGTACTGGGGAAAAGTGCAGGAACAGGAGCAAAAATGAGAGTCGGTGATTGCTTGGAGTTTTATGGCACGATGGGCAAGGGCTGGACTGCAGACTGAGATTCAATGGACAGGACCCTGGCTAGCAGACTGCTGCCCCTCACCCACGAGGGAGCCGTGACCCGGTGTCTCTGCCTCATCTGCGCCTCTCTGATTAATCATGATACTTCGCCCTTGTACAGTGGCACTTAGTTCTTTCAGTCTGATGTGTTGTGGATGTCTGAACTCTTTCAGATCTGTGTGAATAAGTGCCCAGATCGGTATCTCACATACCGGAAAGCCTACGCTAACGACATAGACCGCAAATACTACTGGCAGTTCTGTGTCCCAGGATTTAACAACCCACAAAAGGTAAGTTGATGGGTGTGAAAGGAAAGGGCTGTATTTTAGACTTAAATTATTAGAAACTGGTCCTAGTATGGTGCCATTTTAGCCTCTTCTTTCTCTGACGTTAACCTGATGCTTGCATGTTTCTCCAGTGGAAGATCGAATGGTCTCGAATGGTGCAGAAATTCTAAGGCTGAGAATTTCATTTAAACTCGTCTCTCTCTCTTCTAGAGTATCCCTGAAGTTCTGAAGGATGGAGACTGTCCAGCCATGATCACGCCCAGCAAACCTTGTATGTCTGACTGGGAAATGGAGGAAAAGAGGCTGGGAAGGGTCTTGGGAACTGAATATAGCTAGTTTATAAGTTCAGACAGGTTTGTTGCCTCTGCAGCAACAGCATTTGAGGGCATCGTACATCCAAGATTGCTTTGTAAACACAAGTGTATTACTGCCAGCTGGTTTCCTCGTGTCTGTCTCCCTCTATCCAGGATTTGCTCCACTTCATTCCCTTGCAGGTTGCTTGAAAGAGACCTGTGAACACAAGGATGCACCTTCCTTCCATAAGTGGCACATCCAGCCAGTTGGGACAGGGAATTGAGGCAGCAGTAACTGAGCAAACCCCAGCTTAAATTTCTGGATGAGGGCAGGAGCAGAGCAGAACATCTGTCCTAATCTGTGCCTCAAGTCCCAGTGAGACTGGCACCGGTGTAAAGCACTCCGTTAGCCTTTCCAGGGGCGTTGGATTGTCCCGATGAGGCAAGCGGCTATTAGACTGTTTGCTCTCCAAAGCTCATCTGGGCCTCTTGTGCTCTGTCCTCCAGTGGCTCGCAGGTGTTTCCCAGCAATCAGCACCAAGAAAGGGATCATCGTGGTTGGGAACCAGACGACCTTTGATGATGGAAGGGGACACGAAAGGAATGTGACAGAGCTGTTGGAGGGGGCCAAGTGAGTTCTGAGGAAGGGTAGCCTGGGTGCCCCTGGTGTCTTCACCAGGAAAATTGTGACCTTAAGGCATCCTGGTAAATAACCAGACGTGAAACCATGCTTAGCAGTGAGAGTAGACGGGGACTGTCGCATTGCACATCATGTCAGCAGGTCGTGATGACCCTTGAGGTCTGGGCGTCCCTTCTTACAGTTGTAGGAATGAATCAGAGACTTGGCTTGACCTAGCAGGAGGGTGGGGTGTCCTTACGCACTCGAGCACAGTGGTTAGCTTAGAGTTTACCTCCCTTGTGGCAAGCTCCTTCACTGTTGTGTGGCATTCAGGAGAGGAGATAGTCTCACCTCCTACTATTCCTGGGGCACACTAGATTACAATTGTTTGTTTGTGTTATGGTCACACCTCAGCCCCCTAGCATGGACCTGGGACCCACTGTGCTAGGCTCTGTTCGAACGTGGAACAAAAAGAGGATTCCTGACCTAAAGTGCTTACAGTACAAGACAAGAAACAGGTGGAGATGGATAGACAGCTGGGGCAGCACAAGGAAATAATACTGGGCAGTGGTCACAGCTCGCCAACTGCCTAATCACTATCAACATTTTTGTAGGCATCACAGCAGTTTTAAAAAGGGAGCTGAAACAGGACAGTGAGGTGGGTTTGAGGATGTTTAGTGAGAAAAATTATCTGAGCATGGACAAGGCCTTGGTGGACCTGTGGAGGTGATCAGAAATTGATATGCCTTTTCCCCCCACTCCTCACTCCCTCGTTTTTAATTCCAGAAAAGCAAACATAGTTCTGGAAGCAAGACAACTGGCCATGAAGATCTTTGAAGATTACACCAGGTCCTGGTACTGGATAATAATGTAAGCAGAGAACCAAACAGCTGAGCTAATTTATACAAAGAGCATTATGTTTGACCCCCTTCGAGAGAGAAATGTATGAGAATGGAGCCAGAGAGTAGCTAGTGCGTAATGGGGGAGGGTCCAGAAGAACATGCGCTGTCTGAGAACTGCGCTGCATTTGAATGAACATGTTCTTGCTGCTTATGGATGGGTTTTTCTATCCCCTGTGTAATGAGGTGGTGGTGGGGATTTTTCACTCTGCTTTGCTGATGGGAAAAGGTGGTAGTGGAACTATGCTAAAATAAAGGAATGTAGAGAGACTAGCTGGCTTGGAATCTGACTGGAGTCCAGAGGGTGTTTTTGGGTTTTGTTCTCTTCCCCCCCCCCATTCTAATTCACTACCAGTGGCTGAGTCATTCACCTTTGACTGTTGGGCATCCTGTGTGCAATGAGTTTGGCGGGTCTCAGTTCAGTTCTTAGTAGGACATGTGTTGCCAGGACTTATTGTTCCCTTTATTGGTAGCCTCTATCAAGAGACCAAGGATTTGAACAGGCATTGGAGACTGACTTCTCCTCTTTCCCTGCCAGGAATGAGACACACACACAGAGAAGGCAGTTTAGGGGAGAGTTTGCTTTGATACTGCTTGTGTTGGGTCTGCTCTGGGGACAGAGGACTTCCATCAGTCAGGCTGCTAACTTAGCACCTTCTGCTGTTAAAGTTCACAGGAAAAAACAAGAGACTAAATCAGTTAATGCAGAGCACAGAAAATGGGAAGCTCTGACATGGACTTGTTTCTGCATGTGGTGCTGCACTCATGGACTTGCCACTCTCTTCCCTCCACAGAGGTCTAGTGATTGCCATGGTGGTCAGCCTCATCTTCATTGTCCTGCTTCGCTTCCTTGCTGGGATCATGGTTTGGGTGATGATTGTGCTGGTGATCTTGGTGCTCGGATATGGTGAGTGGCAGTTGAACCCAGGGTCTCTGACATGAGGCTGGCTCCAAGGATTCTCTCCCTCTTTGCATTCACCCTGCAGAACTCTCTGGGACTGGCTTAGTGACTTAGGTCAGTCTGTGGTCTAGCCTCTCCTGTTGTACTGTGATACTGCAATAGGGTAACAGGGCTTTTCTGACTAAAGATGCAGTTATGTCCACTGACTTATGCTGGCAGGTGGGGCCTATTATTTCCAACCCAGGATACAAGAGGGGACAGGAATGTCCCTCTCTGAGGCAGAGGGGTAGAGAGTTGTTTTGCAAGGAAAAGCCTAGGAACAGATAACAGTCAGAAGTTTATTTACAACAACAATAACAGTAAGCTCGAGGAAGGGGCAAGTTTGGACCATATCCTGCATGTATATTTTGTCTAGACCATGGTGGGAACGCACATAAACATCAGCTGGGAGGGGAGATCTGACCAAGCTGGCTAACATCTTTTAGTTTGTCCACACTTGCTTAACACTAGTTTGTCTGGGGCTGGGCCAGAGGCCCTTTACAGTTATCAGTCTGGAACTTCCCGAATGGTTAGAGAGCAATTGCTCCTATAGATATGCATTGACCAAAGCTACCTCATTCTTACATCCTAAAGCGCTTACAAACCCTCCCCATGGTCTCCTTTTGAGGGTATTTCCTGCTGGGTAGCTGATACTCTGAGCATGAGGTTAAGCAGAGGCTGCTAACAGCTTCACTCTAAACCAGTCAAATCTCTGCTTTTCACTGCAGGAATCGTCCACTGTTACCTGGAATATGCCCAGCTAAAAGGAGAAGCAGGCTCTGATGTCTCCCTGAAAGATCTGGGATTTCAGACAGATCTAAGTGTCTATCTTCACCTGAAGCAAACGTGGTTGGCCTTCAGTAAGTCTCTCTTCTGCTCTACTGGGTCTGGGCCCGGTACACTGCAAACAAATACAGGGCAGTGGGACAACAAGTGCCCTGTGTGCTTGGAAGATGCTTTGGAAGAAGAGGCTAGAAAATAAGACATCATGAAGGTTTTAGATCATGTTGTGCTTCTACGTGCATGTGGGATAGACTAGGAGGTGGTGCGCTTAGAGGGTTGGTTTGCTGATGCACAGCAAGAACTCATCTACCTCCACATGTGATATCCCACGGCAGCATTTGAGAAGCAGAAATGTGAGGCTGGAGGGAGAAAGGGAAGGTGAATTTCAGTGCTGGAGTGACAGCTCCGGGAGATAGGAACCCTCAGTCTCCTTAACAGGCTCACCAGCAAGGGCAGTGGCAGGACATATGCCTTATCGCCAAGCTCGTCTGGGAACGTGAAGGTGAAAGAGTTCATCCTCTGTGGCCTTTCAGTCCTCTGACTTTCTGCTGAGGCTACCGAGAAGGTCGTCATTTCGTGTCCCTCTTGTGACCTGGACACCTGGGAACTGGAGAGAAGAGAGAATTCCTTCAGAAACCAACGTCTAAGAATGACAATGACATTGCAAACTGCCCAGTCAATTCTGCGGAGAAAAATGTAGACAGGCCCCTCAGAAGCGAGTATCAGGGAGGACAGCTATGCTCATAGCCTCTAAAGAGTTTAAACCCAGTTGTATCAGTGGCAATACTACTCTCAACCCAAAGTTAGTGGGTGTCCTTGGGACTCTGTGGGAGAAGAGGGGCTTTCTTCACAGTGAGCTACTCTCATATCTAGGGGCCAGCATTGTAGGGTCTTACCACAAAGAAACCACTGGGATCCAGAGCCCTAGTCGTGGTGCTACTCCAGGCTTTCCCTCTCTCTTTCAGTGATTATCCTGTGCATCATGGAGGTGGTGATCATCCTATTGCTCATCTTCCTCCGCAAGAGGATCCTCATTGCCATTGCGCTTCTCAAGGAAGCCAGCAGGTGAGCTTGGTGTGGACTGCAGCAGTGGCACACATGGCAGAGTGCTGTTCTCGCTTGGGGGAGCGGTGGAGACCAACTTTTGCTGGGTCTAACACACAAGCCAAGTCTTCCCCTGTGGCCCATGGTGGAGATGGCTGTGCAATGATGATTCTGAATCTGTGGTGGGAAGGTTTGCGGTCTGTGCAAAGCAAGCTGCTGTCTGTGGAGGGTTTCCACTCCACCTGTTTGGATTTCCCTTGCAATGGGAGGATTTTTATTGTTCGTTTATACTCTCTCTTCCCTGGCAGGGCTATTGGTCATATCATGACGTCGCTGGTGTTTCCTCTTTGCACCTTCTTCTTGGTGTGTCTGTGCATTGCTTACTGGGCCAGCACCGCTGTGTATCCTTTCACCTTCCTCTCTCCTCCACCCCCCAAAGAACTCCTGGTGTGATGGGGGCAGAAATCACACCTCCTGCAGAGAACTGGAAATGTTGTGGGAGTAATTACTTACATGTATCCAGAATTGTCAGCTCAGTCTCATGATCACATTTTAAAAAAAAGGGTGATGAGGATGTTAAGAGCATTGCTGTGTGGGACAGATAGAGAATTCAGTCAGTCTCCACAAAGTTGAATCCCCTTAACTGCTTCTTCCCAGTTTCTTATCTACCTCTAATGTGGCTGTCTACAAGGTGTTTAGTGACTCTGCCTGTGATTATGCTGGGATGGTCTGCGAACCAGAGGTAAGGAGCTCTCTGAATAGTCACAGCTGAACATATTGGATTTAAGATTAGTCTCTTAAGCAGACATATTATGCAAAAGTCAATTTGGTGGCTACTGTAGTCTCCAGCTCTAGAAGTACCATATGGATCCTATTTGCTATGACAATCTCTTGGACTAGCTAAACTTTGTTGTTTACACTCTTCATATCTATTGATTGATCTCATAATCCTCCTATAGCCATTGTATATACTTAACCCTCTCCATCTCAAAAGCCCTCTTAAATCACTAATTCTCACAAGCCCCCCCCTTGAGGGTGGGAAATATATATTCCCACTTTCCAAAGGAAAAACTGAGGTGCAGACTTGGCCTAGGTTGCAAAGGAAGTCCTGTGTTTAGTTAGAATTAGAACTTGGGAACTCCCGACTCCTCACACGGAGCTTAGTTCATGCCTTTACCCCTTGTCTTTATGATGTTGGGGCACCAGAGATCGTCACAGTATTCCCAGGGGCTGAGTGAGTAGCGTGTGTGTAGACACGTTCTTTCACCCATCTGAAATGCAACTCTTTCTAGGGCTGAATGTGGTGTATGAAAAGTGAAGAATAATTTCCTGGACTCAAACTTCAAAAGTGACTTTTGGGTTGGCGAGAATTCTACTGTCTATCTAGGTTCTTATATGGTCATCATCTCTGCAGAATCTGAGCATCTCTAATTCTCTCTAGACATTCAATACGACCAACATCACCAAGCAGTGCCCAGATGCCCGCTGCCTCTTTGCTTTCTATGGGGGTGAGTCAGCCTACCACAAATACCTCATCGTCTTCCAGATTTATAATGCCTTCATGTTCTTCTGGCTGGCCAACTTTGTGATTGCGCTGGGTCAGGTCACACTTGCTGGAGCCTTTGCTTCCTACTATTGGGCCTTCAAGAAACCTGATGACATGCCAGCTTTCCCCCTCTTCTCCTCTTTTGGTCGGGCACTCAGGTGAGTACTGGAGCCTTTCCAAAGAGGGGTTTGGGTTTTCTTGTTGGCTACAAGGAAAATAACGTAAAAGCAAAAATTCTAAGAAGGTGCATCTAACAGAGGTCCTATTTTCCTTTTCCCCGTGGCAGGTATCACACTGGCTCGTTGGCCTTTGGGTCTCTGATTCTTGCCATCGTCCAGATAATCAGGGTCATTCTGGAGTATCTGGATCACAGGCTAAAAGGTATCCACTTGAGGATAGTTTGGGAAAGGGCAGGTGGGTGGCAAAGAAAGTGAGCAAAGCCTCTCCATGTCGAGTCACATCCCAGAATAATTTGGTCCATGTAAGCAGATGGTATTCTTGCCCCTTTCCCTTACCTTTGTATCTTATTTAACATAGGCACTACTTTATGCTTCCTTCTGAGTTTAGCTGTTCCTAAAGGCTTTCTCTGTCAGACCCCCTCCTCTCTAGACCTTTCTGCTTTTATGAGGAGGGGGACCTTACATACTCCTCCTGGGTAGGACCTAACCCACCTGGTCTGGTTGGCAGTGAGTCAGTAAAATAGCTCCGGATCTCTGCAGAGTTGCACCTGGCATTTTGTTACTGTCCTGTTCTGACCAAATGACTTCAGTGATCATGAAATGTGAGCTGTGAATTAAAGTGCAAGGGCGGCATGTGGGACCTTTCTCCTGGTATGATTCTCCAGAGCACCCTCCCTGTTCACAGTAGTACAGGTCAATGGGTAGGGCTCTCACTCCAGATGAGAGAACTAAAATCCCAGTGCTTCGGCCAGCATATTGGCTTTGGCTTATTGGAATATCCAACCTAAAACTGACATGGGATGCTGGGGATGAAGTGAGAGACTGGTACTTGCTCCTTCTCTGAGAACACTTTTGACTGTGGATGGCTAAAAAAGAAAATTGGTTTGTTTCCTAAAAGTATGTGTGCAAAAGAAGATAGCTGTCAGCTACATCTGTCAAAGTGAGGGTGCAGGAGTGGCCTTCTGGCAGCAAAGAGAAAAGAAGGGCTGGAGAACAGATATGGGTGGGAACTATGCAGTGTTTGTGTTGCTGTTTCAAAGAACAATTTTCTCTTCTGCTCCTCACTCTTTCCATTATCTCGTTCTTTTAGTTGCTGACAATAAGTTTGCCAAGTTCCTGCTGACCTGTCTCAAGTGCTGCTTCTGGTGCCTGGAAAAATTTATCAAGTTCTTGAACAGGAATGCATACATCATGGTAAGGGCCCCAGTTCAAGAATGGAACCAAACAGCTGGTCAGAAGGTCAGCGTAGATATGGAGATTCTCAAAACATTGTAAGGGGCTGCTTCTGAGCACTCCTTCCCATCCCATCAGTGGGTGGCTTCCCCTTGCTCCATGAAGATCCCAGTTATGTCTTAAGAGGCACTTGCTGTCTCTTGTGCGTGAGTTTGGACTCTTAGTGACACAACATCCAGCTGCATCCCCAAGATCCGCGGCCATTGTTTTTGCCCTGTGTACTAATGAGAGATGGCACTGGCTTCAAACAGAGCAGCCTGTTGGCACATTGTGCCCTGCCAGTGTGGTTAAAGGGGGGAGGCGTTCTCTTCACCCTAAAGCAGCTCTGAATGATTAACCTGTACAGTGACAGTTTGTTCACAAATCTTTAGGCTTCAGGGAAAAATCTTCTGGCAAAGTCCATGCCTCCTACTGAGTAACCCCATTTCTTTTATGTTTCTTCACTTGTGATCCTCCCCAGATTGCCATCTATGGCACCAACTTCTGCACTTCAGCCAGGAATGCGTTCTTACTACTCATGAGGAACATTATCAGGTAAGAACCTGGAAACTGGTGGAATTCTCCCTCCTCTAAGACTACTCAAAGAGGAAATGATCCCTTTTCCCCAGGGCTACTCTATACCAGGATGGGTGAGGGGTAGCTGACTGAGGACATGACATGGTTAAAACCAAATCTATGAAAGTGGCTATGGATGTCTTGCTACAGATAGGTGACCTATGGAAGAAGGTGTGTTGGGAATGGGGAATAAGAGGCAGCACCTAGAGGTAAGAAGACTAGCAGATATTCTAGTCCCTCTTGGAAATAGCCTCTCTGGGGATATGTAAAGGTGGAATTTGCACCTGAAACCATTTCAGAGGCCTGTGTGAACAACTGACTCTCACTGTAGATATCCAAGGTCTATTTATCTGCCAGGTATCAGGTGGGTGATGCAAATTGGCTCTAGTTTTGCACAGGCCATCTTGTCTTTAGCCCCATGGCGACTCTTATCCTGTCATCTTTATCAGAGTCACTGGGAAGCTAGGATGCACTTTGCCTTTTTTCCCTCCCATTGTGGAGGATACAGAAAGGCACTCGTATCTCTTTGTTTTTAGGGTGGCTGTTTTAGATAAAGTCACAGATTTCCTGCTGTTCCTTGGCAAACTCCTCATTGTGGGAAGTGTTGGTAAGTTTGGGATCTCAGGAACATCCAATATATTACTGCCCCTCCCCTTGAACCTTGTTGTTGTTGAGAGACTGATGAAAGCTACATGTCCTTGTATGTTCTCAACTCTTGCAAATCTCCCCAGCCATTCGAGGAACCAAATTCCTTTCCATAAACCCCCTTCTAGGTCTCAGACACGTTCCTCCTCCCCCTTCAGTCCCCCATTATGCTGCCATTTCTTGCTTGTTACTAGTGTATCTCAGAAACATCTGGATTATTATTTTTTTCTCTCTAGGAATCCTTGCCTTTTTCTTCTTCACCCAGCGGATAAAACCGGTTCAAGACACTGTACCTCCTCTCAATTACTATTGGGTGCCTATTCTGGTGGGTGTTTTACCTTACAATGAATTTAGGGACTTGAGCATTTCTCCAGAACATGCACATCCTGAGCAGAGAAGGATTCCCCTCCGTGTAAAGGCAGGAGAGTTCATTCTCAGTTTCCCATTCAAACCCTGGCTTCTCTGCAGAGTCAGCCAATTAACACAGACGAATATCTCCCAATAGGCACTTCCAGGCAGCTGCACTGAGCTAAGCCTGTCCAGCTTCCCTTTTCTGGAGCTGCTGAGCCTTCATGTGCCTGACTCAGGTTGGGCAGGACTGTCTCTTTCCCCATGGAAAGGAAAGGGGAACAGTGTGTAGAGTTCGGCAGGTCTCTTCTCTCTTTCAAGAGACAGACCTTCTGCAACATCTTGCTCTCCGTACTGGTATCAGGTTATAGAGGCCAAGGTAGAAGGGATCATTGTGATCATCTAGTCTGACCACCCAACAGAGGTGAGAGAACTGCCCCAAAATAATGAGATTCAGACGTAGCGTGGAGGTGACAACCCAGTTTCTCTTACAGACTGTGATCATGGGCTCTTATCTCATTGCACACGGATTCTTCAGCGTCTATGCCATGTGTGTGGACACCCTCTTCCTCTGCTTCTGTAAGTAACTGGGCTGCTTGGGTTTTGGTGCTCAGTTGAGCATTACTTTGTTTTGGCTACACCTCTGTCACCCCAGAGGGCCAGCCTGGGTAACTGTTCTCATGTTTGGTTCACGCTGCCTTTCTTTCACTACTTGTCCTTTCACATAGTTTGCTTCTGCTCTACTAGACTACTTCCTCCAACATGGCTTATGCTTCTAAATGGGAGTAGCAAACCACAAAGAGATCCTCCAAACTCCATCCTTCCCTTTCCCTGTAATTGAGGTGTCATACTTTTTTTTTCTTAGTCTAGTCCTTCCTCATAAATCTCATTGCCATTAAAAGGCTATTATGGGCATCTGCAAACCTCCAACCTTCCTCTGCCTTCCGTATCACAGCTCCATTAATCTCAGACACTTCCTCTCGTGCATGGGCTGCAATTGTAAGGGTATGCCCAGGGCTTAGAGCATAAGTCTTCAAAATCTCCCCAAGAGCTGTGTACAGAAATTCACATGCACAAATTATGCATCTGTGATTTAAAACCTGAATAAAATTAGATGGATGGAAGATCTCTGAAATCTAACTCCTATCATTTCTATAACTGTGATATTCTCTTGTAATGTTTTAGTCTCTAAATTTCTTGGTGCTTTGATCTCGGTGGTGGAATCTAATTGCAACTAACATCAATTTTTCCTTCTTTTTTTCTCTCCCTCTATTGTCTTTCTCTCTCCTTTTTGCTTTGCTTCTCCCCTTACTCCTTCACTGCTTCTCATTCCTCCTTTCTGTGGCCGCTTCTTTCATCTTCCTGTGGTTGCAAAAAGGTGAAGACCTGGAGAGGAATGATGGATCTCCTGAGCGACCTTACTACATGTCCCCAGAGCTGAGCGAGATCCTGCTGAAGGGGAGCCTAGAATCATCTAAAAGTGCTGATAGCCAAGGATAGGGCTCAACTTTCTGAGCGGGGAGGGCTGGCATATGTGGGTGTTTTGTAGAAGACTTGTGTTCACCCAGCTGATCTGTAATTGCGTGGCACTCTTCCAAGGCTCCACCCTGGCATTGGTGGTGCATAATTTTCAGCTGGCTGTCCTTGGAATTCTTGAGGTTAGAGGGGGCATTGACTTTGGAAGGTCAGTGCAAGTGGATGAATGTTGTATCAAACCTATGTTCCTTCCCTCCAACTAATAGTCTTGTACCAAAATGGGTGGAACTGTAACTGGGACTCTTGTGCATTTGACACAATCATCTAGAATGAAGCTAGAGTCCCACCTGTCCATTAATGCATGACAGATAACATTTTGCTAACCTAACCAACAAGACACTGTCTCCAAAGAAGCCAAAGGTGGCTTATATATATATATACACAGGATAGTATGTCTCACTTATTTAAAAGTTACCTTGCATCCTCCTCTACTCTCAATTGTAGCTACTTCTTGAATGTCCCTTACAAGTGGCTGACTTTTGCTCCGTCCTTTTCTACGCTCTATTTGTGGGGGAGCTGTTTCTCTTTGCAGTTGGTGAGATGTTAGTTTGTAGAACGATCAAGAGGTTTATAGCTGTCCATAAGTCACTATTCTGGATGCAACTATATTTTCCTCTTTATTGCTCAGCCCACAGCTATCTGGAAAGAAAAATGAATCACTTTTCTCACTACTCTTTCTATGCAAAATGCAGCTGGCTGATCTGAAGTTTTCTTTACTAGGTGGTGTATGCTTCACTTTCAAATCTGTTGTGTCCACAAGACTCCTAGAAACCTATTTGTCCCAAAGTGGAATTCTCTGTTTAAAGTAGGACACTGGTAACTGCTGTTTTCTCACACTGACACTTTAGAGAGGTTATATTTGGGGAATGAACAAGTTGGCGGGATCTGTTTTTATTTTTTTAAGTTGAAAATCTAATTGATCTTTTCACTGGTATGTACATAGACTCATAGACTCATAGACTCATAGGTCAGAAGGGACC
>ML675714.1:1289198-1315801 GCA_007922155.1 Mesoclemmys tuberculata
AACCGATCCTTGAGGGACTCCGCTAGTAACCTCCTTCCAGCCTGACTTCCATAGAATTCTTTCAATCCGCCTCCCACTTTGTGGCTGGCTACTAGCTTATGTAGTGGCTAAATGGAAGGCAGTGGATCTTTGTGGTAACTGGCTTACAGAACTCTGCTCCCTCCTGAGGTAGCTCAGCTGACGTTTGGCCCACACCTTTTGCATGAGATAGGTAGCCGGAGGGGTAAAGCAGCTTTCCAGGGTTATAGCCTGCAGGTCTCAAATAAGACCCTTGCACCTTCTTAGCTCAAAGTCCAGTGCAATCAGGAGAGTTGGGTAGAAGATAACTGGCTGTACATGTAGGAAGTTGAGCTACACAGAACAGGAAGGGACTCCTTAAGTAGCTTCTGTGATTTTCTGTTTAGCCACTAGCCCATCCATCAAGTTGGGGAGATGTCTAGTGGAGTTCCACAAGAATCTGTGATTATGAATCCAGTATTAATGACTGGGAGAACAGGAGAAATTGGCATATTAAACTGGCAAATACTACATTTAGGAGATGTTGCAGCATGATGATGAATAGAATAGTACAATTGAATCTAGAGATTTGACAGATGGCCAATTTTTAAAGTTTTCAGCATCTAAAACATATGCCCACAAACGCCCGATGGATCTTCACCTTATTTTCTCCTTAATATATCAAGGAACAGAAGGATGTTGTGTGGCATTTTTCTTTTTTTGAAGAGTGCCTTCCTTTAGGACTCAACTCTGCCAGATATTGCATTACAAATTCCCATGCAAATAAAGTTCCCATCTTTTTAGTCTTATCCTCCTAGGACAAAGTTACTGAGTTTCAATGCTCGTGTCCTCATCACTGTGCCTTCAACCTCAAAGTATTCCAGGACTGTTTCACAAAGCTATGAAGTTGATGGTCTCTGTGATTTTTGGCTGCTATTCTCCTATGGCTTTTGCTGAAGCTGCAGCTCTGCTTTGAACAGTTAGTGTCTGAACAATATACGCTGTACCAGGGACATGCCTAATAATTATGTATGTACTGTTTGTTGACAAGGGTGTTGTACACTAGGTGAACTGTGCCAAACAAATAACAAATGAATTGCTTTACAATCAAGTCATGAGCAGTTACATTACACTAAAGAACAAAGAGTGAGCATTGTCTTGCCACACTATCGCCAAGTAATGGTCATCCCTGTATTTCCAGGCAATGGTACTTTTGAGCAACCTGTTTTGTTCATGCCATCTTTACTGATTTGTAACCTAACACTCTTAGATCCCCTGCTTCCAACCCTCAGTTTCTTCCAAACAGAAGTTGATAAACAGCCTCCCTTCAGGAGTCCAATACTCTCTCTTTAAAATGGGAGAGGTACAAGTGTAATTCTGATTTGTACATTTGGAAGCTGCATACCTCAAGAGCAGCAGAAGGGCATTCACCTCTCAAATAGATATTTAATGGATGATGATTACACCTGATCTTTTAGTATTTGTCTGTCTCTAGACTCTTTATGGCACCTTCTATGACCATCAGAGGGACCACAGCAACTTTCTCCAGCATGTAACTCAGTCTGAATCATGAAAAGATTGTGCATGTGGATGGAAGAGCACATGCTATTTAAATGGCACTGAAAACAAATGTATCCCTAAAAGGCTTAGCATGCCTAGTAACTAACTAGTCTGAGGTGTTTACAACTGTACAGTACTCAAGCGCTGTATTTTTAACCCCCCTTCCCCGGGGGGAATTCTCTCATTGCAGTGGAAGACCTGGAGCGTAATGATGGTTCAGCTGAAAAGCCTTACTTCATGTCATCTAATCTGAAAAAACTGCTGAGGAAGACAAATAAAGGTCACTCAGATGCATAGCAGCCTCACTTTCCGCAATGCCCTCTTCTCTTCTAATTTGTCCCTTCCCCGTTTCCATTTCAGAAACAAAGCTTCATGGATAACGTACCGCATTAAGTGTTGTTAGTCCAATATGCAACCCTTGTTAGTACCTTGTGAACTGCAGCATCCTTTACTCAAATGAAGGTGGATAGCTTTGGCCATCAGCCTCTTTGGCTTTGGCCATAGGCTCGTCCAGAGCAGCAGAAATTGTTTCTGGAGAGCATTTTTCTGGATTGTCCTTCCTCAGCGAGAAGGAATTAGTGTCAATAGTTCTAATGAAGATTGTTCTGCATCAGTAAGTTAAAACTAAGGCCAAGACTGGTATCCACTATTGTAGAACCCAATGCTACTGGGACCTTGTTGGTCTCAGGGGAAAGACAAAGCACTGAACTGGTCAGTTGACCGCTGAGGCCCATTGGTGTAAGCAGGGGTGCTAGAACAAACCTTATAGTGGGGGTGCTGAGAGCCACTGAACCGAACTGTAAATGTTGTATATAATGGAATCCACTTCCTGCCAGAAGGTGCAGCAGCATTCCCAGTTTCAGCACCTATGGGTATAAGGTTAACTTGCCCTGCCTGTGCCCATTTCCATCGTTCCAGAGACAGAGTTCAGCCTGCAGGGCTGTTAAGCCAAACACCAAGTAGATTTAGTAGTTTCATTTTAAAATTTTGTCACGTCAGTAAAGCTACGTCACTACCACCTCCATTATCTTGCTAGAACATCACTGACAAGCTTGACTTCACTCAGATACTACATTAAATATCTTAACTGACCAAGGAATGCACCTACTAACGTTTTGTCTTCATGGATGATAGTGAGGCAGAAGAGAAAGCAGCAGTGTTAATCAAGCTGTAGAACTTGAACAGCAGAGGAAATAATGCAAAATACTCTTCTAAAAACTTAGGTGCCTGGATACTCATTAGTATTACTGATGAAAGCCCTATGCATTTATTTTGTCTTTTCAATGAGATTGATGGGCTAGGAGTATGGTGCTTCTGTACCTTTAACCTGTTTGGTTTATTGGAAAAATCCAGCATTCTATGCAAAAAACCATTTGAATGCATGAGAAAGAAAGGATGCTCATTGTTGCTCTAATATATATAAAAAATAAGAACCGGCTAATGTAAAAGTATTTGATGCCTGTGGTTAAAACAAACCAAGAGGTCAAACAAACAAACTTGCCTTACAGTTTTGAAAGCCACTGCGTTCTCTGAACTCTACCATCAAATTGGTATGCCTGCTGGGAAGATCCAGTCCAATGGCAGCTTCCACCTAGAGAAACACAAGCAATATGTGGGAGAGAAAAGGTGAGACTGGAATGCCCTGGCTCGGAGCATAAGAAAACTTAAGTTGCAACACTGGGCTATCAGGCATTTTAACAATCACCTTAGTTGTGTTTACATGGTTGTTTCTCTGACTCAGTCAATGTTTGCAAAACTGCCTCCTAAGGTACCACAGGTGCAACTTAAGCCTCTGGCAGCAACAGTAGAAGCTCCAGAGTAGGCAAGGCTCAGGTGGACTGTTTTTTCCCAGTGAGCAGGATTGGACAGGATGATGGAAAAAAGGACAGGTCTTAGGATACACGATAGCATCCACCATTGCTATTGCTAGTTGTGAATTACAGGTTCTGTTTTCACTAGTGTAGATGAGGTCTTCTTGGGGCTAGTAAAAGGGGATCAACCTCATGACTTCATTTATTATTTTTAATGTGCTTTTAAAAAATGGAAATGGGGCTATTTGATGGTTTACAACTTCCAAATGATGCAGGAGCACAGAGGTGTTAGGAGGCATTGTAAGATTATCTGAACTCTAATTTTTAAACAAAAAGGAACTTTTTATTTCAAAGATTTTAATTTGGCCAGTTAACTGTAACTTTTAATTTGTGCTAAAGGATATATTTTACTTATAACCTTTTGATCCTGTAGTATTTTTTGTAAAATATGAGCATTGTTTTATATCTGCAATATTAAAGGGCTTTTTGTTTTGTACATTATGGTTTTTTATTAGTTGTACCCACTAATTCTGGACCGATTATTGGTCAACGTTGCTTCTTCTGTTTCAACAGAGATCCTAGGTATTGATATAGTATCTTAGCCCTAAAAGTCACACCAGACTAAAGCATAGCACAGATTTCATTACAGCAGTAAATTTGGGACAGATTTTTAAAACATATATATATATATATATATATATATATATATATATATATATATATAAACTTTTAAGTTTTCTCTTCTCTCCAACTGATAATCAGCTTTGCAGATTTGAAAGGTTGTTAGTTTATAATGAAAACCAGTTACCCTGGATATTTTTCTTTGTTTTTAAATAAGCAAATAAAAATGACCAAGATGTTAAGTTTGCACAGGCAGCTTTAGCTACTCTTCTAAACCACTCTGCAGTGGAAAAGGCTCACATCAACAATGATGTTGCCATGTTGCTATTTATTAATAATTAGAACTTTACATGTTCAAAGCATTTGTGAAACACATGAATCCTCTCAAAGTCCTGGTAGGTATGTATTATCCCCATTTTACTATTGGGGAAACTGTGGCACAGATGTGCTATGCCCTTGTCCAAAGCTTCCACTGGGAGTTGGTATCAGCATCTTAGATTGGAACTTACAGACACTCAGTGATGTGGTCCTATTAGGAGACTGATTTGTTGCTGACGATAGCAGGGAGTAACCAGTCCCCTTGAATTGGTGTGGAAAAAGCTCTGCTAGTGTAGATGGTGCAGATTACTCTTCAACACTGTTATAAGAATGGATGAATGAGACTTCACCAAATTGCTGACCAAAAAAACAAAACAGCCCTAAACCGCTATACTGCACACACCATTCTCTCTCTGGGGAGAGGATGAGAGAAGGAACAAACCCCAGCTGAAAGATAGTTATGTCACTTAACTCACTACCGGAAGGTGCTCAGATGCTGTGGTGATGAGGGCAGCATAAGAACCTATATAGAATAGAAAAGAAAAAAACCTATGCCCGGCAAGCAGGAATTGCCCTTGTCAATGACTCTTTGGCTAAACTTCACCTCTTTGAAACTGTGTGCTGTGGAGTCAAATCTCTGACTCTGGACTCATTTACCTGTCTCCTACAGATTGGCCTTGCCTGACAGCTAGTAATCCCTTCAAGGGGGCTATATATGCCAAAAATGTCCACACAAGTTATGTTAACTGATTTCTCACTCTACCCTTGCATGAGTTCCCAGTGACTCCTTTAGCATCCCCACCCCATTTTCAAATATAACCCTGTGTGTAAGCTTCATATGTTCATAATATATTTAAAGTGCCAATTTTTTTAAACATCATACAGTAGGGTGACCATCTGCATTTCTAGAAAATAAAAGGCAAATACTCCTTAAAAATCAGCTTTCTCTACTCTGTCCCCAATGTTTTTTTCATGACACAAAATCCTAGACTTATAATGCATGATCTTGGCATGATTACCTGAAAGCAGACTATCTAATCAAATGCTGCTTACTGGAGATGGGTTGTGGGACAGTAAGAACCAAATATGGGATGTTCAACAGTACATGATGGATGGTCACCCGCCTAGGCTAAGGGGCAGGAGTGGTTATAGGAACTAAACTACAGGTTTGATTTACAGATATACTGGCCTCTAATGGAAAATGTTTGCAAAATGTTTTGTGTAAGATTATTCTGCTCATCTGTTTCTTTTTCTTCTCTTCCACGTTCTTTTGTTTTTATTGCTAGGTATATTTGCATGAGGACAGGTGCTGTGGGTGGGTTATTTCTGTTGCTTGTTTCTTTAGCTCAACTGCTAATTATCTTTCTAGCCAAATCATTTTGGTTGCTGTAGAAATTAAGTTCTAAAATAGCAGGTGCACAGGAGGACCAACAGCAAAGGGGATTTCAGGGACTTTCTGTTATTAGGATATTTTTCTACTAAGACGGCTTATTTTAAGTCATTATGGAAAGTAGAATTGTATTTCCAGGCATACAAGGGTAGATAAGGAAGCATGGTTCCAGCAGAAACCTTTGCTTGGGGTTGGGATGTATTCCGCAGACTCAGCTGCAGATTAAATAACTAGGGAATTTAAGGAACAGGATGGGGAGGGGGAGTCACAGTTAAATTTCCTAATAGAAATCAGATTGAATGCCAGAAAGCAGCCTTCTCACTGCCTTCATAATATTGATTTCATTGTAATGGAGCCTCTTCCTCCTTTTTAAAGATAACTAACCTAACCTACACTACAATGAACATGCTGCTTTATTAACCCTGCTGAAGTACATAAACATTAGCAAGGGACATACCTTTCATTAAGGACCTGTTCTGAATATTTGTCGTCACCAAATTACTCAGACTGGAAAGTCAGTCTGGTTCATGTACATGTACACACAGTGTGGCAAGACGCTAATACCCCAAAATGAACTCCAGTGATTATGTGGTGACTTGGTGATTTTCACCTTCTCCTTCTGGAAGCCTGTTTTTGTTACCTAACTGACTGTATGATTAGAAGCTGTTTTCCCTACCTACCTGAGCTGCATCTTAAAACCATCATTGCTCTTCTTACCTTTAAGAACAAATGTCTGTCTGCTTTTAAAATGCCCCTTAAAGTCCCTGTAAACCACTCATGTCCCACTTCATCACTTTCTTCCCTGGATCCTTCAGGGCTGATCCTGTACAAGAACTCCAGGATTGGCCCCTCTATGTTGTTGTGATAACTGTTCTTTCTTTGATTTCCCAAAGATAAATGCTCATTCTATGCACTGGAGTCTTTTATGCAAAATAAAATACTAAAAAAACCAAAACCTTGAGCTGGGATGTATGTGTATAGTTTCAATGTATATGTGATATTCAATTATATCGATGTCAGCATTCCAACCACAAATAAAGTGCCTACTTGAACTGGAACTTGGCTTTCCTCCGCGCGGATCATTCCAGTTTGCGTGGCTAATCCTTAGCCCGATTACACCATCATGACAAATAGTCTACTGAAACCTCTTCACTGCTTTCATTTCTCCTCTTTCCGATAAGGTAGGCGAACAAATCAGCATTGGCGAAGTAACAGAGTAACAGTCTACCACATGCAGAAGGGTGTTTAATTGAATTCCATCAATTATCCAAATTTTCACTGTGAGAAATGCAGGACACAGCCTGGATGAAAGACAATACAGTAGGGAGGGAATCAAACTCCCTGGCTTTATCTAAACAGATAATTTTAGGGAGTTCCTCCACCATTGATCCAACACTGATGCTAGTAGCAACACAGGGAACACTTGTGTGAAAGAGCTGCTTTGTATCTTTACCAGTGAGTTGTCCAGACAGCTGAGGTAGATGACAGTGGTAAAAATGCTGTGTAGTGTCTACATATTACACCTTTTATCTAGCTGGCCTGGCTAAAAATAGTAGTAAAGATGCAGTGGCAGGGCTGTACAAGTTCACCCAGGACCCTCATCACATCCTTATGTTGCTAGCCTGCACTAAGGCCCATGACGCTGCAGCTTCATTGTTGTTTTTAGGTGTGCTAAATTAAAGCTACCGTAGGTATGCTGGCCCGAGCTGCAATCACACCTCTGACTGCACTGTAGACGTACCCTCAGTCTCGAGGAAGACTGGGACTGCAAGGTTTCTAATACCCATCAGCAGCTGTTGTTTTTTGGCATTTTAAGGAGTCATTAACACTCATGTCCAGGGACTTGGTCACTCAGTGCTTACAAAATTGTCATAATTACAAATAAAGCCCTGAAAATTTCTAGAGACTTCCACACTATCTTCCACAAATGGTGCAATTTTTCTTCTTACCTACAGTTACAGCCTCCCTTTCACTTGGATGCCTTGACTTAACAAATGCGAAGAAATCAAATCAAAGAATTCTCCCACCATCTTCGTCTCCATCCGTGCTACGCTGGTAAAACCCCACATCTCCTGCCTCAAGTTCTTCTCTCAATTGTGCTTCCCAAAAAAAGGCTGTTCAGTGGGTCACCCATCACTCTAAAGTCAAACTCAGGTTAGTTCTCAGTGACAGTAGGTAGCAGGATCCTATTTTTGTTGACTGCATCTAAACAAATTAAGTAAATTATAAGTGCATGCAGCTCAACTAGAATAGAAATGTGCAGGTACTGCTTCTGTCTGCATTCTAAAACTAGCAAGTCACACAAATGTAACTTCCTAGAAATGGCTACACAGCTACTTCAGTGCCATGGGCTCTCAAATGAACTGAATTGTTAGGAGAGTAATATCTGATTGGTATAAAACATTCAGTGGAACAGTGCACTCAAGGTTTGCAGTAGCGAGGGCTGCACTGTTATTTATGTGCATTTTCAACTTGCCAAGTCTGAAACCTGCTTCAGGTTAAATGTATAGAATTTTAAAAGCCACAATGCTCCCAAACATAACAAGCTAGAAATGGCTTGTTTGGTGAGTTCACGAGACTGGCAAAGCAGGGACTTGAGCCTGCAATCCTCATGATGTCAATGGCCTGAGTAAAGGGTGCCTGATCACCTTGGCATCTGAGACAAACAGCAGACACAGACTGCATTTCTTCACGGGCGGACCCCATCTGTGGGCAGTGCTGGAGGAGAATGCTAGCACTTCTCCCCTCCTGCCAAAGTCTGACCTTGAAGGATCTCCCTGAAGAAGCAGTGGAGAAATTGGCCAGTTTTCCCATTTTTCCAGCTTGGAAATAGTCATCCAGGCTAAGAAAGGGCAGGGAGCTACATTGGTGGGCTTGAGGCCTGTCATGTGTGCCTTCCTCCTTGGGCTGATAAGAGCCTCAGGCATGCAGTGAAGAGATCTGAGCCACCCCATTCCTCACCTCATATCAGACACAAGGTAAGCAGCCTTCCTGTGATCCTCCCTTTGCTGCCAGCCTCACCACAATCCTTTCTGCTCATATCTCATGCTTCAGGGGGTCAGGGCTGCAGGGTTCTGGAAGGGATTTCCCCCCAAAAAACTGTATTCTGGGTTTTGTTTGGCTCCGTCCTTTACAGCTGGAGCGGGGCACTGGCCAGGATGGCAGGTGACACAGAGCATTGTCTGGCTCTCAGCCAAGCGGCTGGCTGGTTCTCATTCACCTCGTGCTCAGTCTCACTGTGCCGTATGCGGCGCTGGGAAGATTTCCGCCCCAGGTGAGCGTGGCAGTGACCTGTGAGGGTTTTTTTTTTTTGCCTCTCTGGGGTGTGGACTGTGCTTGCTAGGATCACACAGATCTCCCTTAATCAGGCTCCTGCCACTGCAAGGGCCACAGGCAGCGGTGTCCCTCAGTGCCGCCTACTCTCTGCCTGGGGCACCTCACCGCTGGGTCTCCTGAGGGCTGTAAGGCTTGGGCCTGGTTCAGGGGCCAGCTTAGAAGGCCGGCGGGGCTGGGCACGGCCTACACGGCCCGGTCAGCCGAGACAATCGGATGGTCCCTGCCGGCCTTATGCGTGGCTGGGCGGCTGGCCCCGTCCACGCCCGTCCCCCACGGAGGGTGCCAGCGCCTGCCGGGACCCGCACTCCGGCCCCTTCACCCGCTGGCTGCTTCCTGCCCCCGGGGCCCAAGTGCCCGGGCTGAGCGCACCGCATGGCCCCCCCGCGGGCGGCCAGGGGGGGCAGTAGCCGGGCCCCGCCCCGCTGCCGCGCGCCGCCGGCGGAGCCGCCTCCCCCTCAGTCGCTCTGGGAGCCCGAAGCGCCCCGCGCGCGGAGACGGAGACGCAGCCGCCGCTCGGGTCAGGGCGGAGCCTCGGCGGGCGCGCAGGTGACGTCACCATGCCGGCCCGCGCCGATTGGCGGGGAGCGGACCCAGCGGCACCCTCACGTGATCCTTTCCTCTCCCCCCACCTTCGACGGTCCCCCTCCCCCTTCTCCCGCCGGCTCCTCCCCCCTCGCTGCAGTCGGAGCCGAAGAGCGCTGCGCACCGCACCGTGTGGGGAGCCGGCGGCGGTGGCGGAGGGGACGGCCCGGCCGGTAAGTGCGGCCTGGGGGGAGCCGGGAGGGGGCTGGGCGAAGTAGGAGCCGCCCCCGGCCTGAGGGACTCCCCGCTCTGAGGCGGAGGCAGGGGGGGGCGGTGCTGGGCTGCGGGGGAGGGGGGTGGTGCTGGGCCTCCTCCGAGGCCTGGCGGCCCCTTCCCGCCTGGGTCCTGAGGGCGGGCGGGCGCCTGCCCACCCCGCCGCCCCGGCCCGGACCCCCGCTCCGCTCGCCCCATTGTGCTGTGGAGACAAAATGGCGGCGGGCGGCGGTTGGGCCGGGAGTAAAAGCGCGGGGGGGATGGTACCGCGCGGGCGCCGGGGGGGGGCGGTGCTGCGCGCGCACCTCACCCCCCCCGCGCGCTGTCCGGCTCGGGCCGGGGGGGTGGGTGATGGATGGCGCGTGCGGGGTCTCGCGGCGGCGGCTCCGCGCGCTGCTCGGGGCTGCTTTGTTCTCGCGGCCGCTTTTGCAAATGGCGGCGGCGGCCGGCGTGGGGGGCCCGATCCTTCCTTCCCCTGCGCGATACGGGGACACAGCCCCCCCCGCCCCCTTCCCGCTCGGTCCCGGGGCCGTCCGCTTCTCCTGCAGAGGGCGGAGCGTAACATCCCGAGTAGGCGGCTCCACCCGCCGTGCCCCGGGGGTGCCGGGACAGAGAGCCCCCGTGCGGCGGGGGGTCCCCTGGGAGCACAGTCCGCCGCCCTCGCTCCGTGGGTGCGCTCCAGGCCGCACGCTGCTCTCCCTGGGCCCGGTGAGACAGCCGCTCGCCACGGCCCGCATGCTGGAAGCTGGAGCAGCCTGCCATTCTCAGTGTGGTGAGACACTGCTGGGAGCGTGACCCAGTCAGGCAGGGCACAGGCCCAGGAGCATGGAGCAGAGGTGGGGAAACATCTTTCTAGGATCTCTTCTCTCCACCCCCATTTTTATCCTCCATGGGTTTGTCCAACCTGGTTCTAAAGGAGACCCTCACAACTTCCCTGATACTCAGCTGACATTTCTCCTTTGTTCTGCTTCAGACCATCAGAGCTGCCGGATTTCTGGGTAACTGGGAATTCAATTTTAAATACCACCTCAGTACATCTGTAATTACCAATCTGCAAAAGCTGGAGCTGGGCCTGGCTGTGTGGGGAGAGGGTGTGCAGCGGCCCCCAGCCATTTATGTGTGAGCCAGGTTTTGTAAATTTTCCCACGGACAGCCTGTTCTGGGTCCAAGATTTTAGTAACCCAAACATTAATGTCCAATTAGTGGATGAGAACTTGAAAGTGTAAGTGGTTAGAAACAAAAATGAAATGGACTACTCAATCTTACTCAAATTGAGGAAGTTAAAAAATACCTGGAAAAATGGAAACTACTTTTTCCCTCTTCAATCTAAAGTATCACAGAATAGAGTATCTTTATAAAATACAAAACTTTAAAGCTTTAGCATTTTGATCATCTTGCTTTTCACCTACCTGAGCCAGTTTGGGATTATTTAGCTGAGTTTAGACCTGCTTTGAGCAGGGGGTTGGACTAGATGACCTCCTGAGGTCCCTTCCAACTCTAATATTCTATGAAATGCAGGAACCGAATGCTTTATAGAATTGGAATAATTAGTAATTAAGTCAGGCTTGAACTGGAAATGACAGGAGGAAATTTTAGCATGGTAAAGCACAAGATATGATTTTAGCAGTGTACGTGTTACCTTATTTTAGTCCTTTTCTCACGTTTTATTGAATGTTAACTTTATGAAGCTTTGTCAATAGTTCGCACACTGTAAGTAGAATTGATATTTCTAACCTTTCCTGAAAGGTCTGAATCCTGTGAGGCTGCAGAAGCCATAAGTAGCTCTTATTCTCCCACTAAAAAGGAGTTGCTGTGATCTTAAGTAGGTAAATAATATTAGTCTTAGAAAATAGGAAATTTCAGTTTAATCTGCTGCAGCATTTTCTGCATGAGGAAACCATAACTTCTTAATTGGCATGATTCAGAATTTCTCATCTCATTTGGAAAGGGAACCATAGAGGTGTCAATAACAAATACTGATATATGGCTACCAACACTTATTTATAAAATTAATATTCAGGGTACCCAAATTTAAAAGGGATTTTTATTACATTAACTAGACATGTGTTGAGGAAATTTTTGGGTAATGGTACAAATACTTTTAGAAGCAAGCCAAATTCAGGCCTTGAGACAGGGATTAGAAAGGTTAGGGCTTGCTTGATTTTCTAACATGACAAAATGTGTGACTGTCAGAATACCAGTGCACCTCTTCATTACAAGATAAGCATGAATGTTGGAATTGTCTAAGACATCTAGACTTCAGTCTGGCAAACACGTACACACATGCTAATCCTTCTTATTGCAAGTAATTGAAGTCAATGGGACTGCTTACATTTGGAAAGTTAATCATGTTTGCAAATATTTGCAGGATTGGGGCCCTAGGCTATTTGTTTTTATATGATATCATAAGAGGCTGCACAGTGAAAATTCCCCACTTACTGTCATCGAGGACTGATGATAGTGGGTTGTCTCTATGATAACATATTACTTTGTGGGGTGGGAGACTGCCTTTTCCTTCTGTATTTGTAAGGTTCTTTGCACAAAAGTGTCCTGGTCTATGACTATATTGTCATAGTGCCTAGGAGCCCGGATAATAAAACATGAAAAATTGCAGCACTACCTAAGTAAAATACTGAATATCGTGCCACTTCCTTGCTAGTGTTTTTTCTTCCCAACCGCTCACAATAGTTTTACTTATTTAAGATGCATCAGGTTTAATTGCAAATTATTATAGAAAAAGCAACATGGCGTCCTGAGTATATAGTACTCAGGATCTTTTTGTTATATCTGTCTCCTAAGATACCTATCTGCATGGATCCTAATATAGTTAATAAAATTTAAAGCACAATTTAGTCATCTTTTTGTGAAGACCTACATTCATTTGCAAACAGCTGAAATTCCAGAGTAGATGTTTTTGATTGTGATTTGTAAAATGCAGTTGAGACACGATTGCTGTGTAAATCTGAGGTAGGTAGAAAATGCCGGACAGGGTCAATAGCTGCATCTAATCTAGTAAAATTTACTAAATTAAACAGTCTGACGAAATCTAACTTGAAATTAAGCAGAGCCCAGTAGTGTTGATGAAGAAAGGGTCTGCCAGAACTTGTATCCAACTTTGAGCTTCTGATGTAAACGTTCACACATTTTATTCATTAGCTTTTAGGCTTGGTAACTTAGCATCACCTTCTTGAACCTAATAAGAATTTAATGGAGATGCCATTAGCAATGGTTTTTAGCCAGCACCTAACATGTAATCTATTCCTTGGCCTTACTAGAAAACTAAGAGTTTGGAGGGGTTAAATTGACCTTATAAGGTTTCACTGAGATAAATCAAGGAGCCTTACTAAAGATAAATATTTTAAAACTGATGCTGATTTACTGTCATTACTCCAAGAAACTATTGATTCTTGTAGTTTCCTGCATTCTAACTGTTCTTTAAAACTTGGATGGGTAAAGCCAGTTGGGTGCTAGGTTGTATTTTGGGCTTTATGCCAGAAGTCACCTGCACATCTGAAAACATTCTTGGAAAGGTGTCATTTTCACAAAGAGTAGATAGGAATCCTTAGGAGATGAGTCATACAGACATCTATCTACTCCTAAAGAGCGATCCAATGAAGAAACAATAGGGTGGAAGTTTGAGTTGATACAGAGCTTAAAACCAGTTATGCCATAAACAGTTTTAAAGCGTTTTTGTTCATTTCTAAAGATGACCTCAGAATGTTGATAAGTAATTCCATGGAGATTCTTGTATAACTGTAGCACAACAATTATGGGTCTTCTCAAAACACTTGCATTCCTATACAAAAATTAGCTAACTTAGAGTTTAGTTTGCATAAGTGTACTTCCTTGTAATTTGGCTCAGAAGGATTAGGTTTTTTTTTAATCAATAACCAGGGAATAAACATGGATTAAGGCAACCAACATAACCATAATTGCTCATATGCCGCCATAGTGAAAGGCTCTTCATTTATGTGCAGGCAGTAGGATGAGGTGGTGGTCTGGGAAATAGATGATCACAAGTGATCACTTAGGCCTGTCTGGGATGAGTGGGCACTAGAAAAACCTTTCTGCTAGGACATCAGTTTGTTCCTTTCACCTCAAAACTGCACTAGTTAGTTAAAAGTTTGCAGTGATTCTGTTTTTCATGTGCCATTTCTCTAGTGCAGACTACCTTTGCATTAACTGGGGATTTAGTGTAGTTGCACTTACAAACTGATATCTTTAAAATGACAAAAGTGGCTTGTCTAGTGATTTTGGGTAAAGCAAATGAGGGAGCATCTTAGCAGAAGGAGGCTGAATCACTTGCCCTAGGCCACAATGGGTACAGTGTAAGGGGCTATGTTTAGAAATCAGCCAATCTTCTTTGCAGCTCAGACCTTTGTATTCTTGTAATTAAATCTTTCGACAACATGAAACTTCATTCTTTTTGTGCTCTTGAATGAAATATAGCATAGGGTTGGTCTTATTCATTTAGGTCATGTAGTTTTTTCACATGTTGCACGTCTTGAGTGTGCAAAGGATGAATGGGTGCGATTGTCAAATCTTTATTAAATGGATAATATATTTGATGTAGCAGTTGATGAACTCTGGAGTGTTTTCATTCTTCCTCTCAAAGTAAGCAATGCATACATGTGAGAATGGTATCTGTATGACATACTTGATTCTGATCATCATTTCATACTTGGTCATTGTTCAACTACTATATCAATGCCTGTGGGTATTGGTCTTCAGGGGTAGAATACTTGGCCAGCTATAAACGGTTCATGTGGTCCTAATCTACATGGTTTATAATCCCAATTACTTCCATAACAAACGGGAGTAATTATTACAGGTATGTATTTATCGAGTAACCGATGATTTAGCAGTCCACCTACAAATCATTAGTAATTGTTTTTCTGTTATTTTCAGATTATAGAAAGCTGTGGTATTGGTTCAGTTCCTTGGAGGAAGACGCTAAATAAGTACTTTTTGAAAACTTCAGCAAAGATTCGGAAGCAAAAATGGTAAGGCTCTGAAATCTTCAGATTTCAGAAATAAATATTATTCTAGGTCTGTTATTAAATTGCACCAATTTTTATCTTTTCAGCGACCGATGCGTATTTTTGTGAACGATGACCGCCATGTGATGGCAAAACATTCTGCTGTTTACCCAACTCAGGAAGAGTTGGAGGCAGTTCAGAACATGGTTTCCCATACAGAACGTGCTCTCAAAGCTGTGTCTGACTGGATTGACGAACAGGAAAAAGTCAGTGGGGAGCAGCCAGAACCGGAGGCCATGGAGACAGCAGCTGAAGAAGAAAACAAAGAAGGAGGGTAAGTAAAATTACTAGTCAGCTGTTTTACAGGGACTCTGTCAATTGCTTCAGCAGTATTTTTTTTCCTCTAAACTGTAGTAATGTGCTCTTAGGTGCTTGAAAAAACATTAGTTCTCGTTCTACCCCTAATTCTAACATTCCATAGCCAGAGGAAATAAACAGGGAATTCAAGTAAGTTTTCCTGTGTGTGTGTAATATTAATCATACTTTGGATCTAAACCTTTACAGCTTTGTCTTGTAAGCTTGATTAATTTAAGCATTTATTTGTGTCCCTTTAAGTGCACTTCAGGCTTTGACTTTTGTGCCACCATAACTTCAGTTGTGTATCTTTCACAGGGATCAGAAGGCTACAGAGCATTTGACGAGGACCCTCCGTGGAGTGATGCGTGTTGGGCTTGTAGCAAAAGGCCTGCTATTGAAGGGAGACTTGGATCTTGAGCTAGTTCTCCTGTGCAAAGAGAAACCCACAACTGGTCTCTTGGACAAAGTAGCTGACAATCTTGGAGTACAGCTTGCTGTGAGTAAAATCCTTCAGTTGTTGTGCGTGTTTGTCAGAGTGAACACGCGCACAAAAGTGAATAGATTAAAGGGACTAGAAGGTCATTGGGATATTTTATTAGGCTTTTAGCTAAAACAAAATGGAAAAATGCCTAAAATGTGGTTAATATCTTTGTGCACAGTCTTTACAAAACCACTTTGTAAAGTAGGTGCATGTCACTTGCTGCAAATAATAATTTTATAGTCTCAGTTCATAAACTAACTGTAAATTGAAAGGTCAATTATAGAGGCCATACAAGTCTTGCTGATGCTTCCTAGGGAAAAGGACACGACTGTGCATGCGGTTGAAAGAAATGCATAGATCGGAGAGAAAATTTCTAAATGATAAAATTACTGTATTTGTAGGCTATTACTGAAGATAAATATGAAATAATCCAGTCTGTTAGTGAAGCTGCAATCGTAATTAAGAACACACAGGAGCCTCCATTGACACTGACCATTCACTTGACATCCCCTGTTGTGAGAGAAGAAATGGAAAAACTGTTAGCTGGAGGTATGGAAGACTGAAAACAGCTAACAGTCAGTCTGGAAACTTATGTTCTCTGTTAATCACTCTTAAAACGTGCTATTCAATTTCAGATTAGGTAGTCAAAACTCTTTCAGACAAAACTATTTCATGAAGGCAAATTCAATTTCCAGAATGTAATACTACAAGAGACCATGGATGTGGATAATTAGAAAGACTCCTAAAATTGAGTAGCACCTTTGAAGTGGTATTTTACTTTACTTACTTGGGCCTTTAGTTCACTAATATGCAATGTTTACATCTTTTTTTTTATATCTAGCCATGTTTGTGGCCCACACAAATGACATAAAATGTGTAAGCTTGTATTTTAAAAAAAAAATTGAAGGCTTCTTGTAAATGACTTGCATGTACGTGAAATTGGATACGTTATATAAAATGGTTTGTGTTGCAGCAAAAATGATAGGTGCACTGTCTCTTTGGCTGCTTTATCAGCTAAAGTTCACAATTCCACGTGATGCCGAGTTTTGGATAAAGTTAGACCGCCATTCTCTATCATCTTCAAAGTTTTTGGAACAAGACTTCAAAAATATTTTCACTTGAAAAATCTTATATTATGATCAGTTCTGTATCACAAGCATCACACTGTTTAACTCATGAACTTGTATGCATAGCAAGTTTTCGAACTAGCCTTATCTAAAACCCTGGTCTTCAGACACCTTTAAAATTATTAACACATATCTTCAATTTTGCTGCAGCACAGACTGGAGAATATTTTTGTGCTCTATTGATTGTCTGTGGTTCTGATATCTGACCTCGTCTACCAAGCCTTCTAGTTTGTCAATTTTAGGGACGCTGGACCTTTGACCAACAGGACGCACTCTGTCACGGGCCGGGGCCAGGGCAGTCAAGCCTTGTGGACGGAGGGGGTTCCCTTTGCTTTAGAAAAGCCATTAGCTATGCTCTGGATATAGAGTGAGGATTAACTTTAAAAACTTCCCTTTCTGTTAGGTACTGTAGGATTCCTTCTGTAGCTTTGTTAAAGCAATATAGGATTTCTGTCCCCTCCTACATAGAATTCCTCTTTCCCTTCATAGTACAGGATTTAGCCTATTCCCTGTTACATTAATCTCCCCTCTCAGCAGTTTTAAGTTCCAGCTAAGGGTAATAAAGTAAAGTGTACTGTAGGCTATCCTTTCAGGTAAAGGGTATATAGATCAAGATCTTTTGGGAGCCTCCGCTGCCCTTTAGGAAGCTGCCTCATCCCCTCTCCACCTGACAGAACCCCCTTGGTCAAACTGTGCCTTGTCTTCTTATTCCATCCACGAATAGAAACGCTATCAGTCAACGACACCCCGGACGTTCTGGACAGGCAGAAATGCCTTGCTGCCTTGGCGTCACTCCGACACGCCAAGTGGTTCCAGGTTTGCATTTTGTTCTTATATTTGTCTTTAAGTAGCCAGTTAAAGTTTACAAATTTTCTAACTTTATATTAAAGTACTTTAACATTGGACGATAGTTAGTTGTGCTGAACTTAGCGTCTGTCAACCCATACAGTTGCTAAAGAAGCACTTAAGCGAATTTAATGTTCAAAGAGGAAACTTTTTTTTAATGAGTAGATGCATAGTTGCTGCTTTGTGTTAAGAGTAATGTTGCTTTTGTACACTGTAATTACTATTAAGTTATAACCTTGTAATGTAAATATACATTGTTTACCCTTGACAAAGTAGCACTGCAAACAATATTTGTCTGCAAAACTAACTGGTTTTGGTATTTTTATTAAATATGCCTTTGCTTGATTTACTTGTTCTAGGCCAGGGCTAATGGTCTGAAATCGTGCGTCATAGTCATCAGGGTGCTGAGAGATCTGTGTACTCGGGTTCCTACTTGGGGACCGCTTAGAGGATGGGTAATTTTTTCTTCCTTTTTTTGTCTGTTTTCTGTATTGTTTGGTTTTATTCTTTGAATTTTATTGGAGAGAACTGTTCTTCAGTCTGAAAACATTCCTTTTTCATAAATTGCAATCTGGTTTAATTTAAAGAAATTACTGAAGTACACTTAAAGACCTATGTGATAAAATCACATCCTTCAGATCTGTGGGATGAACTTAAAGTAACTTCTAACTTTATAGCAGTTACAGTCCCCTGCTTCTTGTGTCCAGTTTGGGGATACTTTTGCTTCTACTTAGGCATCTGTTGTAAAGTTTCCCTAAAAAGTCACGTGTGCACACTTCTCACTTTTAAAATAATCTCAAATGTCTTCCAGCCTCTGGAACTGCTGTGTGAAAAATCAATTGGAACAGCTAATAGACCAATGGGAGCAGGCGAGGCCCTGAGAAGAGTTCTTGAATGTCTTGCATCAGGAATTGTTATGCCAGGTTAGGTGGTTCTCTGCATATTTCAAAGCAAGAAATCAAATGGGATGCGATTAAAGTTTGATGCATTGTAATATTGTCTGCTATTTACAAGGCCCCCCCTCATCCATCTAGGTGTACTTGATCCTGCCTCAGCACGGGAAGATGGACTTGATGATCTCTCAGTCCCTTCCAACCCTACGTTTTTATGATTCTATGTTTGCACAGTTTAGATTTAAAAGTTCTCAAAATGTGTAGTGTACGGTATGTGGACATTACAGCACCATGGTATTATCTAGGGCAATGGACCCATGATGTTAAACCTTGTAGTGTGAAGTACCAGATTCTACAAGTATTAATTGGTTGTCTTTCTAAGTGGTTTTGACCAACTTCACTTATAATTGTACTTGTAAAATAATCCAGATACATTTCAAAATGTTGGACATTGGACAGATAATATTGGTCGGTGTTACACAGATGAGTGTTGAATGATGCCAAGGGAATACTTAGTTTAGTTTTTTTAGAAACACTAGGATAATTCTCTGCATATCTTCCTTGTTTCCTGCCTTCAGATGGTTCTGGTATTTATGATCCTTGTGAAAAAGAAGCCACTGATGCTATTGGGCATCTAGACAGACAACAAAGGGAAGATATCACACAGAGTGCTCAGGTATAGTTTTGACTACAGATGTTGCAAAAACCTAATGAGTTCAATTTATGTTGAACTTCCATATTGATTAATGGTAGTCTAGTAACCTCACTGAGGTTGGTTTTAATTTTTTAATACCTAGTCATGTAAAAAAAAATGGGTCTCACACTAATAAAAGAAACTTTACAGTTTGATCTGCCAGAAGAAAAGTATCAGGTTTTAAGTAGTGACGTACCACTGTGGCCCAGGTTTTGGGTTGAATTTAGAATTCTAAGGAGCGTCCCATTTAAACTGACGTGTCTCTTTGGTGTGTTTGTGGTGTTTTTTTTTTTTGTTTTTGTTTTTTTCCTTTTTTTATGCAGGGGTGGGTAGAAGATTCCTCTTTGAAACTCTGCAGCGAGCAGATGTTACTGTAGCGACTTATGCATCCCATTAACATGTCTTCCATCTTTCTAGCATGCTCTGAGACTTGCTGCTTTTGGCCAGCTTCATAAGGTCTTGGGGATGGATCCTCTGCCTTCCAAGATGCCCAAAAAACCAAAGAACGAAATCCCAGTTGATTACATTGGTAGGTATTGGAATAACCCCGACATTCTCTGTGCCCAGTGCTATTGCTCCTGTCTCTGAGTCCTTGATATATCCACATAGCTGCCTCTTATAATTTTTACAGTACAGATTCCCCCCAGTACCACATACGCCATCACCCCAATGAAGCGTCCTATTGAGGAGGATGGAGAGGAGAAGTCACCCAGCAAAAAGAAGAAGAAGATTCAGAAAAAAGGTATTGAGTTAACAAGAGGTAGGTAACAAGTTGCTGCCTAAAAGCTGTTTTCAGACTCAGTGAGGAGTGTCAAACTGCAGAAGAGAAAACGTTTCACGTGGAAAGGCTTGTTGTAAAACTGAGTGACTAGATTTTTTTTCTCCTTTTTTAAGGCTTTATCTAGTGTAAATGATACTTTCAAATCCATACTTCTAAACAAGAAGTACACAGTGGCAGATTGTAACCTCTGATTGTCTGAACTCAGTTGTCAAATTTGTCTTAAAACAAACGTGTATATTTGACAAAGAACAAATTGTTTTTCTGTTTAGAAGAAAAAACTGAACCTCCCCAGGCTATGAATGCACTGATGAAATTAAACCAGCTAAAACCTGGTCTCCAGTACAAACTTGTGTCTCAGACTGGTCCAGTTCATGCTCCTATCTTTACTATGTCTGTGGAAGTCGATGGCAGCACGTTTGAGGCATCTGGGCCTTCCAAAAAGACAGCCAAATTGCATGTGGCGGTAAAGGTAAGTGTTTTGTGTGCATGTAAAAAATTCTCTAAAAAAACCATTAGTCTACAAACAGTTACTCCCTTAAACTTGATCTTCTGGAAGATCATATTAAAAATCATATGTGAAGTGTATAGACCTTTTTACACTGGAACAATGTGTTGAAGTTAAAACACTAAAATAGTAGCAGCCCTTGACAGGTTAAGTAAAGCACTAGCCAGAAGACTACGGGCCTGCAGTGTTTGGGAGAATGATTGTAGCCTCCTGGAAGTCCCAGCATTATTGGGAGGGTGGGGAAGGAGGGATGCAGTAAAATGGAGTCCTACAGAAGCCTAGGCTAATACTCCATTTGGAATGAATGGAGGTTTGGGACAGGGCCAATGGATCCACTTCTTCACAGCCTTCTCTACTTCTCTGACAGTAGGGGTATAAGAGGCATGGAGGATGTAGTGTCATAATTTTCAAAGGTCTTTCTCCCTTCCTGCACTGTCAGGTGTTGCAGGATATGGGTTTACCTACAGGAGTGGAAGGCAAAGAGTCTGGAAAAGGAGACGAATCTGCAGAGGAAACAGAACAGAAACCAGTAGTTGTTGCTGCTCCTCCTGTAGTGGAAACTATCTCTACACCCAGTGCTGCGTCTCCTCCCTCAGAGCAAACATCAGAGGTGAGCACAAACTATTTACATTCTTTTGAAACCAAATCTTTCCTCTGATCTTCTGGAGAGGGATCTTGTGACAAGCCGCTCAAATGATTTTTTACTCATGAATCTGAAATTCTCGAGTGCTTTTTTTAAAGGGATGCTGTCCACTTGAGTTTTAGTTGAATTTTTGGTAGAGCATCTGTTAAATAGTGCATCCTTAAAATCCTGTAAAATGTTTGAGGATTTTTTCTCTCCTGTTTAAAGAGGACTTTTAAGGCAGGGATTCTCAAACTGGTCACAAGGTTATTTATTGGGGGATGGCAAGCTGTGAGCCCCAATGCATGGCTGACAACCAGAGCCCTTCAGAGCTGGGTGGCTGGAGAGCAGCAGCTGCTGGCCAGGTGCCCAACTCTGAAGGCAGTGCCACCCCCAGCAGCAGTGCAGAAGGATGGGTGGCATGGCCTGAGGGGAGGGGTTATTCATTACTTTTTGTGGGGGTCATCACAGACTGAACTATTTTCAAAGGGGGTCCCAGCAAAAAAAAGTAAGAAAACCTTGTTTTAAGGAATACACATAATGCTGACAGATGCAAAATAAAACTGATAAAAATCATTAACTTTTCAGTTATAGTAATTATAGGCCCCTGTACCTTTAAGGTGCGACTTGTGAAACTTTTGTACTTCAAACTTAATTTTCAGTGTAACTTTCCCTTTAAATCTAACGTTTTCCTTAATTATAAAAGCCAGACATATTGGGTACCTCCAAGTCCAACAGCTTTTTGGAACTTTAACACCACTTCTAATTTTTTGTTTTTGTTTTTTTGTTTTTGTTTAAAAGAATGTGAAACAACAGGGACCAATCCTGACGAAACATGGCAAGAATCCAGTGATGGAACTCAATGAAAAGAGGCGTGGTCTGAAATATGAACTGATTTCAGAAACCGGTGGCAGCCATGACAAGCGCTTTGTCATGGAGGTGAGTTGAATTCGTAGTCCTCTGCACACAAGGTTACGTTTCGAGACATTCTGTGCAATTTTTAACTTTCAGGCCTAGTAAAATTTCACTGGTTGATACTCATTGCTGTCTGACAGTGCCTAGAAATAGCAAGTTATGCCATAGACTTTCCAACAAAACTGACTCCTTGTGTGGCTATTACTGATTTATAGCATGGTGATTTAATCTGTTTCCAAGGTGGAGGTTGATGGGCAGAAATTTCAAGGAGCTGGCTCAAACAAAAAAGTCGCCAAAGCCTATGCTGCTTTAGCTGCCTTAGAGAAGCTGTTTCCTGATGCCCCTGTTGCTATTGAGCCCAATAAGAAGAAAAGAGCTCCTGTCCCTGCAAGAGGAGGACCCAAGTTTGCAGTGAAGGTATGTAATCTTACTTGTGACTTAAGGGTTTCTGTTCTGTATAAGTGACGTAATTAATCATTCCCAGTGCTTTTTTATCTTTTTTTGTATAAGCTGTTGAGGAAGGGTGTGGTGGTTAGTATCCCAGTTTAGCTATGGAGAAACTGCGATTTATTTACCCCTAATTGTAGAAGTAGGACCAAACACTGAGATTCTTGGCTCAGTATCACTTGCATTGAACTTCAGAAACACCCATCAGTTTCATCCTGGGCACTTAAAAGTAGGGCTGTGTAACAAGTCGTCTCTTCCACAGCAGCATAATCCAGGTTTTGGAATGGGAGGGCCCATGCACAATGAAGTGCCACCTCCCCCAAATATGCGTGGGCGTGGTAGAGGAGGCAACATCAGAGGCCGTGGTAGAGGCAGAGGTGGATTTGGCGGTGCCAATCATGGTGGCTATATGAATGCCGGTGAGTTACCATGAATGTTTGACTCTACTAACTTGACGTCTGTCGTCTCACGTTAATCTTAATGCATGTAAAGTGAAGTAGCTCTTCACAAAATAGGTACCTCTGCTGGAGTTCATCAGCTTTCTTAGTTTAAGTGTAAATGGCATCTGTTTACAGTTACATAGATTACTATGCTCCTGCATTACACAAGTTAGATACCTCTTTACTTATACTGTACTTTATTGGAAACAAGGTCTCTGTTCTAATAAGAGCTTTCTGTTCCTTTTATTAATAATAGAAAATGGAATAACTTAAAGTAATTGCTTTACTCCATTCTAGGAGCTGGATATGGAAGCTATGGTTATGGAGGAAATTCTGCAACAGCAGGCTATAGTAAGTGTTCATGTTTTAATCTCTGAAACACAGCACCATACTGGGGTTGCTAAAACCCCGGTTACAACATACCGTGATATACCTGCACCTGAACCATCATAGCATGTTCATTTTAAAAAAATGAGAAATAATAAAAGATAGCAGAATCAGATATTTAAAACTTAAACTCAAATCCAGGTGACTTCAGGTTTCCTCTTCAAATGTGAATATTTTAAATTTCTCTGCTTTAAGCCATGTGAAGCAATCCACCACTCTTGTGAATATGATTTTCCTGAAAATACACAGCTATTTGTCTTGAGAAGAAGCCTTCATTGGGGGGTGACAGGAGCAGAGAAATCTAAAACATGACTTTCAAATGTGGCGCATTTTGCCATCTTCAAAAGAATTCTAATTTTTTTCTCTGCTCTGTCTCCCCCTTTTGTAGGTGACTTTTTCACAGACTGCTACGGCTATCATGATTTTGGGTCTTCCTAGATCATCTAAAAGTATTGCACAAAAACAGCTTTTTACTCCAATTTTCTCGAACTCCAAAACCCAAAGTGTCCGTGCTGTGTCCCTGTGCTTCACTGGGTTTCTCAACAGTGGCTTTTCACCGCAGCTTGTCTGAAACTATTAGCCTGCAGAACTTAAGACAGTGGCAGTTTTTATTGTGATTTGCCTTTGAACTTGGTCGTAATTGATGTACACAGCAAGGGGAACTAATTATCAAAGAAGGTTTTTGTGCAATTTGCACAAATTTTTAAAGTCAGCTCTGTTCAGCATAAAGGCAAAAAGCCCACCTTTGCTTTTTATGGAAAGCATTACTTTATTTTTAAGAAACCGATACTGAAGTGTTTTAATCTACCTTTGTCTTAATTTACAGCAGGTTTTGTACAAAATTTAAGCCTTTTAATAAACATCAGAAGTTGGGTAGATGCCTCTGACAGTAGAGAAGAGACTTTTAGCATTTCTGAATCTAGTTCAGCCCACCTTTTTAAGCATGCAAACTGTTGACTTGTGTGTGGAATCCTATGTGCTAAATTAATCTTCACATCCTTTGTAATACACTGGTGGATAAATACTGAAGGGGTGTGACTTACTGTGGCTGATAGTTAGTGTACTTTCAAAGGTACTGGTACAATAAATACCCAGGCATTGAGGAGTTGATGTAAAAATGTTAGTTTTGATGACTTCTAAAAATGTGCAGGCTTGTTAATTACATACAAGTAGGTTGTTCTGATCCAAGCATAAAGGGCCTAAAGCACCTGGAAAACGAAAACTTCCAAGGGTTGCAAACCCAGCAGGCTGACTCACTGCTCAGGCCATCAGTTATTCGCTAGCTTGTGCCTCTTGTCAAATGCACATTGCCCTAAAAGCAGAAGTATTTAATAGCCCAGATAATGAAACTTCATAAGAGTTTGAGGTCTCAGGGAATAAATTGACCATTGAGACTCTCAAATCTTTAATAAAACATCATGTGTTCGGTCCTTTATTCTTGCTATGATACTTACGTTTTAAAATTGTATTTTCTTTGTCACTATTCTTTTTAGCTGCAAAGCCTGCAGCATTGCATTAATTTAATTTGTGAGGCTCAATAACCTTTGAGTTAACTCAGTAATTTAAACTGGTGAAACAGTAGCTTGTCAAACATCAGGTTTTTAAAATTTTGCCCAAAAAATTTCAAATATTCAGTGTGAACACTTTTTTTAAAAAGTAATGCATGTCCTATTTTTTTTAGACAGTTATTGTTTGAGATGTCTTTTTATACAAGGGAATAGATATTGTTCTGAACGAGGTGAAAACTGCCATTTTTTAAAATGAATACATATTAAAGTAACTTGTGTGTTGGATATTTTTATTCAGTGGTTTTAACTGAAGCGAGCGGGGGGGAGAAGAGGGGCCAGAAGAGAGGGAAGGAAATTCAGGTGTTGAACAGTGTTAATGCTTGATAGTTAAATGTGAAGGGTTTGTCTAGAAATGACTGTCCATGAAGCTATCTTAATTCACTTGGGAAAGGAGTCAACTTCCGCCATTTATGTTTTCAGCTCAGGTGACGCAAGTTTCTCCCTCACCTCCCGTTCTGGAGATGCTCGCCTCTGCATTCTTTCAAATATTCTTTTGCTATAACTCTGGATCTCAGTTTGTACCAAAGACTGGAGTTTAGTACCAAGCTACACACTACAGGAATATTTGTACTGTGATATGATTGACCATAACCATGTTATAAATTCTCTTGGGTGAGAGTAACATTAAAGAACCTTGTTTCTGCCTTGTTGAAACATGGCCTTCTACCCACAGAATTAAAAATATGTTATAATGTATTTATTTGCATAATATAGAAAGGACCTTACCCTAATTTGGAGGTGGAGGTGAAGAGTCAGTTTTAGATAGTTTTAAACAAAGAAGCTAAATGGTTTTTAGAGCCAGTTCTTCTGTACAAACTGCATTATGTACGTTGGAAATGAGTTCTGATTCACAAATAGTATAATTTATATGTGCTTTTTAAAGTTTCACAAATATGGAGCTGCTGAAACAAAGGTCACAAGTTTACTCCTTGACTTTTTAACGTTAAATTCTTCTTGTTTGAGTAGTACTAAGTTCTACAACCTCCTCTGTTTAAATCAGTGAAACTCCACCTGTCTCTGCAGAAACATTTAAACGCCCAGAGAACATACCCTGTTGTGGACACTGATGTAGGTTTTTGTCTAGATCCTAATGGCTTTTGTTTCTTGGTAAATAAAAATTATGATCTTTATTAAAAAGTCAAAATGTGGCATACCTGTTCTTGTTTTAAGTTATTAAAGTAGGCCAATTATCTAGGGCCAGAACTGAACAATCTCGTTAAACCTGAACACTTCTAAATTGGCAGGAAAGCAGTTACTCATCCATGAAGATCCAGTCTGTTAGTGCCACAGGCACGTCGGAAAATAAGTTTCTAGATGCCAAAAGACTATGTACAACTTTATTCCAGCTATTCCTCTTGTGGGCTTTCAGCTTTAATAAAGGATTCTGGTAACCTTTCTTCTGAGTTCATACTGGGGCCAGAATTTCATGGCGTGAGCTCTTTTATGCACTTTTGGATAAGCTATGTATAAGTCAAACTATTGTTAGTCATACAGCACTTACCATAAAAGTGCTCTTTATGTTAGAGTGATTTGCCTGAGTGTTGGCTCTAAGTCCTTGTTGCTGGAGTAAGATTCTTCCTTATTACCATCCCTTCTGTGGGAATGAGCTTCAATTATCATTGGTGTCTAGCTTGTCTCAAATGTAATCTGAGTATTAGACACACTTAACTTGGAAGAAGATAAAGGAATGGGGATGTTATGATGGGATAGTTTAATTTGAGCAATTGATTTTG
>ML675714.1:1333432-1403033 GCA_007922155.1 Mesoclemmys tuberculata
TACACTGGTGTGTGTGTGTGTACATTGGGTGTGTGTATACACTGGTGGGTGTGTGTGTACATTGGGTGTGTGTATACACTGGTGGGTGTGTGTGTACATTGGGGCGTATCCACCAGCATGCACACGTTGGACGTGCGAGGCCCCGTGCCCACGCCTGCGTCCCTGTGCCTGGCCCAGCTCCGTCTGCATCCATCTAGCTGGGGCAGGTCTTGTTCCCACCCTGGAAGTCCGGCCAGACCCGCAGCAGGTCCTGGGGCCCATAGTGATGCACCAGCACCAGCTGGGCGAAGCGGCACCGCTCATACTCCAGCCGGGCGATGTTGAAGAGGCCCCAGGGGCTGTTGGTCACGTGGACGCCCAGCTCGTACAGACAGATCCCTATGAACGCGTCCTCCATGTTGATGACACGGAGGGTCTGGGCCACCCCGTATACCTTCCTGGCCAGATCTCCTGAGAGCACGTAGCCGGGGCCGCCGCAGTAGGGCGGGTAGGTGTTGTTGGGATACACCTCCCGGGGCACATACCATTTGTACGCCTGGCTCCGCAGTGGCCCTGTGCCCCGGTACACGTACCCCGTCATATAGTCCTGCTTGGGTGGCTGCTGGGGCTGCAGCAGCTCCCGGACGAGGTAGCCCACGTTGAGGAAGATGTCGTTGTCAACTTTCATCACGTAGCTGGCATTAGGGCAGTGCCGGCTCACCCACTCCAGGCCCATCAGCGTCTTCAGGGTCAGGTTGTTGTAGGTGTCCAGGAAGTCCTGCTGGATGATGTCATGGTGCAGGGCGCTTTCCTCCTCCAGCAGCTGCTGCAGCGGGGAACCGTAGCGCGGGTGGACCCCGCTCAGGAAGAGCCGCAGGAGGGACACGCCAGGCACGGCGCTTTCGTTGCCCCAGGTCTGGCGGATGGCGTTCCTCGCTGCGATGTCCTGGGGCTCCGTCACCACCAGCAGCACCAGGAAGGGTGCTCCAGCCCGGCACTTGTCCGGCTCGTTCAGGAGGAAGCGGTAGCTGTAGGGGTAGACGACCTGCAGCGGGTGCCGGGTGGGTGCCGGCGAGGGAGTGGACATGGGGACAGAGTCTCCATCTCCCCTCTCCTCCTGCTGAGAGCCTGGCCACTGGAAGGTGAGGCTGCCCCGGAGCTGCTCTGCAGAGACCTGCTCACCCCGGGGCATGCCCGAGAGACTCAGCGGCAGGATCTGGGAGGCATCTTGCTGGACCTGGACAGCCAGCAGGACGAGGCAGGTGGCCAAGCAGACCAAGAGGAGCTTGCCCAGGAAACGCAGCCTAGTCTTCAGTGGCTTCATGCCGGCAGAGCTCTCGGACAGGGAGGCCTCAGTGGGGTGGAATCAGGTCCCCCTCCTTCTGCTTCGTTCCAGCAGAGAGCTAGAGAGAGGGAGGCCAGAGGTGCATTAGCGTGGGAGCGGCCAGGAGTTGTGGGCACCAAGCCTAGCCTCTGAAGGCTGGGACCCTCGCCCAGCGCTCGCCAGGCCAGGCCGGGCTGGGCTGCTCTTGGGCAGGGGCCCTGCGTCTGCTGCAAGGTAGGGGGTGCCCGCCACTCAGTTGGCTGCCCCTGGTGCCCAAGCAAAGTGCAGCAGGGAGTGGAGGGGGGCTGAGTGGAGGGGATGCTCCCCTCTGAATTGGTGCTGACCCCAGCCTAATTCTACATGGGTGAGACATAAAAACCAGGGCCCCCTGCCCTTCTGCCTGGGTTATGCTGCTAGCCCTGGTGTCCCGCATACCCCTGCCTCATTCTGTTTTCTTTCCCTAAAGCCCCTTGGAACTGCAACAGGAGACTCCACCCATAAGTTCCCCAACACCCCACATAAATATTGTGCAGCGTTGCCACATGGCTGCTGAGCACAGCCGCTGCTCCACCCCAGTGGCAGCTGCATTTCAGTGGTGGGTGAGCAGTGGTTCCTGTCTCTCCCACAGTGACCAACACCCACTTGCATTCCCTACACACCAGGGTCTAGGAAAACCTGGGGCAAGGGGGCTCCTGGTTGCTGGGTCCCAGGAGTTAGGAGAGCCCAAGCTAGGACATTCTGGGTCCAACCCAGCCAGCCCCCTACCAGCCCTTGGACAGACAGCTGTTTGCAGCCAGTCCTCTGCTACAGGAGCCCTGTGTATCACCCCACAGAACCACTGCCACTAGCTGACCCCAGGATCCTGGAACTTTGAATCTCAGATTACGAGAGATCCGGGAGCGCCTGGAGAACGAAAGGCTTTCACACCCACAGCTTGGCCTGGTGAGAAGGAAATAGAGTTCCCTGGTATCTGGGCCTGTGCCCAGAGCAGTCATGGGGGGCAGTGGGGGAGGGGGTGAGTCTGGCCCAGAGATTAGCCACAGGCAGCTTGGCCAAGTCTCACCAGCTTGGCGGGATGGGGCGTGCCCAGCAATGGCTGGTGTGCTGCTGATTCAGGTTATTGATTTATTTCATTCTCCCCAGAGTTGCTTGGGAGAGGCAAATGGGGCGGAGACGCTAGAGGAGAGCTCCAGGGCGCCTGGGGTCTAGTCCCAGCTCTGGCCAGGGAGTGGGCTGTAGGGCTGGAAATCGGGACTCCTGGGTTCTCTCCTCAGCTCCACGTTAACTCGCTAGGCTGAGGGGGAGGAAGTCACTTCCCTTCTCTGTGTCTGTTTGTAGACGTAGGTGCTGTCCATAGGTGCTGAAAATACAGAGCCCTTCAGGGCCAGGGCAACAGGGGAAGACGGAAGGCAAACAAGGAAATGTCTCTGCCTCCAGGCCCTGCTAGCTGTTGGGCAGCATTCCTGGGCACCATGGTATTTCCGCCACGGACGACTGACGCCTTTGGCAGCGCAGCTGTTCCAGAGCAAGCCAGCCATAGGAGCTAGTGCCAAGGGGACCTGCCACAGCCACGTGCCTGGGGAGCCATCGCCCAGCAGATGACTCTGGGGGGCAGCGGTTCGCAGCCCCATGGAGCTGGGGGCCACAAGATCCTAGTGAAAGTTGGGTGTGAAGCGCTGTCCAGACAGGGGAAGAAGGGGCCTATCCCTTGGGAGACATGGGGCATGCCTGAGCTCTACCATGGCATTCCTGAGTGACCCTGGGCAGGTCACTTTAGCCTCCGTGCCTCAGTTTCCACACATGTGCAGTGAAGATAATAGCCCTGGAGAGGCTCAATGCACTGACGAGTTGGCTCCGCTACTAAGCTGCAACTGGATGGACAGAAGGAGTCCCCCTCTCGTGGCTGCTCTGCATACAGGGTAACAGCCTACTACTGCCACCAGCTAACAGAGTTGCTGCTTTAGCAGAAGTCAGAGAGGCTTGTGCTGTAGACTTAAGGTTACAGGGCTCACCCCCCCTGGAAATTATTATAGTTATTTATTCTGTCATTAGGGTGGTAGCAGTGAAAGGCCGTGACCAAGTTCAAAGCTCCCGGCTGTGCTGGGCACTGTCCAGTTCTCGACCGAGATGAGGACCCCATTGCGCTAGCCGCTGCACAGTTGCAACAAGAGACAGACTCTGACCCCAAGCGCCCACACTCTAAATAGACACAGGTGGAGACAGGAACCGGAACTGTGGAAAGACCACATGGTCCACGGTCACATGGCAGGGCTGTGCAGCGCTGGGGAGAGAACCCAGGAGTCCTGGCTCCCCCTCCAGTGCCCTACCCACTAGGCCCCATTTCCTATCACACAGGCCCATAGGAGGAAATCGATTTCCCTCCTTGCAGCAAAGAGGGAGCCAGGGAACAAGGAATTGGGGGGAGGGGGGCAGGAGCTGGGAAAAGGGGCACCAGGAAGGGATCAGCAGTGGCCAGGTTGGGGGCTGGGACCCGCAGGCTGTGGGTGGGCTCGCTCCCCACTCTCACCACAGCTGGAGTTGGCCGCTGGGCCTCTAGTGACCCATGAATGCCAGGGCCACCTGTGCTGCGTCATGGGTGGGTCCGTCGGTGTCACGAGCTTCCCCACACAGGCCAGGCCCCAGGGGCAGTGGCATCGTCCCAGCATGCAGAGGGGGACAAGCCTGGGGGATCGGGCCCAGCCTCTGTGCTCCAGAGCCAGCGCTGCAGAGGGAACGAGGGCAACACCCCTCCACACAACCAATGGGCAGGGAGAGCTGCTAGTGCTGCTGACTGACTGCAAGGGCGGGAGCGACAGGTGTGTCCAACGGCCCGGATCCCCTGGGACAAAGCCACTGCTGGAGCGGGAACTAAGCACACCTGGGTTCTAGTGGCAGCACTGAGAGCTCTCGTTTAGGGCTCAGGCTGGAAGGGTTTTTCCATGATGCACAACTGAGATCTGGATTGGGCTTTTATTTCCCATCTGGCTCCGATGCACCAGAGAGCAGCCATACCCGAGGTGGATCAGGGCCCTGAGGCAGTCCCAAGAACCCTCTGTCCAGATGCCTGGCCAGTGACACCTGCTCAGCTCAAACTGATCATTACAGCTGGGGTGGGGCAGGAATTTCCCCGCAGCTCAGATTGGCAGGGACCTCGGGGGCAGGGGTCACCTCCCTCTGTAGCGTGGGGCGCCAGGCACCTGCTGGGGTCACCTGGGCACATCTCACCTAATCAATTCCCTGCCGTGGCAGGGGCCCTGGCACAGGTGGCACCTTGGTTCATCCTGTAGACACAGCAGCTTAGTCTCCTGAGAACTGCATCTGGGTGACAAGGGGCTCGGACGAGAAGCTCTAATGCTCCCGTCTGGCCTTCAACTCTATGAAACTAGCAGTGATGGGAGCACAGAGCGAATTAGCGCTGTGCTAAAGTGTGCCTCCAACGTCTCCCTACATGATACAGCTTTCCAAAGTGACACAACGTGGGGCCCAGGTCCAAACCTGCACAGCTTCTTGCAATGTTGCTTTGTTTGCCAGAAAAGGGCTGGCCGTGGTCCTCGGCCATGTCATCCTGCTGATGGAGGCACGCTGAGTGGCTTAGACAGATTCATGGCACAGACGCATTTTTTAAATTCTCTTTGTTAACATTATATTCTTTATCGAATCCTTATCAATTGTATTGACTGACTTTCTTTCATTGAGCGACGTGGGCTAGAACCACTGAGGGTCACGATGGTTTACCTTGAAACCAAGCCAGCTGTCTAAGTCACCTTTAACTATCCACTTGCCCAACTTCAGGAACCATAGAGTGAGCTCCTGCCAAGGTCAGAGTTAATGTGTTTACCCTCACACCACATTGTGAAGTAGGGAAGAGTCACTCCCATTTTCCGGCACCAAGCAAAGTGATTTGCTTGTGTTGCACAGGGAGGCTGTGGGTAAAGCGGGAATTGCACCCCTAACCTGGGCCATTCTACCTCTGCTGCTGGGGCAAAACCAGTGACTGGAGGTGGCTCCAGGTGCCCTCTACCCCTCAAAAGCCCTCCCCTCCTGAGCTTCTACTGACCAGCTGAGCTTGGAGCCTCTGTCAGAGTCTGGATGAGTTTTATGGCCTTCAAGAGCCGCTAAGGACAACTGGAGCTCATGCTTCCTGACTGTGTGAGGGCGGAGCTGGGGAGCAGCTGGAGGGACCAGATTCCCCCTTCCTCCCCTCACCGCTGAGGGCACGCCAGGTTCTCTTTCCCTTTGCCCTTCCTCTGACGTATCAGGCATTGGCCACTGGCAGAGGCGGGGGTGCAGGGTGAAAGGGATCAGGGCGGCAGGAGGCCGCAGCTAGGAACTGAGGGTATGGGCGCATAGCCAGGATGGCTGGCGCGGAGCAGGGAACGGCAGCGAGGCTGATCAGCGGCAGGAGAACTGACTGTCCAAGAGGAGACTCAGGGAGCGTGGCTTGTTGAGTCTATCCAGGTGAAGTTGAGGGGAGATGGCTGTGCCTTAGAAATACAGCAGAGGGATGCGCACCAGGCAGAGAGCCGGCTTGTTTAGGCTTGCCAGTGCTGACCCAGGAATATTAACTGGATATAAACTGGCTGTCAAGAAGTTTAGGCTTAGATGAAGGTTTCTAACCATCAGAGGAGTGACGTTCCGGACCAGCTTTCCAAAGGGAGCCATGAGGGCAGAAAAGCCTAGCTGGCTTGAAGACAGAGTTTGATATGTTTCTAGAGGGGATGGTGTGATGAAATTGCCTGCGATGGCCCATGGCCTGGCTGCGACGGCTAGCAGCAAATACCTCCAACGGCTGGAGATGGGACACTAGGTGGGGAGGAAAATTCTGGCCTCAGGCTCTGATCTAGCAGACAAAGGCAGGATGAGATCCGTTGTGCTAAGTGAGGCTGCAGATTTACCTCCAGGGGAACGTTCATGACGTGTCCCATTAACCTGTCGCAATGAATGTCGATGGGAAAAGGAGCAAGCAGGAGACACAATCTGCCTACACCAAAAGGCCTCCTGATAGAACTCAAGGACGGTGCTAAAATCATGCCTGGTAAGCAAGGGGAGTGTGGGACCAGAAATCAAGGGACCACAATTGGTGGGCTGAAAATTAGTCTTACTTGGCAGACAAAGGAATGAGTGGAAGGGCTGTTCCGCCCACTCCAAAGAAGAAACTCTTGAAAAAAATCAAAAGCAGCGGCTGAGGGAAAGATGGGAGAATGGACAGGAACAAGATCTCCAGCATGACAACTGCCCCCACTGTCTCCTGGACCCCAGGATCCTGATTCACGAGACGCCCTGACCAGGACGGGCTGGTGAGGGGGACCCAGCTGACAGCTCCCTCTCTAGGAATATGAGACCCTATCAACAGCCCCAAGCCAGCCTTTCCTTTCCTACCTTATTTCTTCTCTTCCCTGATGCTCTCCTGTTACCTTTGCGACACTGCAGCACACCTATAACCAGAAAGAGGCAGATAAAACAACATCTTAATCAGCCAGATGCTGGCCTGTGATTGCCAGGTCTTAGCACGCCTGCCCACCCGGCATGCCGGGCCTGTGTTTATCCAGCAGCGAGGGAACAAGGAAAAGTCAGCTCACCAAGCAAAAGTTGTGTCAGCTGTTCTTTCCTCTCCCCTCCTGCATGTGTCTCTTGTTTTGTCATCTACCAAATACAACTGGATTCTAATAAGGCCTGCTCCAGCCCCGTCCAGCTACCAGCATCTCTTCCCCAAACTGGACCGTTCTCACTGGCTTTAATGCTGCCTAAAAAGGCCGAACAGAGGGACATTTCCTTCCCATTCAGACTGGAAGGATGGGCAGGTTTTTAATCAGGAAGGGTGATTAGCCATGGCAAAACCTGTCCCATGGCTGGGGGGGACTCAAGGGCTGCTCTCCTGAGTCTCCCAGCACCACTCCTTAACACCAGCCCCATCCTGCCTTTGGAACAGAGGCAGTGTGGCCTAGTGGGGATGGGGCAGGCTGGCGCTGTGGAAAAGCTGGGTTCTTGTCCTGTGCCAGCTACCTAAGCAAAGCATCTTGCTGCCTGGTGCTTCTCTTTCCTCCCGGATAACGGAGTTGAGCTGTAAGCACCAGTGTTCCCCTCATGATAACAGCGCTGCTGCTGGCTAGAGGCTGGTCTTGTCGCTCTGGGTGTTGGCTGAAGAGTAGGTGATTCACACCCAGAAACGCCAGCATGATGCAACTTGGGCAGTAAAACTCTTTCCGCTGCACCCAGCCCCACACGTTCCAGCTGTCCCAGGCAGCTGCTTCCTCTTTTCCGGCTGGAAAGTGGGAGGGGGCAGGATTCCAGGAGGATGAGGGTGGTTTGGGGCCATTCAGAAGGGGCCGAGGAGTAACAGACAGAAGCTGACATTTGTGTTACTGCCCGGGGGCAGTTATGGCAGCGAGCAGCCGGTGATCTCCAGCTCTGGGAGGGGAGTGGTATCTAGCGGTTAGAGCATGAGTCAGTTACTCATGTTACATGCCTCAGTCTGTGACCTTGTGCAAATTCCTCCCCTTCTGCAATGCCTCCGTTTCCTCTCTCTGTAAGGGAGTTGGCCGATCTGATTTCAGAGCCATTGGCTATTATCTTTGAAAGCTCATGGCAACTGGGGGAGGTCCCAGATGGCTGGAAAAAGGCAAAGATAGTGCCCATCTTCAAGAAAGGGAAGAAAGAGGATCCAGGGAACTCTAGGCCGGTCAGCCTCACCTCAGTCCCTGGAAAAATCATGGAGCAGGTCCTCAAGGAATCCATTTTAAGGCACTTAAAAGAGAGGCAGGTGATCAGGAGCAGTCAACATGGATTCACCAAGGGCAAGTCATGCCTGACCAATCTGATTGCTTTTTATGAAGAGGTGACTGGCTCTGTGGAAGTGGGGAAAGCAGTGGCCGTGATATACCTTGACTTTAGCAAAGCTTTTGATACGGTCTCCCACAGTATTCTTATCAGCAAGTTAAAGAAGTATGGGTTGGATGAATGGACTATAAAATGGATAGAGAATTGGCTAGAGCAAAGGGCTCAACGAGTAGTGATCAATGGCTCCATGTCTAGCTGCCAGCCGGTCACAAGTGGAGTGCCCCAGAGGTCCGTCCTGGGGCCGGTTTTGTTCAACATCTTCATTAATGATCTGGAAGAGGGGGTAGATTGCACCCTCAGCAAGTTTGCAGATGACACTAAGCAAGGGGGAGTGGTAGATACCCTGGAAGGGAGGGATAGGATACAGAAGGACCTAAACAAATTGGCGGATTGGACCAAAAGAAATCTGATGTGGTTCAACAAGGACAAGTGCAGAGTCCTGCACTTAGGAGGAAGAATCCCATTAACAGCTACAGACTGGGGACCAACGAGCTAGGCAGCAGTTCTGCAGAAAAGGATCTGGGGGTTACAGTGGATAAGAAGCTGGATATGAGTCAGCAGTGTGTCCTGGTTGCCAAGAAGGCTAATGGCATATTGGGCTGCATTAATAAGAGCATTGCCAGCAGATCGTGGGAAGTGATTATTCCCCTCTATTCGGCATTGGTGAGGCCGCATTTGGAGTATTGTGTCCAGTTTTGGGCCCCCCAGTACAAAAAGGATGTGGACAAGTTGGAGAGAGTCCAGCAGAGGGCAACAAAAATGATTAGGGGGCTGGAGCACAAGATTTATGAGGAGAGGCTGAAAGAACTAGGACTGTTTAGTCTGCAGAGGAGAAGAATGAGGGGGCATTTGATAGCAGCCTTTAACTGAAAGGGGGCTCCAGGGAGGATGGAGCTAGGCTGTTTTCAGTGGTGGCAGATGACAGAACAAGGAGCAACGGGGGTGGTCTAGGTTGGACATTAGGAAAAAGTTTGTCACTAGGAGGGTGGTGAGGCACTGGAATGGGTTACCTGGGGAGGTGGTGGCATCTCCATCTTTAGAGGTTTTTAAGCTGCGCCTTGACAAAGCCCTGGCCGGGATGATTTAGCTGAGGATAGTCCTGCTTTGAGCAGGGGGCTGGACTAGACACCTCCTGAGGTCCCTTCCAACTCTGGTATTCTATGATTCTATGGTATCTGGGCACCCCTCAGCAAGGGCTATTACCCCACTGTACACCAGGGGCCCAAAGCAGCTCCGTGGCTCGCCCGCGGTCTAACAGGGACTGGGCCAGGACTCTGCCCCCTCACCTACTCAGGAGTGACTGGAATAAGTCCTGGGGAAGGTGAGAATAAATCGCTGAAGTGAAAGTGATCTCTGGGCAGGGCCTGACACTGAGCAAGCTGCTCTGGGGTGAGATAGTGGGGGTGGGGAAAATGAAAATGTCCTGGTCTAGTCAGGGGATTCGCCCTCCCCAACCCCTGGGCAGGGTCAGCTGGGGCAGTGTCCCCATGGGGTAGGGTCCAGGCCCTCGTCTCTGGGGGTAGTTAAGGCCCTGTTAGGGCAGGGCCCGGGGCATTGTGTCCGATCAAACCAAGCGTCAGGGAGCTAGCTAGCTGCAGGCCCTGATCCTGGAAAACCTGAGGCATGTGCAGCATTACTAGATGGACCTGACGTCCTTTATCAGTGGCTTTGTCTTCTGTGTGCAACTATACGCCTGCCTGCTGAGAAAAAGTGTCCCGATTTTTACACATGAGAGCTGGTCACCCTAAGCATCGTGCACACGAGTGAGCCCCCGCAAGGCCCATCGGGGAGGAAGAATGTGGCCGGTAGTTAAAACATCCAGTGAGGCTTCAGCAACGGGAGTTTCCTGTTTTCCATGAAAGACCAGTGACCGCTGATGCACGTAATCATGTCAGAATTGCACAAATGGGAGTGGGGGTATGAAAGGGCTGGGCTGGGAGTCTGGGGATCCAAGTTCAGTTCCTGCCACTGAGCCTCTGTGTGACCTTGGACCAGTCACTGCCATGCTCCATGCCTCAGTTTCCCCCACCCCTTGCCCAGTTACACTGTGAGATCTTTCTCACTCTGTGTCTGGGCAGCGCCCGACGCGATGGGGCCTTGATCTCGGTCAGGGTCGGTGCAGAGCGTGACACGCGGGGCCCTGATTTCAGCTGCTGTATACTATAACGCGTGCAATAACAAGCCCTTTTCAAAGTCCCATTTGAGGCTGGCCAGGCCCGTGAGCCGTTTGCAGGGAAGAATCACAAGCCATATCAAAACCCGGCCACTTCAGCGTGCGCTCCTACCCCAAACGTCCGCAGCCAGCGAGCCCCGCCTGCCCTGGGAGTTACGCCACCCCTTCGGGGAATGCTGCCCCAGCCCCGCTGGAGGGACGGTTCCCAAGAGACCCCTGCAGCCCGTGGCTGGTCTCTGCAGACCCCCCCACACAAGGGACTCTTGCCAAGCACCTTCCTCAGTGAGAATCACAGATCCAGGCGGGCGCTGCCAGGCGCAGGCTCCCCTCACAGAGCCTAGGATCCACATGGGCCTTTTGGTTAGACCCCCCTCCCTGGCCTGACCCCTTGGCACTCGTGGGGGCACCAGCAGCACGAGAGGGACAGGGTGAAAACCAGCCTGTGGGAATTTCCACAGCAGAGCAGAGCACGTGAAAAGCAACTGGGTGTCCCTGGTGTTTTCTCTGAGCCCCGGTGGCCTGGCGGAGCAATGCCTCCAGCTTTCTGAGCGTTATTTCGACCAGCTTCTCCTCCTCTCTTTATACCCAGCACCAGAGAGAAATTTGCTTCTAATTTCTGTAACTGCTTTTCTTACTCAGCGCGTCTAGCCTGCTTCGCTTCTAGCCCTTTTTCTCTCCCTCTCACCTGGCTTCCTAATCGTTCATTCTAATCTTTCTTTCCAGCCCTTTCTTCCAAATTGTTTGTTCGTCCTTCCTTCCTTTCACACATTTTTCTTTCTTTCCATTTCTCTCTCTCCCTCCACGTCTTTCTGTCGCAGTTCTCCAGCATTTCCCTCTCACCTGTGGGAGACGCGGTGCCACCCGTCTGAGCCCTGGTCGCGTCTCTCTCCTGTCTTGTTCCTTTCTCGGCAGAGTTTATTGCATGTGCCGTGGGGTGGGGAGCAGCTGCACCAGGTATCTGGTGACAAAGTGGATTCTGGTGTCCTGCACCCACCCCCACCAGAAACTTCCTGCTGCCTCGCCTTCCTGGGGCAGGTCCCTGCTGCCTCACTGAGGTCAGGGCTGAGCACGGTGCTGGTGCATGAGCACACATTGCGACAGGGCGGCTGGGCCAGCTGCTCTCCCTGACGTAAAGGCCCTGCTGCCACCTGGCCCCGGGTAACAGGAGCTGAGCCCCTCCCAGGATGTGGGGTCTGGGCCCTGGATGGCCACTGTGGGCAAAGGTCCCAGATTATTTATGTAATGCTGCAAATCCCCCGGCCTGTGCTCCCCGGAGCGGCCAGGATCCCGGCACAACCAGCCTGGAGCTGGGCCCCGTCCTCGTCCTGCTCCCCGGTGCTCCCCAGCCTCGCACTGGGGCCAGCACTGCCTGTGTGGGGCCAGCACCCCCTGCTGGGCCCCACCCCAGTGGCAGGAAACCACCCCAGGCTGAGCAGCGAATGTGTTCCCTCATCCCAGCACTGCCCCCACGCCTGGGTGGCCCCGTCTCCCCCAAGCCCAGTGCCCAGGGCAGTTCTCCCCCACCCACCCTACTGGGACATGCTCCAGGGCTGGGCACGCAGGTGGGGGGGGCTGTTCTGAGCTGGTTTAGGGATGCTGACAGCCCCTCTGCCAGTACTGCCCCCCCAAACCCAGGGGGCTAATGAAGAGCTGTATGAGAGGACTGGTGCTCAGGACCCCCATGTGGCTTTGAAGGCCCTGCCCCAAACTGGGATTAGGTTCATCTCGCTCGCCTCCCCAGGACACGCCTGCAGCAGTGCCCGCTGCCCATGTCTCCCTCCTGGCAATCAGCTCTGAGAGCCTCCCCCTTGCTGCCCCTCCAGCTCCCACGCCTCAGGGGCACCGGGAGGAGTTAAGTAGGCCCAGGAGAGCTCTTGGCCTGGACTGGCACGAGCGGCCTCTGATTTTGGCTGCCTGGCCAGGAAACAGTGCTGAAAACTGCGGAGGGCAGCAGGGGGAGCCCGGGCTCTTTTGTGTTACTGTTGTTTAAACGGAAGCTGAACCTCTCCCGTGCTCACAGGACTCCGGCAGCTGGTGATTTATGGGGGGGGATCCCAGCAAATATGGTGAGATTTGCAGGCATGTGGGGAGGAACAGCCCTGCCCCACCCCATGCCCAGTGACTGAGTTTTGCCAAAGCAGCTAGAGATCCTCTTGGGTTTTATTGTATCTGTACATCTAAGAGCCCCTGTTCACAGTGAGAGCAGAGCCGCAGGAACCTCTGCCATTAAATCCCTTGGCCTGTCCCCTAGGTCGGCAGGGCGAGATGGGGTGAGGGGGGCCTCTACATTCCACCAGTGGCTCGTGGGGGGGGCTGCAAGCCCCCCTGGCTTCAGTGCATTTCCCTGTGCGGCCGGCCTGCACCTTTACCAGCACGGACGACTCCACGGTTCCCCACCCAGCTGCGGTGGGCCCCCGCATGGGGCTGGCAAGGGCTGCCTCAGGGGAGTGGAAGGAGCCGGCCCCCAAACCCCCCCTGAAAGGGGGACTGGGCATGGGCTGACGCCAAGGAGAAATGCCCTTGGGGGGCTGGAATTTGTTGTGGCCCCCGGCTCAGCTGGCCAGGAAGACCTGCTCAGCCCAAGCCCCCCAGCAGGCATAGGCCCAGGGCCAGCCAGTGTGACCGGCTGGGGGGCTCCCAGGGCCGCCTGTGCTGAGAGGGGGGGACGCATCCATCGGAGAGCTCCAGGGCACCGTGCACTGGCCAATCGAGCGGCGGGGATGGCCACACGGACCACCTGCTGATTGGCCGGCGGGACTGGGCCCCTCTTTCCAGAGCCAATGGGAACGCCCTGCACCCGGACAGGTCACGGGCCAAACCTCCTCCGGGCACCTCCATGGCCCCAGGGGCTGGCCAGGCTCAGCGGCTGGGGGGGGGCAGGATCCGTTGTCCGGGGGGGGCAACTCTTGGCTGGGGGCCTAGCAGAGTCCATTGCAGGCCTGGGAGGCCCAGGGGGCGCAGGGGGCAGGGAGGAGGGGTCACAGTGTTGCACACATCCCCTGGCGGGGTCACAGGTGGGTGCTGTCTTTGAGATCCTCCGAGTGGCTGGCACTGGCTTTCCGGCTGGCCGAGACCAGGGTCAGGGGGTCGGGACGGATGAGATACCTGGGGGGACACAAAGGAAATGTGAGGGGCTGGGTGCCGGGCAGAGAGAGTTACCAGCCCCATACCCTGGCCACCTTCAACCCCTCTTCATGCAGCCCTGATGGGGAGCTCAGCCAAGAGCCTAGCTCTGCCCCCTGCCACGGCACCTCCTCTCTCTGGGGGGATGGATGCTGCTAGGACCTGCTGAGCCCGGCCCACCCAGGCCCAGGGGCTGCCGCGGGGGCTACGGCCAGGGTGGGTTTGGGCCAGGGATGGGAACTGAGGGGGGGAGCAGCTGCCCTTGTCCTATCCAGGCTGCGCCCGGCGCCCGGCACTCACACCACGTCGTTGATCTCCAGCCGCGTGTCGGGCGAGGGGTTGAGCAGGATGTAGGACAGCGTGTTGCCGTGATCCATCATGTCCACTGCAAGGGGGAGGGAGATGGTGAGACCCCCACCCAGCCCCCCGCCCGCCACCGTGCCAGGTTAGCCTGCCCAATGCCTCCCCGCCCAGCTCCGACCCACAGCCTGGCCTGCCCAGTAACGCCCAGGGCCAGACCGCTCTGTACCACCCCCACCCAGACCCCCAGCTCAGCCCCTGGGCCCAGCCTGCCCCAGACCCATGGCCCAGCCCCCAACCCCCCCCAGCTCAGCCCTGGGCCCAGTCCTCGTACTGTATCCGGCGGCCGAGAGCCCCAGGTGCTTCATGCGGGTCCTGACCAGGGCGCTGAGTTCCTGGCGCTCGGAGCGCCGGTACAGCGTCATGCGCTGCTGGCTGATGCGCTCAGCAGCCGTCGCCTTGCCGGGGTGGCGCCCGCCCTTGCGGCTCAGCCGCCGCGCCCACTGCATGCTCTTGCGGCGCAGCAGCGGCTGCTCGGCCGGGTCGCTGGACGTGGAGCTGCGGTGTCCCACGCGGCAGACCACGGCGTCCCGCGGCTCCCGCGTGTCCTCGTAGTCCTCCAGGCTGACCGAGACCTGCGACTGGGGGGACGGGTTAGCTCGGGAGGGCGTCTCAGCCCCCAGCCAGTGCTGGGGGCAGGGGGGGATTGGCACAGAGGGGAAGGGGGACGTCTGCGCCCCACTGGGAACCCTAGAGATGATCCCATGCCCCCTCCAAGGGAGAACAGATCCTGCCCTTGAAGGGGGGATGAGCGTGTGCTGGGGGGATGGGGGGGTCAGCCCTGCCCCCTGGGGGGTGGATGCGGGTTGGCCCTGCCCCCTGGGGGCTCGATGGGGGGGCCAGCCATGCCCCATGGGGGGGGAAGGCCCCAGCTTGCTCAGAGGCAGACAACAGGTGGCACTCCTGGTGGGGGGTGGATGGGGGCCCAGCCCTGCCCCCCAGGCGAGTGGATGGGGGTCAGCCATGCCCCCTGGGGGGGTAGATAGGGGCCAGCCCCCACCCCCTGGGGGAAGGTCCTGGCTTCCCAGCCCTGCACCTCGGCAGCGGGGAGGGGCTGGCACTCGGTGCGGTAGATGCCGATGGGGATGTCGCCGGTGCTGGAGCAGAGCTTCTGGTAGAGGCGCCCGTAGGAGCGGATCCACAGGTCCTCCTCCGTCACCCTCAGCTGTGGGTGGAGAGAGACAGGGTCACCCTGCGGGGGAGGGGGCGTCTCCCTTCCCCCCGTCACCTGCTGCCCCCCCCCAACGCCCCCATGAGCACCTGCGGGGGGTGCGGAGTGAGAAACCCACACAGAGAAGAAGAGAAGGGAAAGGGTGGGGGGACGAAAGAGGGGGAGTGGGGACGGATGGACGGACAGACAGGGCTGTGTGTGGGGACAGATGGATGGACAGACAGACTGCTGTGTGTGTGGATGGATGGACAGAGGGCTGTGTGGACGGATGGATGGACGGACATGTAAAGCAGAGGGATGGACAGGACGAGGGGGAGGCAGGTGGAGGGAAGCAGACACTCCCGCCCAGATGCCAGGGTGAGGGGCAGGTGCTGGGGTGGGCACTCACCGCGCACAGGAAGCCGGAGCCTGGCATGGAGTCGAGGCCCAGGAGCAGGCGGGTAATGGAGATCATGTAATCCTTCACGAACGACTGCAAGGCAGGGGAGTCAAGGTGGGGCGCTACGAGCTGCCCCCCAGGGTGCCCCATCTCCCCCTGCTGGCAGGGGTGGGTCTGCTCGGCGTGGCTGGGCTGGGCCCAGCACAGCAGACTCTGGGGTCCCCCTGCCAGGGCTGCAGGCTGGCATGTCCCAGAGAGGGCAAAAGGCACAGTGGAGGGTTGAGCTGGGATGGAAGATGACCCAGGGCTGGGAGTTTTCCTGGGGGGGGGTGTGAAATGTTACCTGGTAGAGAAGGTGGCAAAAGGGTGCAGGGGCAGGGAGAGGGGTTTCCTATGGGAGGGGGGTGTCCTGGGTGGCAGGGGCCAGGTGCCCAAGGAAGGTCCCCGGCGGTACCTGGTAGAGCAGCGTGTCCAGCATGCTGACACTGAACACCTTCCCTGCAGCGAAGGGCAGGCGGAACATGAACAGCAGGTTGGAGCCCTTCTCCCGCTCCTTCTGTGGGCGACAGACAGCAAGTGAGGGAGGCACAGCAGGGAGTGGGGATGGGGGCAGCACGTGGCTGGCCAGTACCTTTTCCAGCTTGGACAGGGCCAGGGCGTAGCGATCCTTGGCCTTGAACTGCATGAAGCGCATGTTGGCCGGGTGCGTCAGCTCCGTGATGATGTTCAGCCCGGGGAATAACCTGCCCCGGGCACAAAAACAAGATAGGATGGGCCCCCCCCCACTCTACCCACTGGGCCCCACTCCCCTCCCAGCACTGGGCAGGGAACCCAGGAGTCCTGGCTCCCAGTCCCCCACCTCTAACCCCTGGACCCCACTGCTCTCCCAGCGCCAGGCAGGGAACCCAGGAGTCCTGGCTCCCAGCCCCCACCCCTGGAACCTGAACAGCGTCTGGACGTTGACAATGGTTTTAGCGTCAGCCATGTAGTCCTCATCGGCGATCATGGAGCTCTCCTTGTCCACCACCACCATGTTGGCGGCAAAGGTCACACCGCAGCGCAGCAGGTCGTCCAGGCTGCGGGCAAGGGCACTAGCTGTTGTGCCAGGCTGCAGCCTCCTGCCCCCCGCCTCTCCCGCGCCATGTGGGCCCAGGCCTCCCCAGGCCGTACCGGGGGGCGTTCCCGTGCCCCTGCTGGTTGCCTTGCAAGGCCCCTGCCCACCGCCCCCACTGGCTGGGGACATCTGGCTCTGGCCCTGCCAGGAGCCGACCCTCACTGGGCACCATGGTGCCAAGCTCTCTGGCCCCCGAGCTCGGCGAACGCTCTTCGGTGCCCGGAGATTGCACCCAAACGAAGGCCCCGGCCCCCCCGGCCCAGGTGGCACCTACTCACTTATCGATGGAGCCCACCATGTAATAGACCAGTGGGAACCAGCAGATGGCCTCCAGGAAATGGGTCTCGGGCCTGCGAGGAAAAGAGGGGGGCAGCAGTGGAGGGGCAGCCCCAGGTGGCTTTGCTGGGTGGACTTGGGGGGGGTATATATCCCTCCTCCCACGCACTCTGCACGTCTCTGTCCACGCCCCACGGCCTCTGCCTGTGCCCCCCACACTCCTGCCCCACTGCCTCTGCCACCATGGCCCTGCCCCACAGCCTCTGCCTCCGTAGCCCTGCCCCATGGCCTCAGCCTGTGCCCCCCATGCCCACACCCCACTGCCTCTGCCCAGTAGCCAATCCTGTGCTGGCGGGCCCAGCGCCCCCTGTCGACCCAACAGCTCTGCCTGCTGCCCCCAGACCATGCATACGCCCTACTGGCTGGGCCCCCCCCTTGCCCGGGGGGCAAGCCTCTCACATATTCTCCAGCAGCAGCACGATGGGGTTCAGCTCCCTGCGCGGCCGGTAGTACGCCCGCAGGGGCACGAGGAAGTTGTAGAGTCCGTTGCCAGCTCTCTCGGCCGAGACGATGATGATTTTGTTCTGGAAGTGGTAGGCGCGGGCATCTTCGTATGGGCAGTGGTGGCAGCTCTGTGGGGGCAGCAGGGTTCACTGCGGGGGACACGACCCCCCCCATCCCTTCCATTGCTGAGCCCAGCTCCCAGAACCCCTGCAGAGACCTGGCTTGCTGGGGTGGGAGGGTAGCTGGCTTCTGGGGGGGCCAGCAAAGTGGGAGTTAAAGCCCCCCAGCCCCCTAGCTGGGAGAGGGGTGACCCGCCCCCCCATTTCCCACCAGCAAAGGGGGGTTAAACCCCTCTGACCCCAGCTGGAGACCTGGGCTGGGGGAACAGGGGTGACCCCCCCTCGATTCCTTTCCTAAAAGAAGTCCTGGGCCTATAGTTTGTGGGGGTGGGAGGAAATCATCCTTGGGTCACTTGTGCCCTGGACAGGCCCCTACCCCCCATCCACCCACACCCACCTCTGGGCCAGTTCCCCCCAGCCCTCCTCCCCTGCAGCTGCCCAAGTGTTCCTGGAATGGTACCAGGGGGCCAAAGGGCCAGGGCAGGGGCCTCTGGGACGGTGCTTGGCATCAGGCACCGTGGGCGCCGTGCCCAGCCTCTGGCCCCAGAGAGGAGCTTGGCTGTACCTTGTCCAGTCGCAGGCAGCAGAAGGAGATCTTCTCCCGGAGCAGGTGGCAGAGGGTTGGGGAGCTGCCAATGTAGGGGGTGTTGGTTGGGTAGCCCTTCACCCAGCTGGAAGACCAAGAGAAGGGAGGAGCTGGGGGGCAGGGGGAGAGGGAGGCTGGCACCCTTGGGGTGCCTGGTGGGCCCCCATAGGGCCATGGGCCCGTGGTGCCCAGGACAGTCCCACCCGCCCCGCCCGGGTGCCCCGAAGCACCAGATCGGGCATGTTGGAGCTGGGCAGCTCCTTCCAGCTGGGTGAGCACCCTGGGACAGGGATGTCTCTGTGTCCAGGGCAGCCTGGGGGGTCCTTCTTCATGGGGCACCCTCCCCCAATGCCACACGCACATGCCCAGGGGCACCCACGTGTACGGACACATATGCTATCATTGGCAAACCCTGCTGGGATCCCCTGTGCCAGGGATCTGGGGTGGGAGGGATTTCCCCAGAACTGCCCCCAGCCCAAGGGGCCTGGAGCAGGCGGGCATCGGGGGATCACAGCTCCCGACCCACGGAAAGCAGCGCTCCCACCCCACCTCCCCGATAGCCCCAGCTAGAAACATTTCCTGTTGGGGCCCTGCAGACCCGGGCCTGAACTGGCGAGGACGTACTGCCTGGGACCCGTGGGGGACCAGAGCCCAGAGCTGGTGTGGGGAGGGGAAGATCTGGGTCCAGGCAGGGGGGGCACTCAGCTATGTGCCCCACACCTCTCCATGCCCCCTTGGCTGACGGCGAAGGGGCCGATCAGGACAGTGCCGCAGCTGCTGAGATCCCCCCAGCTCAAGCTGCATCGCATGGGGAGCCTTACGTGCCGGAAGCAGCCGTGTCATCGTCCGAGTGGATGGCCTCATCTTCCGACTGGTCGCTCAGAAGGTCGAAAGTGGGGCTGGGGACGGCGTCCACCACCTCCAGCACGGGGGCGATGCTGCGACGCTTCTCGGCGTCTGCCGGGTCGGCCGGCAGGCTCAGCGTGGGCCCATCTGCGCTGTCCGGGCTGCTGCCGGAGTCCGGCAGGTCCATGGCCATCGTCCCTGCATGGCCAGGGGTGGGGGGGTCAGGGGCCGTCGGGAATTTTGGAGAGGCAGGACCCTGAGCCCAGTCCCCTCATTCTGCAGTGGGGCTGAGTCGGTGACATGCCCACAGGGCAGTGGGCTGAGCCCCAGCAACCTTGTTCCACCTACCTGCAGGACTCGAACCCAGGCCCCAGCTGGGTGCCCTGCCCCTCTGGACTTGTGCTGGGTGGGGATTGGCTCGGGAGGAGTGATGGGCCAGCTGGGGATTGGCGGGGGATTTGGGGGAGTCCCAGACTGGGCAATGATTGGCTGGGACGTGGCGGGCTGGCTGGGGATTGGTGGGGGGGCCGGGGTCCCCGGGGTGCAGTGCAGGGTGGGTGAGGCTCAGCTGAGGGGGGCCTCACCCATGCTGGCCACGATGCTGTGCACAGGTAGGCGCGTCAGGCCATGGTAGGCCGTGGGCACCCGCGGGCCCTTGTGCAGCTGCTCCTGCTGGCGGAAGACCAAGGCCGAGTTTTCCTCCTTGGAGATGCTGATGTAGAAGCAGGTGTCAGACGCGGCCAGGATGTGGCAGGGCCCCGGGTTGAGCAGGATGTTGCGCTTGTCCTCGCGGCACACGCCGATCAGGCACAGCCCGAACCTGTCGGAGCAGCCGAGGGGCGCATCAGTGCCGGGGCCTGGGACCGGGACATGTGGCTGCGAGCACAGGACCGGGGCACGTGGGGGTGCAATCAGCGTGCAGACAGGCTGGGTGCACGTGCGCTCGTGAGTGTATAAGTCTGTGCAACAGGAGCACGTGTGTGCCCGGGGCGAGGATGTCTGCGGGTGTGCAAGGCTGATTCTGCAAACGCCTGCCTGCGTGTAACCATGTGCAAGCAGGTGGAAGGATTTGCTGCTGTGTGCGAGCACGTGCAGAAGCGTGCAAGCATGCATGTGCATATGCATGATGGTACCCGTGCGTGTGCATGTGCACAAGCGTGCGAGTGCGTGGAGGGGTATGCAAGCGTGTGCCTCAGCGCATGCACGGGGAGCCCCCCCCCCCTCTGGCCCCGCTTACTTCTTGTGGGCGTGGAAGGAGGCGTAGGTGAAGCTCTTCCCCTCGTACTCACGCAGGAGCTTGCTGTCGCCCAGCCGCACGTGATAGACCTCGTTGGCCGAGCAGCGGCTGTACATCCTCTGCCACTGCTCTGGGGAGGCGGGGCCGTTCCTAGGGGGAGACGCCCGCCTGCATCACGGCCCTGACCCCCACTCCCGGGAAGGAGGAGACCCAGCTGTGCACAGGGGGGCAGCTCCCAAAGCCGGGCAGGGCTGGGGTCCCTCCCGCTGCTGCTTGCCCGGCTCCAGGTGGGGGGCCCTGGCCGGTGGGGGTAAGCCCCAGGGCCAGGAGCCTCAGCCTCCTCTCCTGCCTGTCCTGACAGCCAGAGGCAGGCACCTCCCAGCCCCCCCCACTGCCCATCACCCACCCAGGCCCCAGCCTGGACTCACGTGGACAGGGGTTTCCAGGCGCTCGGCCGCTGCTTGAAGGGCTCCATGGGGGCGGTTCTGTTCAAAGGCACCAAGGGGCAAATGAGAACTGCCCGGCCCTGCCGCCCCCGGCAATTGGCTCAGGCTCTCTGCACACTCAGGCAGATGCTGCTGCGGCTAGTCCCCCCCCCAACTCCGGTGCTGACTCCTGCCCCCCTCCGGCCATCTCCTCCCCAACATCACCCGCCCCACACTGGCTCCTGCCCCCCTTCTATCCCAGTGCTGCTGGGGGGGACACAGGAGGTCCCCAAGGCAGGGAGGAGGAAGGTAGAAGGAAGGTATCCATGCCATGGGGCGCCCTGGTCCCACCCCCCTTCACTGCCTTACCTCCCACAAGAGTTCCAGGACTGACCCCAGGGCTAGAGGGTTTCTCTGCATGGGTGGGGGGGCAGAGACCTGTTGTTGGGGTGGGATCGGCAGGACACAGAGCAGTGGGGCTGGGAGTCAGCCCTCCACCGGGCTGCATGGAGAGGGTCCCCCCCAAGAGCAATCAGGCTCAGGCTTTCTGCAGATTCAGGCAGCTGCCGCCAGGCCGAGTCAGCCCCATCCTGCCCAGCGGGGGCAGCTGGCCGGTGCAGGCCCGGCTACTCACTGTCCCCGCGAGGTGTGGACCAGCAGCGTGATGAGGGTGGAGGTGGCTGGGCACACGCAGTTCAGAGCCAACATGGCGTACTTGAATTCTTCTTCGCAGACCACGTGATCTGCAGAGAAAGAGGCACACGGGCCAGGACTGGGGCCAGGCCGGCTCCCGCAGCCGCTTGCTTCTGTGATCTGTTCCCCCGTCATTTGTCAGCCTGCCTCTGCTAGCTCTGTCCGGCTGTCCGTCCGTCCTGCCACCTGTCCACCGTCCCTCCCTCGTGATCGATCCAGCCACCCCTCTGTCTGATCTGTCCATCCATCCGCGTATATACCCCCTACCTCCGCATTTATCCATCCTCATACATAACCCTCCAGCTACCCCGCCACCCACACAGATGCCCCCTTGCCTACCACTGGAGAGAAAAGCCCCCAGGCCCCCATGGTTGGGGGGTGGAGGCCCAGAGCATGGGAGCAGGGGTGCAACAGAAGCAGGGCCATGGGGGGTGGACTGGGGCCAGAGTGGGAGCACGGTCCAGGGGCAGGGGAGGATGCAGGTGGAGGCAGGGCAGGACGCAGAGAGGGCCTGGTGGGAAAGGGGGTGGGGGGAGGGCAGGGGGGGACCCTCACCTGCGAATTTGATGTGGAATTTGTTCTCGGGTTTGAGGATCTGCACGTACAGGGGGCAGTTGGGGGCGAAGTCCTTGACCGCCCAGGCCCTCAGGATGGTCTGGTGATCCTGGGGGGGCCAGGCGAGATGGGTCAGAGCATCACCGCCAGGCCAGGCTCCCCCACTCCTCCCCAGCCCCCCCATGCCAGGAGGGACCATGCTGCCACCTCACCCAGTGCCCTCCGCAGCCCCCAGGCCCCCGCTGCGCAGTGTGGCACCGACAGGGCATGACGGGGCCCTGATCTTGGCTGGGGTCTCCAGGTGGTACTGTCTGTAACCCCATGGGTGTGGGGGTGGCTGGAGGCCGGCTGTCCCCTGGGTGGGATCCAGCCCGTGGCACCTACCGCAGCAATCCGGTCCCCCTCAAAGCGGTTGCTGAGGATAAAGCAGGTCTCTGCATCATCCATCCTGGGGCCAGGGGAGAGATGGGGGTTAGCAAGGAAACCAGACCCCAGCTGTGCAGGTGAGACAAGCTGGGGGCAGCAAAATGGCTGGAGACCTTTGCCTCCCCCCGACAGGACTAGCCTGTGCCAGCCCCAGGCCCCAGCACCCCTCCCAACACACCTCCCCCCCACACACAGGAGCCCCCCACATGGGTTCTGCCAGCTGGTTGGGGGGGGTGGCCAAGGGGTTGCGACCCCATCAGGCCATTCCGTCAATTCCCTCCGGCCCCCGGCCCAAGGGAGGGGATCCCCCTGGTCTGGGCAGCCCCGCCTGGCAGGGGCTCACTTGGCCCGCATGAGGTCCTGGTCCTTGAGGGCCGAGCCCTGCAGGAAGATGACGCGCTGGGACCAGAGCGGGATCTGCAGCACTCGCCGCACCGCCACGTCCATCTCCGTGGGGCAGAGGATCACCACGTAGTAGTCCTGCCAGGGAGGTGGGCATGGTCAGGGCACAGCCAACCCTGGGCCCCCCCACGCCTCCGTGGACTGGCCAGGCCCTGGGCCCCCCCCCTGCGCCCCCGTGGATTGGCCAGGCCCTGGGCTCCCCCCCTTCCTCAAAGGGGCCCTGGGCGTACCAGGCTCCAGCCTGGGGCTACACCAGCCCTTCGCCTGTGCGCTCAGCTGCTCCGCACCCTGCACGGCAGCAGGCGAGCCGCTGCATCCAGGGGCGCATTGCTAGCCCAGAGCCACCCCGGGCCCCGCAGCCACACGGGTGCTCTCACCATTGGGGCCCGTGGAGCAGCTCCCCTCCCCCCCGGCTGCATCCCCCTGCCTCTCCCCGGCTGGACTCAGGGCTCAGCAGCCCCCTCGCTCCCCACAGCACCCGGCTCAGCCCCCTGCAGGACAGGGGTGGGTCCCTGGCTTGGCTCTAGGGGTGCGGCTAACACGTGTGCCTTGAACCCTTCATCATCAGCACTGCACCGCGCTGGCAGGACTCCTGGGTTCTATTCCTGGCCCCATGCCCCAAGGCAAGGGCCTGCCCCACTCTGTGCCTCAGTTTCCCCTCGTCTATTTACATTGGTTACCCTCAAATTATCCTGAGACCCAGGATTGGGCCCCGAGCACTCCCAGATCCTGGTTTTACCAGGGGGGGGGCATTGCGTCCCCCGCTCCTCCCAGCCCAGCTGCTGGTTTGATCCCGGGGCAAGGCAGAGGAGCCAGGTCACTCTGGTAGTTCTGCACCGTCTCCAGTCCCTGCACAGCTCCTCCCACCTAGGCAGTGCCAAGCACGGGGGCCATGCATGACAAGCCGCAGCGGTCTGTGGGGGTGTCTCATTTGCATACATGAATATGCAAATCACACCCTTCTGCTAGTCAAGGCTCGACTTGACAGGGAGTGAAAGTGTTGGTGCGGGGGTGGGGAGGGGGCAGACCAGGGTGGCAGTGAGTGTGGGAGTGAACATCCCCGCCATATTTCGCTGACCCCCCCCAGCTCTGTCCTGCCCCCCAAGCCCTGGCCGTGGACAGTCACCTGTGCAGAGCTGGGATGGGACGAGTAACACCGCCCCCAAGGGCAGCTGGCCGCGGTGGTGTTCTGGGAGGGGTGCAGGGCGGGCTCCTGAACCCCATGGCTCCCCCCCCAGCCAGGTCCCCTGCCGCATGCCCGCCCCCCTCACCTGCAGGTGGGGGTGGGCGTAGAACTCGTTGAGAAAGTCCATGAGCAAGTCAATCTTGAGAGAACTGACGCACAGCACCACGTGCTTCTCCGTCTGCGCCCGGTACCGGCTGTAGTTGCCCCCCGACTTCTGGCGCTCCATCCACAGGAAGGCCAGCTGCTCGAACTGCACCAGAGGGGAGAGGGGCTGGCCTTAGGCGGTGCTGCTGGCCCCGGCGCAGTGCTAGGGGGCGCCGTGCCTCACAGAATGGGGTGGGGGCTCAGCAGGGGCTCTGGGCTGCAGGGGACAGGTTGCCCCCTCCCTCCTGCTAGAGGCAACCCCCCCAGCCAGCTCCATCTTTTAACCTCCCTGAACTTCAACACCAGGAGAAGCAGTCCGCCTTTCTGGGGGGCCCTGTCTCCTACCTTGCAATGGGGCTGCCCCGTTGGGGGGGGGAGATGAGGTGGGACAGGCTGCTCTCACTAGGCTCCGAGGCCGTTCCCAGCTCTGGGAGCTTTAATCCACCTCCCCCGGAGCCGACAGACGGCAGGAGCCAGCACTTCGTGTCCTCACCCGCCCCCGTCGCCGCGTGATGCCCAAGCCACCAGGCAGGGCTCCCCACATGCCAGCTCCAGGCTAAGGAGATGGGCGGCAAGTGCCTGGCATGCTCCAGGGCTGAGCCCGACTGCATGCAGGGCCCTGTGGCCATGCCTTGTACATGTAATGCACACGCAGCCACATGCCATGCACACACCTCCACATGCTATGCTCACGCAGCCAAAGGCATGACGCGTGATGCCAGCCCAGGGTCTGGCCCCATGGTGCCTGCCAGGGTGGGTCAGGCCCCACAGCTAGGCTCACTGTTTCCTTCTGAAATGCCAAGGCCAGAAGGGCCTGTTCTGACCCGAGCTCATTCCTGGTGGAACCAGAGCCAGGGCCAGTCCTGATCTCAGAGCTGCCAGTGACAGAGAACCCCCCCGCCCCCCCCGGGTTAATGCCCCTCCTTGGCAAACACGGGCGCCTTGGTGTCTGTCACAATTTGTCCAGGCACTGGAGCTGGCTCCTGCCCGCAGCGCACCTGGATGGGCAGCACAATGAGCGCCACGCAGATCATGATGACAACCAGCAGCTGGGAGGGCCAGATCTTGGGGGTGACGTCCCCGAAGCCCACGGTGGAGAAGGTGACGATGCAGAAGTAGAGCGAGTCGAAGAGGGTCAGGTTGTTGCCAGCTCGCTCCAGATGCTGGATCCCACAGATGCTGAGGGGCAGACGGGGGGAGGGGAGAGCCACGGGTCAGCATCGCAGCCAGGGTCCCCGTGATGGTCAATACCCTGGCACAGTGCTACCTGGCGGGTGCAGTGCCTCGCCCCAGAGCTGGCTGCAGCAATGTGGGACGGGGGAGGGGAAACGCAGGCCCTGGTTCGGTGCCCAAGTGGCAGGCGGGCAAGGAAGGCCGAGCTGCTGTCCATGGTGCTGCGAGCTCAGCTCCACCCGCACCCCACGAGCTCCCAGGGGGACCTGGAGCCCAGAACTTTTGCTCCTTGGAAGCCCCCAGCATGGGCCAGTGTGGCCACCTGGGAGGGTGCGTTCAGGGCTTGAGCCAGTCTCTGCGTCACCCCTCCCTGAGCCCAGCTGGTCTAAGTCCCATCCCCCCTGCCGCTGCCAGGCCAAGCTGGTCTCAGGGTTGTCTCCCCCCACACCTGATGAGGAGCAGGGCCCCAGTTCACTGGGCAGGGTCCTGGAAGCGCTGGGGCACCCAGTGCGGACCAGGAGAGGATCCTGCTTCCACAAGATCCCAGCCCCTGGGACCCCCCTCCCGCCCCAGGCCCCACTCACCAGGTGAACATCAGGCAGACCAGGGTGCAGACCAGGATCAGGACCTGGTTGAACATGGCAGAGTGTGTCCGCTGGATGGCGCGGTGGAGATCGTTCTGCTGGGACGAGAGGTGGGGGGGGGCTGAGGGGCCAGGCGCTACCATCCCCTCTCCCCCCCAGCCAGCAGGTGACATGTGCAGCCTGACACATCAGGGACACGCACACACACAGAGCCCGGCACATCTGGGGGACACACACACGCACAGAGCCTGGCACATCCGGGACACACACACACACAGAGCCCGGCACATCTGGAGGACATGCACAGAGCCTGGCACATCTGGGACACGCACATGTACAGAGCCCGGCACATCTGGGAGATGCACAGAGCCCAGCACATCTGGGGGACACACACACAGAACCCGGCACATCTGGCACAGCCAGGCAAAATCCCAGACCCAGCAGGTACACGGGGGCTGCTCCTTGGCACGGGGTGTTCTCCAGTGGGGCTGGCGTCTGAGCTCTGGGGTGGGCAGTGTCGCCCAGGGGCCCCGCCAGACAGCGCGAAGGAACCTCTCACCGCTTATCTGGGGTGGGTCCGTCTGGGAAGCGCCAGCAGGACCAGAGCCCCCCTCCCCCCCAGCCTTGAAACTCACAATCATGTTCTCCAGGGCACACTTGGCCAGCCAGCAGTTCAGGAACACCGGGATGAAGAGATTGCGCAGGGGGGGCCAGAACACCTGAGCAGAGGGGGAGGAGGGGGGAAGCTAGCAAGGGGGGGCAGAGCCCAGCACGGCCCCCCGCTTGGCACACAGGAATCTGCCCTGCCCGGTGACTGGGGGAGGCCAAGGCCTGGTCAGGGCAGGGGACAGAACCCGGGGAACGGCCAGTCAGCTTACGGGGGGGGGGTGATGGATCAAGGGGGCTGTTGTGGCGTGGGATTTAGTGGGGGCTGGGACGGGGAGTCCAGCAGGGGCAGTGGGATCTCATGGGGCGAGAGGGTTTAGTGGAGCAGGGGGCTGGGGGCTGGGGGTGGTCCCTGGCTCTGACTCACTGTGATGAGGAAAGGCGCCGTGTTCATCATCTCCAGCATGAAGGGAACCCGCAGAATCTGCTCCCACAAGTTCCCCTGGCAACGGAAGAGAGGAAATCAGAGCAGGGGACCCCCTCCTCCAGGAACAAACTGGAAGTGATTCCCCCTTCCCCACAGCCCGGGGCCCCCGTCCCAACTCACCCAGGACTGAGGAGCATGGGCTGACCCAGAGAGGGAGCCCAGGGCAGGGCTACGGGTCAGGATTGAGGGGCACCTTGCCCCCCCCCAGAAGAGCTCACTGCTCTGGGGGTGTCCATCAGCTGCTCTGGGAGGGGGCCGGGTTCCTACATATCAGGGGGTTGTGGATGGAGATGGAGCCACAAGGGCCAGGTCCTAGGCTGGGGTAAAGCAGGTGGTGATTTACACCCATGCTGGGTCTGGCCCCCTCCCCATTGCAGCGGGGTGCCGGCGGGGGTGGCAGCACAGGCTCCCACTTTCTCCTGGTATTGGTCTCCCAGAGAGTCCAGCGCTGTGTATTCCTGCCCCCGGCCCATGGCAGGGGCGACGGTTCATGCTCAGCTGATTTGAACAGAGCATCCCTGCCCCGCCTGTGCAAGTCCCCCGCCCCGTACCTTATAACCCAGGTACATCAGCAACATCGTCTCCAGGAAACTGATCAAAGCCACCAGCACCTGGAGGGGGGGGAACAGAGGGGTCAGCAAGAGAACGATGCTGACACCCCCCCGTGGAGCCTCGTGGTTTGGGAGCCACTGTCTGCCCAGGAGGATCCTGGACCCTTGGCCAGATGGTGGCTATTTAAGGAGAGCCAAGCCTGGCCAAGGTGGTTTTCTCTGCCCCCCACCTCCCTGCGTCCCTTCGACCCCCAAGTCAACCCCCCCGATTCTGGAACACAGACTCTTAGGCACCCCCTTGCTGCTACCCCTTGAGGCCCCCTCTCACCTGCAGCCCCCAGAGGGGCAGAGGTCTGTTCACCCAGATAATTGGCATCCTGGAAGAGAAAAGCCAGGGTGAGGGTGAGCTGCGGGGCGCCCGGCCCCGGCCCAGCCACCTCACCGCGTCTGCAGACACTTACCAGTCGAATTTGGCCAGCAGCTGCGCAGAGTGGTTCCGCCTGGGACACCCCCAGCTGGGAAAGCAGGAGACAGACAGACAGACAGACAGCCTCTGAGCCCCAGAGCGCCAGCTGTGATCTGCATGCCCCGGCCTCCCTCGCAGCCTCTCCTGCCCCGGGCATGCAGGCAGCACAGGCCACAGCAAAGCCAGCGGTGCGGTGGCAGAGAGCATTCTGAGTAACGCTGCACTTGGGGGGACTGTCCCGGGGGTGCCCAGGCCCGCCCCAGCCTTCCTGTGCAGCTCCCAGCACGGCACTGCCTGCAGCTGGGGGCCTCTGCCTGGGGGGGGGGAGCTCTCCGGGGCAGGGGGTTCACTCACCAGCCCCCTCGGCCCTCCTGGGGATCGTCCAGCAGCACCCGGATGATGTACAGGAGGCAGCTGAGCAGCTTGAGAGAGAAGTTAAACAGACGCACCCGCAAACCTGAAACACACGATGGGGTGCGATTGGGAGGGGGTCCCCTGCAGTGTGCGGCCCCCAATGCCATGCTGGGGTCAAAGCCGGCTATGAAGGTTGGGCACCCCCTACCAAGCAATGCACCCCACTCCCTATGAGAGAACGCAGGGGTCCTGACTCCCAGCCCCCCCGCTCTATCCACTAGACCCCACTGCCCTTCCCAGACCTAGGTATAGACCCCAGGAGTCCTGACTTCCTGCCTCCATTGCTCTAACCTCCAGACTCTACCCCCCTCCCAGTGCTGGGGATTAACCCAGGAGTCCTGGGTCCCACCCTTGCATCAAGCGTATGGTCGAGCTAGAGCTATGTGGGGCCAACAAAGAAAGATGCCCGTGGGGAGCGGGGGCTGGCAGGGAGAAATGGGCTGAGTCTGTCCCATCCCGTGGCCCGGCAGACCGCTTGGGGCCCCAGAAGCCACCAGCTGCAGACCCCCAGAACCATCCATCGCCGCAGGGATTCGAGCGCTGGGGGCAGCAGGACTGAGCCGTGGGGGGCGCGCCCCACCCTAGCTGTCCCAGGCTCAGCCGGGGCCCCAGGAGCCGGGGGACTCACTGGAGCGCTGGTTCTTGATGAAGAAGAGCTTCAGCCGCTCCTTGAAGGTGTTTTCGTTGACGTAAAACTCCACTTGGACCCTGCGGGAGAGGCGGGGCGATGTCAGTGGGTGAGGTTGTGGGCACCTGCCCCCTTGGAGCCAGGCTTGGAGCCCTGGTGATTCCCCGCAGATCCAGGCAAGCGTCGGGTCAGCACCAGAGACAGCTCCCCAGGCGGTCTGGCCTGCCTGGGCACCCAGCCCTCTGCGAGCAGGCCACGGGCCTTTATCCGCACAGCGCCCTGGGGAGGCAGGGCCCAGCCAGGGGGAGGGGAGCACCTGCCCCATGGCTCTGGCTCTGCCCCCCCCCGGCGAGGGAGGGGAGTGCCCGCCCCAGAGCTCTGGCTGCAAAGGGTTCATCCAGCTCAGGGCTAGCTGGGGTCTGTGTCTGCAGCAGGACTGGCCATGGAGGGGGGGTCTTTCAGGGGAGGTGGCAGCTGCTGCAGGCTGGGGGGGGGGGATTCCAGCCATCCTCACCCTTCTTAGTCTGTATTCAAGGCTCCTGCGGCAGCCCCCTGTGCACGGAGGCTGGCCCCCTCTTAGCGTGTTGGGAGGTCAACCAAAACGGGGCTGGGGGAGACGGTCTCCCCTCTTCTGCTTTTAACTACCCCCAGGATTCCCCGAAGGCCAGAGGGCCCAGGGTCAAAGGTCAGCCTGGCCCTCCAGGGTAACTCTCTGTCGTCAGGCTCCCCGGGGAGGGAAGCAAGCGCCAGCGACTAAAGCGGGCAGTGGGAGCCGGCAGCCTGCTTGGATACAGATCACCAGCACCCACCAGGACCCGCCCTGCGGAGCCTGGGCAGGGGGTCCCCAGCATCACCACTCAGCCTTGGGGGCAGGGACAGCACCCCACCCCCCATTCCCCAGAGGAGCAGGCCCCGCTGGGCTTGGGTCCTGCGGGACCCACTCGCCCCCTTTGCCAGGTGGCGCCAGGTGCAGGGGGCCGAGGTCTCCAAGGGGGCAGCGCTGGTCTCTTATAGGGCAGGTCCTACCACAGGCGCTGTCTCATTGGCTGATGCTCAGGGCATACCCTTACTCTAATTGGCTGTCAAGGCGATGTCACACCCACTTCCACACCCATATTCTGATTGGCTGTTGGCAGTGCCACTCCCAGGCTCTGATTGGCTGCCAGAGATGGGTGTAAGTGGCACCCTCTAAAAGCTGCAGCTCCCTGGTGGCACATGGCCTCTGTCCAACACAGCTGCACCCCGTGAGGGAGGGGGGATTTCACACTCACCTCGCACCCATGGCCGCAGCTGCATGAGGAGCTGGGTGGCCCATTGGACCCTGGGTGCCACACCAGGGGACAGCTGGGAAATCCAGGGGACCGTGGCCTGGTTGCTAGCCATGGGCGGCCATAGCAGAACCCACCTGTGGGTCACGGCTACCCCAGGCAGGCCCCTTGACTGGCGTGAGATGCCCCATCTGGCTGTGGGGCGATGAGGCCTGATCTAGGTCGACTTGCGAGGCAGAAAGGGGCTTGCAGGCTGACTGGAATCTGGCTTTTGGCCTTTACTGAGATGGCAGCATCTGTCCATGGGTGGCTGCCACTCGGCTCCCACCCAAGGGAGGCGGCAAGCGCCCCGTGGCCAGCGAAGCGGCTGGTGTAAGGTTGGATTCCCGGGGGGGACCAGCTGAGCCTTCCCGAGGGGGAAGTGCTGCAAATGAATCAGCAGGATTCTCGAAGAGCCACGCCGGGAGCTGGGAAGGGGGCGGCTGGGACCCCCTGGCGGGACTTGCTCTGCTGACAAACAAGCAGGTGGGAGTGAAGCTGGCGGTTTCCACGATGGGTCAGGGGGCAGCAACGTACTGCTGCATCAAACGGAGGCAGGGGCTGTGTACGCTGTGCCTGATCCTCAGGACTGGGGGGCGCCGGCAGAGCTGGGCGGGGTGGGAGGAAGCCCAGAGCGGGGCTAGGAGGGGGCTGTGGTCAGGGCTGAGGGGCACCAGCCGAGCTCGAGGAAATTGTGCCTGGTTCTTGTCTCGGACACTCCAGCTCTGTAGCTGACTGAACTCATCCCTTTTCCGGCAGGCAGGGAAGGGGAGGAGGGGATGGGCTGCAGTTGCTGGACTTTAGCCTCCTCGGGAGGGCTGAGATGGGCAGATAAGGACAGCAAGGAAAGGAGCCAAGAGCTAGCCAAGAGCAGCTCCCACATTTTCCCTCTGCTCCGAGCAAGGTCGCTGGGCCCAATCAGGGGCTCCCAGGGAGCAGAGGGGTGGTGGTAAACCTGTGAGCATCTGCTAAGGAGCAATATCCCCTAAGCCTGTGGGAGCCAGGACTCCTGGGTTCTCTCTCCCCTGGGTTCTGTTCCCAGGACTGATCCAGGTTGGAGATGGGGGCGAATCCTGGATTTCTCCTCCCCTCCCCACACATATTGCCTCTTACCTGGCTCTCCTTTAGAAGCATTTCCCCTTGATGCTGTCTCCCCTGCCCCAGACCCTCCAGCCATGGACCCAACTCCCCACAGCCCCGCTGCTGGCTCTGCCCTGCCAGACTCCCACATGGCGGGAAGGGTGGGTGGCGCAATGAGGGAATTGCTCGCTAGCCGCGTTCCCCATCGATGCCGCCTAGCACCTGTGACAGGCCCCAAACCCCAGTAGTTCACCAGTTAGCCGGCCCTGCCGCCTGCAGGGAAGGAGGGGGTTCACGGGGCTCACTTCACAGCCCCACTCGCTGGGCTGTGCGGGCCTGCTTCTTATCGTCAGGTGGCCAGAGCCGGGCGCTGCTTTTTTATTGTAGGGTCACATGTGAATGCAGGGGCTGCCCAGGCTGGTTCGTTATTGTAGGGTTGCTCAGACCACTATATTGGTTTGTTAGCAGAGGGTCAGTTATGAGCACAGCCGCTGCGCACACCCATATGTGAGGGTGGAGTCGCACAGGGCCTCTCTCGGCTGGTTTATTATTGTAGGGTCTCCAGGTGCTTTGGAGGCTGAGCCACTCAGATCTGCTCCTAAAGCGCCACCCCGTCAAACCTCTCCAGCCCAGCACCAGCCCCCGCAGCAAGACTAAACAAACCATCCCCAACATCAGCACAGGCAGCCTCTGAAAATCCCCATCCCCATTAATTCTGCTGCCAAGATGCAGCCGTGGGGGGGAGGATTCAGAGAACAGCCCAGGCCCATCACACCCTCCCCCAGCTCCCAGTTACAGAGGGTGGTGGGATGGGGGGCGGGGAGCTCTGGGCCAGGGTGCTCGCTGCAGATCATGCTCCAGACAGGTCCCATATTTCAACACCCCCTGCCTGGCCTCAGGGCTCCCATCTCCCACCTGCTGAGCGGAGGCTGATCAAATCAACGTCAGCCAGGTGCCTGGGTTGTAAAATCTGCTCCGGGGGCTGGAATCTTGCCCAGTAGAAAGGCTGAATCTGGCTCTGGTGTCAATCCCGAATAACTCAGCGAAGTTAGGGCCTGATCCTGACCTGACCCCGCTTTCTGAGCGGGGCCGGGGAAAGGCCAGGGATGTCTGCAGGGGCACGCAGACCCAATTCAGGGAGGGGGCGGGGCGGGGCAGCTTGGAAGGGCCTTGGCAAGCAGCTAGAGCTGGGCACCTGGGGAGCCAGCTGGGGCAGATGCGGAGGAGGGGATGGGGACGAGGGCCGATCTACAGGGGGAGGAGTATGTGGTCCCAGCCTGGCCCAGCTTGGGGCTCAGCGCCGGGGACAGAGAAAGCAACTCCTGCCAGCCCCCGAGACAGAATCCAGCCCTCGATCCCCCCCATTCTGCCCACTTCGGACCAAGAAACCAGACCAGCCCTGCCCCTGGCTCCGCTGATGCTTCGGGGGCTTTATCCACCATGGTTCTGCTCCAGCCACGTCTGTTCCCTGCCCCAGCTGTGGGGCGTATGAGTCACCTCTCCAGCTTCCCATCCCTGGGCAGGTGGGTGCAGGGCCTCAGCGTGTCAGGGACAAGGGGCCAGATCCGCCCCTCCTGGGGCGCAGTAGATGCACTCAGAGCTAAGCTGCTCACTCCCAGCCACTGCCCGATCCCTGACACTGGCTCTCCCCGCACCCCGGAAATGCCCTGGGGCTGCCCGCAAAGCAGGGACTGCCAGGACTGTCCTCCTGACAAACCAGCTGAGGCCCCAGGAGCTGTTGCAGTCAGAGATGCCAGGGTCCTGAGGGAGCATTGCGATCAGGCGGGCTGATGTCCTGCTTGGCACAGGCCAGCGAACATCCCCCAAATATTCCTAGGGCAGAACCCAGATCAATCCTCCCACTTCCACATCAGGGCTAATTATGACACCGGGGGCCTGAAGAGCCAAGTCCCCCACTCTCCTGGATTGCTTCCCCATCTCCCTGTGTCACAGAGGAAGGATAAATGAGACGTCGTTTTATTTTCGGCTCCCATTACAGGGAAAGGGAGGCAGACGGCAAGACCGGAGGAACAAAAGATGAATGGTCCAACCCCTGGATCTTGTGATTATCATTAATGGTCGGAGGGCAGCGCCAGCCAAGATGAGAGCCCGTCACACCAAGCACTGCTCCAGCCCTGCCCAGGCACCCTGTCCCTTGTGCCGGCGCTGCCCAGAGCCACGGGGCGAGATCGGGGCACACATCCTACAGACTGCACCTGCCCCCAAAATCTCCCAACTAACTAGATACAGGAGGGGTTATTGTTCCCCTTTTACAGATGGGGAAACTGAGGCCTGGAGAGATGCAGAGACATGTCCAAGGTCACCCAAAGAGGCAGCAGCCCAGCTGGGAATAGGACCCAAATCTCCCACATCTCCACCCAGAGCCTTAACATCTAGCCTGCCCTTTGCCTTTGGATACATCATCCGTAGGACAGAAGGGCGCCAGACACTTGCCCCCCGCCCAGCCGGGCCTAAGTGCTGCCACCTGGGTGGGGCGCCAGACACTTGCCCCCCGCCCAGCCGGGCCTAAGTGCTGCCCCCTGGGTGAAATGAACAGGGGGGCTCAGGGACATGTGTCAGTGCCATGGGAACTACCTTGAGAGTCAGCTGAGCCCATCCCAGGCATGGCCCCAACCTGGCTGCACAGGTCAGCAAAGAGACAAGCCACAGGAGTGCCCTGTGGAGCCTGGGCCAAACCTGCTGTTCCCAAAGCCTGTCATGGGCTGAGCAGATGCCCCAGGGGGTGTGCCCAGCCGCCCTGTCCTTCCCTCACTGGCAGCTGGTCAGGAACCCACCGCAGCCCACCCTGCATCCTACGCCAGCCACCGTGACCCCAGGGAAACTACAGCGCCTCGCATGAACGGCTCCATTATTAGCACGCAGCAATGCATGCTAGGCGCTGTAGTCTTGGCAGGCTGCACCTTGGCCTGAGACATTGGCGCACCGGCGGGGGGTGGGGGGAAGCGCCCTGGCCCAGGGCCTGCCCGCTGGGCAGTGTGTTGGGGAGGGGGAGAGGCAGGCCAGGGGATGCCAGGCTTGGGTGAAGCTGAGGAGGGGGGCACACCGCTGTGGGCAGAGGGAAGCAGGCCTAGTGAGCAGCACCCACCAGATTCAGACATCAGCCCGGGCACGTCCCTATTGATTTACCTCCCTGGGCGAGTCAAGCGAACGTTAATCACCCTGGCTGTGCCGGAGTGCAGCAGGGGTGGCTCAGTGGCCAGGGATGGGGTCAGGAACAGGCTGTGCCGGGGGAGGCCCGTCAACAAGGGCAGAGACACGGAGAAGGAACCTCCTGCCCAGATGTTCTGCATGTGACATTTGGGGGAGGCACAATCCCACGTGTGCGCGCGCTGGGATTCCGGACTCCTGGGTTCTAGTCCCATCTCTGCCCCTGAGTGAGCAGGACGAGTCATTTGCCCCAGGGGCAACAGCAGAAATGAGGGGAAGTTGAAGAGGATTTTCCACCCCCTCTCCTAGTGCCGTCTCCCTCCCTCTCCATATCCTCCCCCACCCAAACAAATCTGCCTGTCTCAGCCCAGGACACATTCATCGAGCCCCCTATTCCCCCCCCCGCACTCCCTGCAAGCGTCAGGTGCTGGAGGCAGTCAGCAGTGGGTGACTGTTGCCGAGGAAGGAAGCAGGCTGGTAGCAGGAGGGGTGTGGGTGGATGGGGGGGAAGGGATGGGCTCCAGGGAAGTTTTGAGCCCCCCCCTCCAGTCTGAGATTGCAGCTTTGTTAACCCCGTGAGACCTGCCGGATCCCAACAGCCCCAAGACTCAGGTCACTGGAAGAACAGACCCAGGCCACACTGGGATCCCTGGGGGTGGAGCTGCCTCTGGCACAGATGCTCCAGGGGTGGGGCTTTTCCCCAGGCTTGAGCAGCCCTTTGTACCACGCCTGCCGTTGCACTGAACCGAATGCTCAGCCTGGCTCAGCCCGGGGCCCGCCGCCCACCTCCTGCATCAGGCCAGGGGACATCTCACCTCCAGCCCCTCAGTTCCCCCCATCTCGCTGCTGGGGGGCTGGCTCCATCAGAGGGGGGGGAAACACAAAACCAGCAACAGCTTCAAAATATCCAGAGCTGATGCCATTGACTCCCACCCGCAGCCCCTGCTGTGCTCCCTGCCCCCCAGCTCTGTGGTGCCTCTCACCATTTGGGCTGCAGGGCACAGGAGTGGGTGGCCTCGGGGGTATGGGGGAGGAATGGGATGTAGGGCCCTCTCCCTCAAGGGGGCACTGGGTGCAATGCAGCCCCAGGCGGGGACGGGCTGGCTCAGCAGAGATGCTGGGCACTGCCTGAGCCATGGAGATGGAGCGTCCCTGAAGACCCAGTGGGGGGGTCAGGCACCCTGCCATTGCCAGGCTGCAGCCAGACCATGGGGTGACACCGGTCCCTGCCTGGAGCCCCAGAGAGGCTTGTCTGTGCCCCCTGCCCCCAGCACAGCAGCAGGGCTCTCACTAGGACAGCTGGGGGGAGTTCGGGGGTCAGTGGGCAGGACAGCAGCAGAAGTGCCCCCAGAGAGCCATGGGCAGCCATGCCACGCCGTGGGGAGAGCCCTCTGCAGCAACCAGGGGCAGGGACAGCACAGCACCACGCTGGGCCCCCCTTCATGCCAGTCAGAGCCACACACAGCCCGGCACCCCCAGCCCCCTGCAGTCCCCAGGCAAGCCACCCAAGTCTACGCACAGCACCTGTCTGAAACCCCAACCCCCGCTCCCCGCTCAGCAGCACCCCACAGAGCCGTGGAGGCTTGTGTCTTGCCCAGCTATGCTTGGGGATGCTGGGCAATGCCCACAGGCAGGGCAGCCCCCAGGAGACCCTGGGAGAGCCACGCAGAGTCCCAGGGGGTCCGGCAATGCTACACAGCTGCCGAGTGCCTGCCAGTTCCCTGCATCGCTGGCCAGAACCACCTGATGCCCTGCTGAGCTGGGCGGCACCGGCCTGGTCTGGAAAAACAACCCTGGCTTCCTAGGTGTCCTGGGGGACTGCCCCCCCCAGCCCCAGGAGGAGACTATACCTTCTACTAGCTGGGCACAGAACCCAGGAGTCCTGTTGCCCATCCCCCAATCACCAGACCATGCTGCCTGTCCCCATGTGTCCCAATCCCTCACATAGGGGACCCAAAACTGCAGGAGGCTTGGATGGGGGTAGGGATTGGAGCTGGGAGACCCCCCCAGCCCCTGCCTTGGGGATCCCCGGGCGGCTTCCCGGCTGGGGGACAGGGGCATGCAGGGAATCGGGGCTTGGCGGGGGGACTTGACTGAGCCCCCTGCAAGTCCATAGCTGGAGCCAACCTCCATGTGGCTCAGTGTGGGAGCAGGGGGCGAGGGGCCCCCCCAGCACACCCAACTAGGACGAAGGGCTGGCGGGAGGCAGAACCACCGCCCAGGGCCCAGGCAGCCTGCAGCCGGCAGCCCAGGAACCCTAGTAGGGGGCTGCACCCCAACCCCCCCCCCATTTGCCACGACCATCTAGGCACAGCTCACACCAGAGGGAGGTGGCAAAGCAGGGCTGGAACGGGGGGCAGGTCACCCCACATGTGCAGCATCTCCAGGCTGCTCCAGTCCTCCCCATGCACCCCATGGACAAGCAGCCTTCCGTGTGCCCCTGCCTGACCCAGGGCCCACCACGCCCAGGTGCTGGCCCAGGGACCCCAGACCTCTCCCCATGCCAAGGCCACCCCCTGGCCCTCTGACCTCTCGTCCGCCTGCCAGTCGCCCAGCAGCAGGTCCCGGAAACGGTAGCGCGGGGGCAGAGGCAGCACCTCTTTCTCCAGCTCTGCCATCTTGCCTCTCGACGCCGCGTTGCCCCTGCTCGTCCCGTCACCGCTCAGCTGCACCCCAGCGCCTTCCGGGCAGGCGCTGCACTGCTGGGAGCTGCTAGCCAGGGCGGCCAGCTACCCCCGGAGCCAAGGGGGATGGCGGGGCGGGGTGGGCATCCGGGAGCACCTCTCTGCCACCCGCTGCCGGCAGCTGGGCTGCGGAGGGAAGCGGTGAGCTGGTGCCATCAGAATTGTTGTGCCAGCCGTGGGGGATGGCAGTGCCCGTCTCCTGCAGCCGCCAAGGAGGCGCCCCCACTTTGGCCACCCAGCTGGCCACTAGCTAGCCCATGGCATGGGCCCTGGCACGCTGGGCGGGGGTCGCCCCTGCCAGGCACGTGCCCAGCCGGGCAGGCTCGGGGCTGGGCGGCCGGAGGCAGAGGAAGGGCGAGCCCGGCCAGCCGGGAGACGCAGGGAGCTGCCAGGCGAGCGGGAGGCAGCAGGTCCCGCCGGGCTGGGCGAGCTGGGCAGGAGGCGTCGGTCCCGGCACAGGCAGCGAGGGGCGGCTGCCCGGGGAAGAGGCGGCGGAGGCAGAGGCTGAGCGAGCCTCGCTCCGGCAGGGATGCGGCGGTGGGGAGTTTCCAGCAGGAGGGGCTGCGCCGATCCGCCCCTCTACGGGGGGGGCTGCTATCCCCTCCCCCCCCCACCTGCTGGCCCTGCGCTTCCTTAACCCCTTGGGCTCTGGGAACAGAGGGGGGGACAAGACCCCCCCCCCATCATCCCTGCCTCTCCCCCACGCTAACCACTGGACCCCACTCCCCCCCCAGCACTGGGGATAGAATCCAGGAGTCCTGGCTCCCCGCCCCGCTGCTCTAACCACTAGAGATCACCCCCCCAGTAAAATCCAGGCATCCGCATTCGTTCACAGCTATAGTGCACAAATTCAAGCGTGTGTACATCGCTCTGGGCACAGCTGTGTGCACACTTATCATGAGCACGTGTCATCACCCCCCCCCCGCCATGGTCCTGTTCCTCTCCCCCTCTGACCCAGCTCCCCCCTCCCCCACTGGGCTCTGCTCTGCCTTCTTCCAGGGCACCGCGGCCCCAATCCTGTAAGCCCCTCGTGCAGCCACTTGCCCTGAGTAAATGACTGGCCCAGGTGCAGCCTGCACAGGAGGTTGGGGGGGGGGGGCATGCAGGCCCAACCCCCCCACCTGTAGAGCTAAACCCCTTGATTGCCAACTGCCTGCTGTGCCACGGATGCCCTGGGTAAGACACTATCCACTGCCTGGAGCGGTGCTGGGGCAGGGGAGAGAAGAGGAGGCCCTGCGGTTTTAACGGGCCAGGCCCACAGGTGTGTGGGGGGGGGCACAGCCATGGCAGGGGGATGGGGGAAGCACAGAGGAGCCCCCTTGCCAGTCCAGCTGAACTGCAGCGCCCCCCTTGGCCAGCCCCATGGTGCTCTGCATGGCACCTTCTCCCTTGGGCTGCTTCCCCGCTGGCCCTGCTGCGGCTGGCGGAGCCAGAAGCCAGGCGGGTGCACAACAGGTGAGAAACTCGCTGGCTCTCTCCCACTGGCACAAGAACAAACCAACCTGGGGGCTAGGCCTGGAAACCCCACGATAAGACAGGCACACTGCTCTGGGAGGGGGCCTAGTGGCTACAGCAGGGGGCTGGGAGCCAGGACTCTGGGTTCTATCCCCAGCTCTGGGAGACGAAGGGGGGTTAATGGGTTAGCAACAGAGGTGGGGGGCTGGGAGCCAGGACTCCCGGGTTCTCCTCTGCCTGGATCACCCCTCTCAGCTCCTTGCTCCAGGACAGCAGTCACCAGTGTGGGGTCCCCCTTTGGATGCACACAGCACTTACCGTGTACACCCCCGGGTGCTCCAGGCTTCACTGCAGCCCCGCCAGAGGCCTTGCTTCAGCCGAGCACTTGCTGCCCCCTGCCGGCTGACGGGGGTCAGGCACTGCAGAGCTGGCAGCCCAGCCGTCATTGGTAGGGGGACCCCCGAGGGCTGGGCAGAGGCAGGAATGGGGGTGCAAAAGAGGAATGGAAATCAGGGCTCGGGGGATCTGTCCAGTGCCCTGGGCTGCAGACGCTCCCGTCCTAGCCCCCCAGCACTATGCCACATTTACCACCCGCCCCAGGTAGGGCAATTAATGCCACGGTACATATGGGGAAACTGAGGCACAGACAGGCTAAGCAATGGGTGCCAGATGCACAGGGAGTCAATGGCAGAGCAGGGATTTGAACTCAGCTCCCCCCACGTGCTGGCTGGTAGCCTAACCAAGGGGCCCTGCTAGCCCAGTGCATGGGGAATGGTCAGGCACAGGCTGCCGCCAGAGAGACCAGCTAAAGCCTCCCTGTGCTGGCTGGACGTTAGCGAGGGCGGTGTGGGTCACTCAGCAATGCTGCAGCCTGACAGTGTCTGGCTCAGTCCCCGGCAGCTGCCATGCCAAGAGGCATCAGGCAAGCACCAAAGCTTTCCCCAGCCAGCATGGGCCACGGCCCTGCTCATGCCATGTCAAATCCAGGTGGGGGCAGCTGCCTCTGAGCTCTGGGAGGGGGTGGGGACCCGTGTATGGGCCCTGCGCCTCCGCAGAGGTAGAGGCCCTGCAGCCGGGTCATACCCAGCATGAGGGATGCAGAACGGCTTTAATGCTCCCTCCCTCTGCAGCTGCTAGAAGGGGATTTGCTCACCTCCTTGCCCCACCCTGTTGGTGGCTCTGCCACCTCACAGTGGCTATGAGCCACGGGAAGGGAACCAAGGGCAGCTGCCAGAGCACAGCCAAACGGGGCTGGCGGGGCCCAGTCCACACCCCAGGCCAGCTCCCCCCCAACAGCCTGATCCATTTCCATGGGCAGCTTCACAGGCTTTATTAGGAGCAGATTAGCACCCGGTGGCCCTGCCCCATTAAAACCCAATCGGCCATTAGAAAATGCACACAAAAGGGGGAGAGGAACAGTAAAAACACCTGCACCTTAAAATCTTTCTAACACCCCTTCTTCATGAGCTTCGAGAGGCTGCAGGATTTAACTCTTCAGACCCCACACGCCAGGAGCCTGCCTCAGTCAATGCTCCACTCCCGCCCGAGGGCTTCCAGGCTACCCAGAATCCTTTGAGCGGGGCAGCTCTGTGCTGGGCCTTGCTGACCCCCAAGTCCCATTCTGGAGTGTGTGTTGCATGGGTATGTGTGTAAACCCCCTCTCCCATCACTCCAGGGTGATATTGACCGAGGCCAGGGCCTCCACAGCCCACAGCGGGTACTGCTCTCGGCTACCATACATCGTGCTCATGAAGTCCCGGACGAACTGCGGGAACCGCTGCTCCATGATGCTCTCCCGGATCGACCGCATCAGATCCAGCTGAGGGGAGGGGGAAGGGTTAGGGCCGATTACACCCAGAACAGCTCGGAGACATCCCCCACCCATGGTCCGGAGATAGACCCATGCCTAGAACACACCTGGCTCCAGTGTAACAGCCCCCCCTTTGCCCAAAGCCTACGGCACAGCTGGGAACGCCTGGCAGCCAGGAGAGGTGGTTAAACTCCTCCCTGCCACAGAGGGCAGCTGTCTGGCTGGCATCTCCGGGCACTGACCTGGTAGGCAATGTTGTGCACAGTGAGGTGGTGTCTGGCAGCCGTCTCACTGCGGAACAGGGCGTTCAGGAAGGCCCGGCTGTACCTGGGGGGAGGAAATGCCCTGGTGAGGAAGAGCAGGCCACCGGCACAAACCCTCCTGGGGTAGCACTTGGGAGAGAAGCATGAGAGCCCAGGGCTACTAGCCAAGGCCGAGAGCAATACTGGGACCTGGGAGGGGTCGGGGGGAGCTCTGTCCTCCATGTCTCCTCCAGGGCAGGAGATCCATGCTGGGCATGGGGACCCAAAGCCCCCCACCCCTGAACACCAACCCTCTTCGAGCTGCCCAGCCCCCGCAGCATGGGGAGGGGAACAACCCCCGCCTGTCCCATCCGGCCCACCGGGCACACACCTGCGGCAAGTGGGGCAGGGGCAGTTCTTGTCGATGGGCCGGAAGTCCTTGGCGAACTGCTTGTTCTTCACCTGCAGGGAGCCCCAGGGCACCAGAGCCGAGCCGAAGCGCTGGGAAAGGAAGGATCCGGCTGGTCACTGGGCCGGGGGCCCCACAAGGGACCATGGTGGGAGGTGGGCCCCAGCTGTCAGCCGACTGCTGTGGGAGGGGATGGGGGAGAGAATCCCTGGGGCATCCCAGCGAACAGAAGAGCAGCCGGCTGGCACCCGATCCACAGAGGAGCTGAGTCTGTTTCAGCACCCGCTAGGGAGCCCCCAGTTTAGCTCAAGGCAGAGCAGCTGGTGCGTTTTACTTGGGACATCCCCAGTTCAATCCCCTGGAGCAGCTGTCAGATACGTGTGTCATCGTCGTCGTCTTCCTCTTCCCCCTCCCCCCCCCCCAAAGTCACAGGGCTGCCCCAGTTGGGGGCATCCAGAGCAGAGATGGGCAGCCCACCCCCTCCTCCCCCGGTGCAGTCACTCACCGCTGTCCTGGTGGGGAAGACGCAGTCGAACATGTCGCAGCCCAGGGCAACGCAGACCACCAGGTCCGTGGCATAGCTGGGGGGGAAGATGGCAGCTCTGCAAACCGAGTCCGAGATCCCGGACGCTCTGCAGAAGGGGCGAGGCAACCAAGGGGCCCCAGCAACCTCCGTGGGGGGCAAGGCGAGGCAGATGACTAGGGGCCGGTGGGGTGGGACTGGAGAGCCTGCCCTGCCAGTGCTTGGGCCAGAGGGGCCAGCCGCCTTGACAGATGGTCATGGGATCCCCATTACCCCAGGGGAAGCGGGGTAACAAGGCAGCCAAGTTTAGGCTTCAAACTCATCCGCCAGGCCGCAAGTGCCGGAACCCCTTGGTTCCCAGTGAGAGGCACCTCTTACCCCAAGTGCCTGAACCCCCTCAACTCTGCAGCAGGCAGCACCCCCACCCCACAGGCCAGGTTGAAGCTCATTAGCCGTGGGAGCCGTGCTGAGTGGGGCGCCCACACAGCAGGAACCGGCCCCCAGGACGCCAGGGCCAGAGGAAGGGGGAGCGAGGGCTGCCCTGTGCCGACACCTACCCCACCCCCATGAGGTAGCGGGGCTTCCCCCTCGGGAGCCGGTCAGTGCTGAGGGTCACCATCTTCCAGAAGAGATCCTTCGCCTCGCCACCACTCAGCCCCCCGATGGCGAAGCCGGGCACATCCCGCTGGGTCATCTCTGGGGGCGGAAACAGAGCAGGGAAGACCCTGGCCCGGAGGTGGGAAGGGGGGGGCGGCGCAGGGCAGGATTACCTGCGCCCTGGGGAAGGTCTCCACAGACTGAGGCACTTGCCTCCGTCCCCCCATCCCCAGAGCACGCCCCCGGCTGAGGGGGAGCAGCCCCCTCTGGGCACCCGGCTGCATTTAATCTCACCCGCTGCTCCATTAAACAGCACCCGAAAGCCAGCTGGGGGCTTCCCACCACAGGTGTCCCCTGCAGGGCTCCCACACCCCAGCAGGGCCGGCGAGACCAGCTCAGGCCCCGCCCGGCCTCCCCACTGCCGGCCAGCTCGAGAAGGGAGCCCACTTAGCAGCGCAGCAGCCAGGAGAGTCGGCTCGAGGTCGCTCTTCATTCGCTCTCTAGGGGAGCCCCTAGACGCCCCCCCGGGTCGGCTGGGCCCAGGCTGCCCAGACACAGGAAGAATTACCATCATCCAGATGGGAACCGGCACCCGGAGAGACGCAGAGACTTGCCCCCGGCCCCCTAGCCACTCAGTGGCGGAGCTAGGGATTGAACCTAGACCTGCCGAGTCCAGCCCAGCACCTCGAGTCCAGCCCAGCACCTCGGCCACCAGCCCCGTCCATCCCCAAAGACCAGCTGTGAAGGAGGGAGGAGAGCCCCTGGGCAACAACAGCAGCGAGGCCAGGTCTCCGTTACCTTCCAGACATTTGGTGCGGAGGGCAGGGTCCAGCCCGCCCTGGATGATGGCGAAGAGGTTCTGCCGGTCGGGTTTGCTGTTGGCAGCGATGCAGCGATCGAGCCAGCGGATCGACCTGCAATGTACCCAGCCCGCTCAGTCCCTGCCTCCTGCCCCTTACAGCGGGGGCGGCAGGCAGCACAGCCCCATGGATAGCGTGCTGGATGGGGACTCGTGAAGCCAGGCTTCTGTTCCCGGCTCAGCCCCCGACCTGCCAGGGGACCTTGCGCAAGCCACTTCACCTCTCCATGCCTCAGTTTCCCCATCAGTAAAATGGGGATAGGGACAGGGCCATCCTTGGGAAGAGGGACAGGTGACAAGCTCGCTCAGCAGGACACCAGGGATTAACATTCACCCTGTGTCAGAGAGGGGGGAAAGTGAGGCAGAGGGAGTCAGGTGCAGAACCCAGGTGTCCTGGCGCCTGCTCGCTGGGCCAGGCTGCCTCCCTCCTCGCCCGCCCGTCCCAGCTGGAGAACACCCTCTGCCAAGGAGGAAGGTGTGGGCAGGGCAGGACGGTGACAAAAATCAGACTCCACCCCAGACGGGGTGAACCCGGTGAGAAGGGAACAGCCTGCCCTCGACCCACCTCCAGGTGGGACCCAGCCTCCAGCCGCACCCTGACAGGGTGCTGGGGAGAGGGACAAAGCAGGGGCAGAGGAGCCAAGGGGGGGAGGAAGGGTGCTCACCCATCAGCCAGACACCACAGCTGGGGGAAGGCTCTGCTGGCCACCATCGGCCAGGAGCAAGGGTGGGGTTCCCGTGACAGAGACTCTACAAACCTGTACATGGCTTCCTCCACCCGGGGCCCCGTGAGGGTGCTGCTCACCACATCATCTAGCTGCATCATGATGTCTGAGCCTAGAAGGGAAGCAGGCAGAGGCAGCTGGAGTCAGGAGCTTGTGGCAGTGACCCGGGGAGGGCCAGTCTCTAGGCACATGGCTCTGATTCTGTGCCCTGGACATCACTCCCCTCCCCTCCCCCCAAGCTGGAACAGGACCCAAGAGTCCAGGTTTCCCACCCTCTAACCACTCTCCTTCCAGATCAGGGATAGAGCCCAGGTAGAGCCATCCCTAGGGTTCAACAAATTGGGGAGACCTCTCCAGGCCCCATGCTGGGGGGCAAATTGCTGCTGGGGTCCCAGCTGCACACCAGGACGGTGGCAGGAGGTGGATGGGGGGCCTACACAGTGGGATTTGCCCCAGGTCCTGAGCCCACTCTAACCACTAGACCCCACTCTCCTTTAACCAAGGAAAATCATCCACAGCACTTTATACCTTCAAAGCACTTAACCCTCCCATGCCGTTGCAGGAAAGGAGCCTAAACCCTTTCCAGGGTTACACAAGCTTCTCCCTTCCTGATTTCCCAGGGCAGTTGCCTTTTCCCCTCACCAGCAATTCCACAGGGGGCTCCCCTTCAGAAGGCACCAGGAAGCCTCTAAGCTGTTCTCCCACCCACAGCCCTCCCAGCCCCAGTTCATTGGCAGCTCCTGGAACTAAGTGCCAGCACTGCATGACACTTCCTGGGGGCTCCGACCACCCAGGCAAATCACAGAGGCAAGCCAAGGACAGAGAAAACAGCCCCCCCCAAGGACTGGGCTGCTCCGAGATAAGCTGTGAAACCCAGCGACAGAGTTTCAAGGCACCCGACTCTGGTTAGTGGAGATCTTTCCCCAGCTTCTTCTTGCGGCAGGCGCTGCTCTCTCTGAGTCATGCGGTGAGGCAGCTCTGACAGTACACTGATTTGCCCAGAGGGGTGCCCATTAGAGGAATTAGCAGGTAATTTCCTCTCCTCCTTCCTGGTGCGTTTGTTTTTTTCACTGCTGTCCTTTTGCTTCCTTTAACAGGAGCCCAGCCCTCAAGGCCAATACTGGTTATTTATCCCCACACACCGCCCACTGCGGATGGGTCGGAGAATGATGTGTTGTTGCAATGGCCTGCTGAACAGGTCTATTTAATTACCCACTCTAGAGGCGGCTAGCACTTGACATGGTCTGAGACCCACCAGACATTCCGCTGAGCAGCCAGCGAACGGCAGCGACTTTCGAATCTGCTGGCTGGACTAGACTGAGCAGCCCAGCGCTGGTAGGTACCAAAGAGGCCTGCTCTCCAGCCTCTCCCCACACTGGTACACAAGGCAACGTGCGACCCATAGAAGCAATGTGCCATGGCTCGGTCCCGCCAGGAGCCGGATTGCCACAGACAATTGCTTGGGGGATTAGGGAGGCAGAATGTAACCCAGAGAACACTAGCTGCCACCCCAGCCAGCAGCTCCCAAACAGCATGAGTTACCCAGGGCATTCTGGATTTCGATGGATTTCTCTGGTGTCAGGAGGATCTCCTCCCCATTGTACGGAGACCGGAAGCGGACGCCTTCCTCCGTCACCTCGGACAGCTCCACCAGGGAGACCATCTGGAACCCGCCGCTGTCCTGTAAACAAGTCCATCGAGAGCTAGAGAACACCAGGGGTTGAAGGGGACCGAGCTTTATGTTGGAGCTGCTGGCTATGGGTCAAGGGTGCAACACAGGGAGGAGAGAGGCTGGACACCTTGAGGGAGTGCGACAGAGTTCACAGTGGTCCATCTACCTCAGTTGTTCCCTGTGCCTGATCACTAGAGCATCTGAGCACTTCAGTCATTAGTGAGTTTCCTTGCAATGCTTTCTTTACAGATGAGGAAACTGAGGCACGGACAGTCACTGATTTGCCCACGGTCCCACAGGGAGTCAGTGGCAGAGCCAGGAATCTAACCCAGGTCCCCAAAGTCCCAGACCAAAGCCTTCAGCCTGAGACCCCTTGCGAGTCACCTTACCCCAGCTGCTCCTATTGAAGCAATTGGTGCTAAATGGCAGCTCAGAGGTTGCAGAGAGCCCCACTTCCCCTCTCACTGCCGGGGGTTGGGGGCCCAGCACAGAGGCACATTAGCCACAGACAGTAGCTTGCCCAGGAGATGCCCAGGCTGAACCGGTACAGAAGCCGCTTCAACATGTGACCTTCCACCAGCACTAAATGCACATCTGTATAATGTATTATGACAGCATTAGGCATACATTGTGCTAGGTGCTGTACGTTATGGATTAAGTGTATTCCAATAGCACCTAGGACCCTCCTGGCTGCAGGAGGTACTGTACAAATCCAGACCAAAAGGACAGTCAAGAAAAGCCCCAGACAAGGCAAGCTGGCCGATGAGCAGGAGTCAGCCCAGAAGAAACAGTGAAATTCAGTGGGATGCCAACCACAGGGGCTCCAATCCTGAGAGCAAGTGACACGCTGCCCATAGGGGCCCCCAGCTCACCCCCCAGGGCCTCCTTCAAGCTCCCTTGAGAAACTGATGGAGCATCTGGCTTCTAACCCGCTCCCCCTATCACCACCCCTCCATCTGAAACACGCCCCCTTGCCTCAGCCCAAGCAAGCACCCTCACCGTGAGCAGGTTCTGTTGCCAGTTCATGAACCCATGAAGGCCATTGGCTTGTTTGATGAGTTCAGGACCCTGAAATGGGGTTAGATGGATGAGAAAAAAGGCAGCTTCAAAATTCCCATGTAGGCTTGAATGCCACAGAAATCAGAATGCAAGGAGCGCGGGTAACCCACCAACCCCCTAGCCTTGGCTCAGGATCGCACCCACCCTATTGGCTACTCCTAGATTATATGGAGGGGAATGCTCACCAGCCTCGTGGCCAGGTGGTAAGTGGGGGTGGGGGACAGGGTCAGGCCCCCTAGGCGGGGGGGGGGAAGGAAAGAGGGGGGAGAAGGAAAGGGAGGGTCACTCACTGGACCCATACCCAGGTGGTAGGTGGGGGCAGGGGGGTCAGGCCCCCCCAGGTGGGGGGGAGAAGAAAGGGGGTCCCTCACCAGCCTCATGCCCAGGTGGTAGGTGGGGGCAGGGGGTGTCAGGGCCCCCCCCAGGTGGGGGGGAGAAGGAAGGGGGGTCCCTCACCGGCCTCATGCCCAGGTGGTAGGTGTTGCCCAGGCAGATGCGGCAGCCCAGCCCGTCCAGCTGCCCGGCCGTGACCCCCTTCATGGTGCCTTGCGTGCCCACGGGCATGAAGACCGGGCTGGGCACGGGGCCGTGCGGCAGCTGCAGCTCGCAGGCCCGGGCCTTGCTCCGCCCGCACTCGGCCACCACGCGCAGGGCCAGCGCCGGGCCGCAACAGGTGCTACTGGCCGCCGCCATCTTGGCCAGGGGGCACGTCACGTGACGCCTCCGCCTAGGGCGCCGCCATCTTGGGGCGCGTCCTCCATGTGATGGGCCGCCAGGACACGGAAACGGATCACGTGCGCGAGCGTTCCCGGGCGCCGCCATCTTGGGGCGGTTATGGGATTCCGACCGGCCCTCGTTGCCTGGCAACGCGGAAGTGGGGGCAGTAAAACCACTGTCACGTTTAGGCTTCAGCCTCCCCGCTAGGCCCAAGAGCCCGAACCCCCTCGTGCCCCACAACGAAGGGCCCCCGCTCTAGCCCCATGGGCCCAAAGCCCCTCATGCCCCAGAACCAACTGCCCACCGCTCTGGCCCCACCCCCTCTTGCTGTGCCCCAGAGGGAAGCACCCCCCAAGAGCCCACCCCCCTTGGGCCCTAGAATAAAGCTCCCCCCACAGGCCTGAGCCCCTTGTGCCCCCAAGCGAAGCGCTCGCTGCTCTGGCCTGGCCCCCCAACCAGCGGGACACTGGCTTATAAAGAAATCGCCTCCCAAGCCTTCGGGGAAAGCAGCTGGGCTGGGGGGGCTAATAAGGGGCAGATTGAATGAGGTGCCCAAGGCTCAGGTGTGAGGAGTCAGGTTGCTGAGTGAGGGCATCCAGGCTCCTGGTATATAGGGCCAGGCGCAGGCCCTGCAGCTGTCTGGGTGGTGGGTGTGAAGGGAAAACAGTGTCTGGGTAAGTGAAGGCTGAGTTTTAGTTTATTTTTGTTTTATTTGAATTGTCTGGTTTGCTAAGATTCCTGTGTAGGCTCCCCTATGTGCTGAGAAGGAGGCAGAAACATTAGACAGACAGACAGACAGACAGGGAGCTTCCAAGGTGGTGAGGGGGTGTTTTTCTGTAACCTTAGTGATATGGATTTTATTGCTGCTGCTGCTGACTTCCTGTCTGGATGCAAAAGGGGATCTGTTTTGTGTGGGATGCAGCTACCTGTAGAACCAAAACATGGGGCAGCCCTTGCAAAGAGAGGTAATTGATGTTTACCTTTAATCTTTCTTGTGGGGAGATGGCAGAGCCTATTAGTCATGACTGCTGACCTCTTGGAGGCAGGGGCTTACCTGATAGGGAGGCTAGTGCTCTTCCTTAACCCTGTTAGGTATCCTGACCCTCCAGGGAGGGTGTGTGGTATCTGTGCCTACCTAGAACAGGAGGTGGGGTGGAGAAAGACAGATAGTAAAGCATACACAACAAGGGATGGTATTGAAGGGTCAGCCTGGCAATTCCTGCTCTTCCTGCCTTGTAACATAAGAGCAAGGGGCTGATTAAAATTAAAGGTGGCACATTCAAGATGGATAAGATGAAAGTCACTTTCAAGTACTGCATAATTAAACAGTGAAGGTTATTGTCCTATGATGTCCTGGAAGTGTTAAATAGTAGAGTCATTTGGCAGTGCTCTGGAAAGCAAAGCTATCTAGTGCCTTTCTATTCAGTATTTTTTTAAAGGTTTTCAGAAGGGATTTAAAATTTCACTATTTAGCCTTTCTGACCTGCCTGGGGTCAGTAGAGGACTCCTGAGGAGACAAGTTACCCCATATCTGCTAGCTGTAGCTTTCTCTTTGAAGCAAAGCAATTAACTCTGGCTGCTGTTGGAGACCAGCCAGGGGGCTAGATGGACAATTGCTCTGGCAACTCCTCCTGTCTTTTTTAATTAACTAAAAAAGACAACGGCCTGTCATGTTTGTACAGCACCTGACACAATGGAGGCTGTCTCCATGGTTGGTGCTCTGAGGTGCTTCTGCAAAAAATGTAATACTACAGGGGACTGACCAGTAAAGGCAAATGTGTCTTGGGGTGGGCTGTCCTGGAGGGGGTGGTAAGAAGGGGGCTGGGTATGGTACAGGCATGCAAGCTTTGGTCCTGCTGCATATATTCTGTTGGTAGAGAAGCTCCTGGGCCTGCAAGGAGATAAACCCAGCACCTTTCACCCACTGCTCCTTTCCCCCTACCCCTGAAGTGAAAAGGTAGCCCAACAGTACCAAGTTGCCTCTGTGGCTGCAGAACTAAAGTCTTCTGACTAGAAGCACTTCTGGGGGGGGAGGGGAGCATTTCTAGGAAGGTTATGAAAAGAATGTGTTGTCTCTGTTGTAGAGGGTCCTAGGTGAAATCAAGGCCCCTTTGTGCTAGATGCCACACAGATACCTCATGAGACTGCATTTTAGAGTCTGACTAAATAAGGCTCCCACTTCACAAATGGGGAAACTGAGGCATGCAGCTGCTGTGAGGTGTGCAGTCACCCAGCGATTCTCTAGCAGAACCAGGAATCAAACTCCTATTGCCCAGAGGCCCAGCTCAGCATCTTAAGCATGAGTTTACCCTGCCACTCAGGCTTGAAGGCTGAGCCCTTGCCTTCCACAAATGGCTTCTAGCATGACTGAGGCTCTGTGTGGAGTGCTGCAATAATCTGAAGGTGAAGCCTTGCCCATTTGCTGGTCTGAGCTCTCCTGGATGGAAACAAATTGAGGGCTGTCTCCATAGCAAACAGCCGGCTGCCTGTCCAAACCCCAACTGGCAATCTGGGAAATAGATTTAATCCAGCAAGAGATTTAATTAGTTCTACCCAGAGAGCCAGAGGGGGAAAAGGAGAAAAATCATTAGCTGCTGCTAGCCCATTACTTATTTTCATGGGCTCCCCTGTCACCTCTCCAGTTCAATTATTCTGCCTGCTCAGCTCTGTTAATACTGCTGTGCATCTGAGATTTTTTTAGCATTGATCTCTCCTTTTCCTTTTGGAACACCATGTTCTCTCCTGCAGAGCAATTCAGCAAAAGTAGCATGTTTGCAAGTGAAACAGTGGAATCTGGATGATGGTAATGGGGTGGGATTAAATCCCCCACCTTGTGAGACATCACAGGTCTCCCATCCCCCCTGCCACACAGTTGGCCAGCTCCATTGCGCACCTAGTCAGCTATGCAGCGTTGAATGTGTAGTAGTGGCAGAAAGCAGAGCTACCTGTTCTGCAGAAAGGAAAAAAATATCAGGCAGTGCCAAATGGCAGGATTCTAGGCTAGCTGGACCAACTGTCTGGCAGGTACAGTGCAGAGGAAAGCTGCCATCATCTGCACTGAACTGAGCTGGTGTGAAATATAAACCAGGTACAATCCTGTCAGGATCATAGAACCTAAAATTCTGTGGCTGCGGGACAAGGGGGGGGATGGGTGTCAGCACGTAGCACTGGTGAAGGCTTTGATAACCCTACATAGTGAAGTCCTGCTGAGCCATCCAGAGGGATGGAGATCTCGGCCCAGCCTTTTCAGAAACCCTGAGCTACTGCTTCCAGCAGAGCTGAGCAGTTCAGGGAGTGACACTGCCACAACAAGGTGAGTGGAGGCGACAACCCCAGCTGGAGGCACATGGGACTGGGACACTGAAGGTTCAGGTTCAGGTCTCAGCTCTGGGTGACAGTTGGCAAGTCATGTGGCCTCTGTGGGCCTCAGTCCCCTCAAGTGGGGATACCCCTACTTAGATGGAGCTCTCTAGGGTGGGGCATTGCACAAAGGGGCCCTGATGGCTGTCAGAGCTTGTTGATGTGACTGCACGTGGGGGGTGGGGGGGGGGTAATACTCCAACACAGCCCCCCTGCCAAGGCCATAAGGGGGTTTTAAAAAAAAATAGGTCCATCAATGGCTGTTTGCAGAGGCTGGGAATGGGCGACAGGATAGATCACTTGATGATGACCTGTTATGTTCATTCCCTCTGAAGCATGTGGCATTGACCGCTGTCAGAAGCCAGGACACTGGGCTAGATGGACCATTGGTCTGACCCAGTCTGGCTGTTCTTCAGGCTCAGAAAGTCTGAACCAAGAGCTGGCCAGCACTAGCAGGGGGGCGGAGTGCCACTGAGTGGGCACAGTGCCCATAGTATTAGAGTAGCATCCCTTTAAATAGCTTGTGAGCCTACTCTTGGTGCGCCATGTTCCAGGTGCTGGCCCAGGCTAGCCGGCACAGTGGGACGTACATAGCAGGCCTTGTATCTCCGTAAACAGGGATAGCTGGGACCCAGTGGTGCCTGTGTGGCTTCTGCCAATGAGGGCTATGCTGGGTAAAGAGCAAAAGACCCAGCATGTGCAGCCCCCTCCAGGCTGAATTGGCAAAGGGGTTATCACCACTCATGCCAGTTCCTGGACTGTCTCCCTGGGGTATTGGAAGGGCACCAGCTACTGGTTATCCTGGGGGTGGGGATATGACCTAAGGGGACTTGTGCTGGTCTGTCCTACCCTCCTGCTCTCTCTCCAAGCCAAAGATGAACACAGTGCACGCTTTGCACTCGGAGCACCTAGTGGCGCTGCGAGCAGAGGCGCTGGAGCGGCAGAACCTGCGGGTGGTGGAGCAGCTGAGCCCAGAGCTAAAGGTGGAGAAATACGTCCTGCTGAGCCTCGACGGGAAGCTTCTGGGGCCCGAGCTGAGCCGGATCCGGAGTGGTAGGACCTCGAGGGGCGTGACTGGCCCTGAATGGGGAGTGGGTGGAGCTAGAGGGGAATTTAGGTTTTGAGCCCAATGGATCCTGTGGGAATGAGCAGCCCTATGCCTTCCAACAGCATTTCACCTTTGAGGGATGCAGTCCCCCAAATGTCCATCAAGATCTGGCCCCAGGGAGATGCTCCCAGCTGAAGCTGACTGGGACGGGACAGGAACCAGTAACTCAGGTGAAGTGAGTTGTCCCAAGGGAGTGGCAGGGCTGGGAACAGAACTCCTGGGTCCTGAGCTCCAGGCAGCCCCCGAGGAGAAGCTGAGATGTCTGAGGATGACGACAGAGTTTAATTCAACCGGGCTCTGTGGTGCTGTTCCCATCTGACAGCGTTGCTGTCAGCCTGGAGTGTCTCTAGGGCCCCTAACTTGGCACATCTCATCCTGCTTGGCTGAGACACCAAACTCTTCCCTTGCCAGTTGCGCGCGCGGCAAACTCTTCCCTTGCCAGGTCCGTGCCTGGGGCAGGGTGTCTGCACGCAAGCCTCCTTTCAATGTGACTTTGTACAGAGGGTCTGGAACCCAGGTCCTGTTGCTGACTTGGGCCAATACCTCTTGTTTCACCCACATGGAGGGGTGACGCTTGTCTGGCTCACGAACTGAAAGGCTGGTGGATGGTGGCGGGACTCCCACTGGCACCGGCTTGGGCATGCTAGCATTAGGGCACCTTCATGGGGTGGCGCTGGGTGACGTATGTCCCTGTCCCCTACATGCTCAGAGATGGCTCTGCCCCTGGAGTGTCTGGATGTTGAGCTGCCCCAGGATCTGCCCAAAAGCTACCTCTCGCGCCAGCGTCGCTCCCTGCCTGCCTTCCCCTTCTCTGCTGCGAAGAGCCCCCGCAGCCCTCCAGGCCTCAGGTAAATACATGCTATGGGCTGCTCCTACTAGAACTGGCATACAATAGAGACTGGGACCTGGCTCTCATGGGGGGAGATAACCCAGGGAAACGATTCCCAGCATGCAGTGCTCCACCTTGAGCCGAGCAGCCAGCCGCTTGGCATTGCAATGGCCTATTAATTAAGTGTATTATGGTAGTGCCTGGGAGCCCCAGCTGTCCATGGTGCTAGGTGCTGTACAAACAATCCTTGTTCCAAGGAGCTGATAACCTAGGCAAACTCATGATCACTCGGTTGACACTAGGCTGCATGCTGCAACCATGAGGCTGGAGGCGGAACTTGGGGCCCTTAGCTCCAGAAGCCCCTGTTGCTTGAGCTCAAGGAGAATCTCCAATTGCTGTTGGTGCAATGGGGTCTATGACACAGCGGAGTGGTTCTGGGACTGTCCAGTAGAGGGTGGTGATGCATTCATTGCAGGAGGGCAGGCTGATGTGTCTTTCTCTTCCAGGAGCCCCAGAAGGAGCACAGAAGCATTGTGTGCTGGCCATTTCCCCATGGGGCTCAGTCAGTTTGTGACGGGGATGCAGAGCCCTGGGGTGCAAGCCCCCACATTGACCTCACCTCAGGGCTCCAGAAGCCTGGCTGCACAGCCCAGAGCTTCCCTGGCCAAGGTCACCAGCAGCAAGACCAAGGCAGGTGGAGCCATGTGCCCCAGCCATGGGCACGGGATGCAGCTGGAGTCAGATGGCAAGCAGCGGCAGATGGGGAGTGGAAAAGGGGCCTGTGAGGAATGAATGATTGGGGGGAGGCCATGAGAGGGGCAGTGAGAGGGAGGTGAGCTGGCTGCACAATACTCCTGACCTCTGGGAGCAGCTGGCGTCTCCAAGGGGGGGATGTACTTGAGAACCGAGTGTCTTACAAACTCAGCAGAGGCGGGATGAGATGCCCACCAGGCACAAACTCCCCAGCAGTGTCCAGCCCCTCCTTCCCTCAGCAGTGACTGTGTGACCAAAGGAATCCTCAATAAAAGACTCTGCACTGTGAAGGTTCCTGGAGGCTCATCCTTGTCCCAGGGAACCACTCGAATGCAGCCTGCTGCTGGCAAGTGGGTGCCAGGCACTCTATGGAGAAGGCCAGCTCTGCTCTGAATATTGTGGGTTACAGTAGTGCTGATGGACTGCAACAGAGATTGGGGGGGGGGTGTCACTATCTGGATGCTGCACAAATAGTGAGATTGTCCCTGTCATGAGGAACCTCCCAGTCTAGAGAGATGAGGTGGAGGATTCTTCCTGTTTTACAGGTGGAAGAAACTGAGATACAGGGCATCTGCAGCAGAGCTGGGAATTGAACCCAGGTAGCCTGAGCCCCAGGCCAGTGGCTGAACTGTAATCTTCCTCCTTGCGATGAAAGTAAATTCATCTTTAAAAAAAAAAAATCTTCTCTGAAGGGGGGAAGGGGCCTTTCCTTTCTGTTTGCTTCCCGCTATGCCATGGAATACTTAAATCCAAACCACTTTGGCTTTTTAAAACAAAACATTAAAAACCAGTTCTATTCCTAACTTCTATAACACCTCTTCCCTCCTTTACCTGCCAATGAAATCCTGAATGGTGGGTGTCAAGTAGGTTCCCATTAGCCTCTTGGCTTCTGATTAATTAGAGGATGCCTTACAGGTACCAGTAGGATAATAATTAGCTTTCCCTGGCTAAGGGCATTTACGCCCCAGAGGGGACTAAATGAGTGCACTGGACTAAGTGAATGAAACTGTCAGGATGTGAGCAAAGCTATAGAATGTCCATGTACTGCAGCTGGTATCAAGAATTGTGGGGCACCAGCCCACCCCTGCTAGCATCTGACAGGCTTGTCTTCGACTCCGGTCTGAAATCACCAGCCTCTGGCAACCGAAGCATGGTCTTGTAGGCCTCACTGGCTAGGGAGAGGTTAGCAGCAGGTGCACCCACCCCTGAGTCCTCAGAGCTTGTCCCCTGTAATGCCCAACCCTGTTCCATGGGGTGCCCACAGGAGGACCAGCCCTGCTGTTCCTAACAGGATAGCATACAACAGCTTGTCCGATTCAGCATCCGCTTGCCACTTCAAGATGTTAAGCAGTGCCGAGATACCTTTTTACTGAAGAAAAGGACAACTTTATAGTCATAGCCTCACTCCCAGCTCTCTGTGTCCTCCACCAAGTCTGGCTGGGATTTCCCCCCCCCCCTTTTTTTTCCCCTTAGGAAGAAAATTTGCTGATGGTGTCATCTTTGTCCCCCAAATATACACGTATCTCAGGCTAGTGTTCCCCTACCCTGCTATTTTCTCTTGATAACTTTCTGAAGTCCCCATCAGCTCTTCATTCGTGTTTGACTTAAGATGCTAGTGATTAGCCCTGAGAGAGACACAGTGGGTGAGAGCTTTTATTGGTCCAACTTCTAGGGGTGAAAGACCAGCTTTTGAGCTTATAAAAACTGCTCTACAGGTCTGGGAAAGGTACTCAGTGTTGCAGCTAAATGCAAGGTGGAACAGACTGGTAAGCGTAAAGATATCACGTTGTAGGAGACAATTCAAGCTGAAGTAGCCAGCTAACACCTGTGCAGTCATAAGACAAAAAAAGCTGGTGGTGGGGGAGGGGTAGTTAGTGGGTTACAGGTAGTTGTAATGAGCCGTAGGTCCTTAGGTCCTTGACTTTTAGTCATGAGCAACGTTAGAATTTAAGCTCTCAGGTGCAGCTTTCGAAGGTGTGCAGATGTCCTTTGAGAACAAGGCCTGAGCATTGAGAGCTGGAGTGATTGCTTTGTGAATAGTGTGTACCCACAGGTGGTGTGGGGTTTGTCCTTTTATCATTCTGTGAATTCATTGCAGAGCATAGTGATTGATTCACCCACATTTTTGGGGCATTTCATACACCACTTGTTGGGATAGGCATGTGTAGGACCCATGGATCTTGAAAGGTGTGTTTGGGAGGGGTATTGGCCATCCTTGCAGTGATGATCTGGCTGTGGGTTTTGCATCTTTTCTGGCAGGGTCTGGTGTCGCTTTGAATGGAGATGGTCCTGGGCTGTGCAGTGCTCGCTTCTGGTGCGGGGGGGGATTTTTTTGTTTAAGATGTGGTCCCCGTTTAGGATGGGCTGTAATTTTGTTTGCACAGTACCTGTATGGGTTCCAGGTGGTAGATGATAATGGGGTGGGGTGGAGGGGTGGACCTCTGTCTTGCTCCTGAAAGAGCTCACTCAAAATTTGCTGCTCATGAACAGATGTTGGTCCAGTAAAAGCTTTTACTTTAACCCTCCCCATCTCTCTCACATGAGCGGGGCCCAACAGGTTACAGCAACACTGCCAACATACCTTAAGAATGTAGTTTTCAGTGTGTACATACAGCTCTGTACACTTCTTAATGAGGGGTCCAGACGGACACAGGCTTTTGAGAGACCTCCTGTGACACACAGTGATGAACTAGAATGTAAATACCGGACTCTGGCTGCCTGTAACCCTTATGCCCTCTGCCAATTGGCACTAGGAGGTCTGGGTCGAACAACCCCCCAAAGAAAATACAAGGGAGAGTCAGAGCCACCTGCCCTACTCCCCTACTAAGGGGACTGGATAGGAACTTTAGAGACATATATATTCTTGTCTAGCTTTGCCACTGAACTGTTAGGTGACCTTGGGCAGTTCACTCTTGTCTCCAGTTTCTCCTCCCACCCTGTGTCCTATTCAGAATGTGATCTCTTAAGGACAGAGCTGTTTCTCTCACTCTGTGCAGCACCTGGCCCAATGGGGCCCCCCATGTGAATGAGGCCTCTAGGTCTATGCTGCGATAAAAGAATAAATCTATTCCAAGCTCTAACATCAGCCTGGAGCTGGAAGAGTGCTATGGAGCGGTCCCTGAGTGATTGAAATCTCCAAATCCTCACTTTCCTTTGCAAAGGAATACCGCCTCCGCTATGAGACCCCAGGAGCTGCAGCCTCGTTATCCAACCAACATCACAGCAATCCTACAAGCCCAACTTCTGTGTGATGGATGAGGCTCTACATGGCTGAGCAGAACACTTCTGACATGCCCAAAGCCCCCTTGGAGAATGGGTATAAGGGGCTGTCTATGCAGAGGCTCCCAGGTGAACAGCTAGCAGCTGGAGAGGGGATGGAAGGGGGAATCTTTCTGCAAAACCCTCCTGTGGGGATGTCAATTCCTTAAAACTGTTCACAAAACAGGGCTGCTTACGATGACTCTCCTGACTGTTAGACTTTGAAATTGTCCTTTTTGTTTGAGCATTTCACCATTTTGACTTTTCCTCCTGACTTAAACACTTGAAAATACTTGCCTGCATGGAAAAGTTTCCTGGCCAGCTCCAGTTGAGCTTGGCACAGTGTAGAGCAAGGAGCAGATGATATGATGCCCGGGAGACGGCTTATAAGAATTGGGTTGCTAGTAAGGATTAGAAGTGGCTGATCCTCCCACCTGGTGGCCACCTCTAAAACCAGTTTCCTACTGACATTTTCTCTCTCATATTGCATGTGCAGAATCTTTGTATGCCTTTTTCTTAAAGCAGATTATTTTGGTAGTTCCTATTCTGCTGCCAGTTCTTGGGCCTGCTCATTGGGTGGTTGGGGCCTGTAATGTACCTGGGACCTAACCCCCATCTTCACCTGTGAACTGCCAGTACGTTGAGCTCCTGTAGGCTGCTGCAGCTTCGAACCTGCAGTGAGGACTCCTGTGCAGGATAGTACTGTGGCACCCGTGACATCAGTGTGACATCAGCAGCTGCACTAAGTGTGCTCAGAGGAGGGGAAGGGGGCTTGAGGTGAGCAGGCCCAGCCCCAGTCTGATGGGGGGTAGGAAATGGTGGAAAAACATTGGCTTCAAAAAGGCCTTTGCACCCTGTGACTGACAGTGGTGCAGAAGGTGACCAAGAGTGAAAAATTGGGATGGGAGACTTAAAGGTTGCCTATATAAAATAAACCCCCTAAGATGGGGATATCTAGTCATCCTAGTTGTGCACTACTCCTGAACTGCAGCCCTGATCCTCCTCTTACACCCCACCACCCACAAAAATCCCTGAGACAAATCAACTTTTAAAAAAACCCCAACCCCCTATTCCTTTCGCCTGCCCCTAAGACGGGAGAAGTGTCACAGCCTCCATGAAATCCACTAGTGGCTTTGCTGTTGAGGGCTGTGGAAGGTGCCTGGAAACTGCAGGCACCGCAGCAGCATACTAGCACTTCATGTAATGAGAAAAAGGTGCAGAACCCAACACTCTATAACTGCACCAAACCTTTGTATGGGGATTTAAGGTTGGCTGCTGGTGCCCTGTGCCCTTCTGGCTCCTGCCTAAGCATAAAACTTCTCTGCAAAGCCCATTAAAGCAAGCCTCCTATTGCTAATCTAATACCGCCCAAGGATGCAGGGGCGAGTAGAACAAAAGCTGAGGCCGGACTGAAGTGGCACCAGCAGCTCTTGCTGCCTGTGTGGGGTCTCTAGGTGCTACTGTAATAGCAATAATAAACAAAAACCCAATGCATATAAAATAACCAATTTTTAAACTTTCTGGCAAATATTTTGAGTAGGGTGAGATTTACTGTAAGTGTCCCTCGCGGTGTGACGTGGCTGAACTGTGCATTGGGGAGATTCTATACAGGGAATTATGGTAGCTTCGTGATGGGCTTTTCTATAGGGCACTATGATATAAGGGAGGGCCGCTTCTATATGGAGAGTTAGGATACCACAAGAGGGGGTGGTATCTCTTAGGGAAAACAGGGGGCTTCTGCAGGGAGATAGGGCATCAAAACTGTGAGCTTATCGAAGATGAAATGAGGCACCATGTAGTAGTTTCTATAGGGAGATATACGGTAACAAAATTTAAAGGCACATGCAGTAAGGAGACACGCTTCTATAAGGAGAAATGAGGTACTAAATGTTATGCGCGTTCTATGTGAGGTAATACGGTATCTAATGTCTAATATCTCTTGCGTGAAAACCCTCGGCTCAGCTGGGGCGGAAAGAGGATCACAGACCAATCATGATGAGGGACATTGTGAGTGACAGCTGCTCGTGAAGCAGATATCGCTTCTCCACAAATAGTACTCACTTTCCTTGAGGAGCCCCGCCTCTTCCAAGTGACTGGATAGCATGGCAGAAATTCTGACCAATAGGAGAGCGAAGTTGTTTTTTTAGCCTGCCTCTTTGATAGATCGACAGACTTTTTCTCCAATGAAAAACCCGATAGAAGGCTAGTAGGGCGGGACCTAAAAGTATCGCGTTGCTCGACAGGTCACGAGTAAATTCCATTGGTTGAGAATAAAGAGTGGCAGGGTAAGCGGCCAATAGAAAGCAGGAAGCTGGCCAGGGCGTCCTTGAATTACGGGCCGCAACACCGCCCTATTGGTTAGTCCCACAGATTGACAGCCACTGCGACCAATAGGATTCGCATAAGAGGGGACGGGGCGGAGCGAAGGGCTGAGGGTGGGGCCGGAGCCGGATGAGGAGACTGAGGGGGAAGTTTGGCCGTTGCCGCCGGGGACCGTTTGAGGAGCCGCCGCAGGGTCGGGGAGCCGCGCCCCGCGGCCGCCATGGGGAACCGGGGGATGGAGGAGCTGATCCCGCTGGTGAACAAGCTGCAGGACGCGTTCAGCTCGATCGGGCAGAGCTGCCACCTCGACCTGCCGCAGATCGCCGTGGTGGGCGGCCAGAGCGCCGGCAAGAGCTCCGTGCTCGAGAACTTCGTGGGCCGGTGAGTGCGGGGCCGCGGTGCGCAAACTGCGTAACTGGGGCCCCTCGCGGAATGGCAGGGACGCGGCGCAGTTCTCCGAAACTCGGTTGGTGAATACCTCGGGCGTGCGTACGCCGTTTGCGTAAGTGGCTCCGGTTAGAACGGCCGGGCTGTTGCTCGTCTGGCGTAACTGTGGTTGGTGAATCGTTCCGGCGGCCTTGCGCGGAGTGTGGAACTTGCTGCTGGCGGGGCGGCCTCGGCCCCTCTCTGTGAACGGCGCCTTGGGGGGGGGTTACGCCGATTGCGTTAGCTGAGCCCGCTCTGTGGCCTGGCGCCCGCCCGGCCGTGCGCAGTTGGCGTAGGGCTCTCCGAGGTGTTTACGCAGGCGGCGTTACGAGCCAGGCCCCATCCCACAGCCTGCATGGGGCGCTCGTGGCCGGGCAGCGCTGCGTGGACAGCCGCGCTCCTTACGCCGCTGGCTTAAGCCGGGGTCTCTCCGTGGTGGGGGGGGTCTGGGTGCACGTAGTTGGCGTAGCTCGCTCTGTGAATAGCAGCGGGGCTTGGGAGTCGTGCGGGGCGGGGGCTCTGGCCTGTCACCCCCGCTGTGCGGGGGCTGCTCCCTGGCCCTCGGTGGCTGGGGGACCCCCTCCCTCAGCTGGGGGGTCCGGGGGTGCTCCCTGGGCGTGTCCCTCCCCCAGTCCTGGGACATAGGGACCCCCCCCACCTGGCCCAGTGGCCGGGGCACCCCCCAGCCTGTCCCCTCCTGCCCGGGTCTTGCTCGCCCTGGCTGTGCTGCACCCGCTGGCTGCAGGAGGGGCTGGGACTTGTCTGTGACTCGGGGGGCTCGCCCCGGGCCTGCCCCAGCCGCACCCTCCTCAGCGAGGCCTTCGCCGAGGGCACGTTGCTGTCGTCCCTGTTCCTGCCGAAGGGCCCCTTGGCGTGCGGGGGGCGAGGCGCTGCGAGTGCAGGTTGGGGGCAGGCGGGGGTGTTTGCTGCTAAACAATTTTCCCTTAACTGCCTCCCACCCCAGCTCCAGCGGCAGAAGCGGGGATGTTGCCCACGGTGCATGGTCCTTAAAGAGCCCGTGGTGCTTTTCCGAAGGTCCTAGGTGTCCCCCTCTTGTCTTTGCTCCCAGCTCCCTTCCCCTGTCCACCCCCATTGTAATGCTGAGGTGCTGGGTGCTACCCCAGAGAGAGAGGAGGTTGTAATTCCTGTGTGTCTTGTGGTTAAGCCTTCTCCCACTCAAGCCAACGGGGGATCAGAATTTGGGATAGTAACTTGTAATGTCCTGTGGGATCTTTCATCATGTGAGAAGCTCTAGAAAGGCATGAAACAAGTAGACATAGGCCAGCTGGGATGGAGGTTGTTCTAGTATCGGGCTTAATGCCTTAAATTCCAAGGAGGAATATCTTTAATCTTTGTACGGGCAGGAGCCAGCACCCCACTTGCTGTTACTGATCATACTTTATACAAATCTTCATGAATACCCGACATGCACTGGAGCTGCATTATGGTACTGCATGGACTATTTCATTTGACGTGATGGTCCCTAGTTCAATGATAATTTTCCAAACAGTGAAGAATGGAGCAGAAGTGGACTTTAATCGTGTGAAAAAGAAAGTGTCTGTCTTCTGCACTCAGACTGGGTTTGTCAGTGTTTTATTTCAATGGTCTAAAAATAACCTGGATTACTAGAGTTAACTGTGGTGTGCATCTGTGTTTTATTTGTATTGGTAGCTCAAGATTCAAAGTGAAGCTCTGTGTGAACACAAGCTGTTCAGTTAAAGCATTACTGACTGGCGCTTACAAACTAGGTTGGGTAGATGTCAGCATCTTTGAATTAATCATTACCTTCAGGACACTTAAAATTGTACAAGGCTCTACAGGAGAGCAAGTGTCTGAAGGGTGGGGAGGGCACTCTTATGTCAAAGTAGCTGACGAGGTACCCTGAGTGTAATTCTTAGTAAAAGACTGCTAGAGGTTGGAATCTGTTCTTTTTAATAGTGTTCAATGTGACTGTATTAATTTGCTCAAGTAAATCTTAGACCTAAAGCAGAGTGTGTGGTTTTCCATCTTTTTGCTATTACTCTGGCAATAAAGCCCAGTGGTCTCAGTTAGAATTGGGTCCCCTTGTGCTAGGTGCTGCACAAGCATACACCTGAATCCATGCAGGAAAAACTATAAACCTGTATGGACACCCATTGGAATTATTAGGCTTTGCATGGGGCCCACCCTTCAGGAATCTGACAGCAGAATCCATGAAGATTAAAACAGACTCTGCCGTGAGAGACTTGACGACAAGATGCAACAAGTGGGCTTGACAGTCAAGGTGAGGGTGGGTAAAGGAGAGGCTGAGGTGATGGTATCAAGGTAATGTGCAATAGCTACCCTCTGTCACCACAAGTTGACTTTAGATTCCATTAAAGCTTTGGGGTTTTTTAAAACTTGACTTACACCTATCTGACTCTCTGGACATGAATAGCAGATTTTAATAACTTCTGCGGAGCCTAACCCCTGTGACCAGAGGAACAAAGTCACTACTTAGGGTAAAAATTAGGCCTTTTTAAAGGGGCTGTTTTGTCTTGCTAGAGTGACCTAAGTTTTCTAAATTGTGTGTTTAATCTCTGCCTTTTCTATTGCTTGACATGGCTTTAAAGGAGGGTGATGAAGGGCTGGCAATGAATGTGTGACTCTCACTACTTGGATTTCTTTATAACATAGCACCAATGTAACTAAAGGGCTATATCTGGAATCTGTCTCCTGCTATGCTAATGGGACTGTATGGTGAATAATTTCAATAAATATCAGTGAGGCACATTGGGAAGTGGTAAGGTCAAGTGGATAAGATTCAGAACCCAGGTCTCCTGATTCCCAGTTCAGTGTCTTGCTCTGCCACTGACCTGCTGGGTGATCTTGGGCAAGTCATTTTGCCTCTGTTTCAGTTTTCCCCTCCCCACCCCTTGTCCAGCTTTAGACTGCGTAAGGTCTTTGAGGGCAAGGATGGCTTCTTAGTATGGCTGGAAAGCTTCCAGCACAGTGGGGGCCCTATTTCAGTTAAAGCAGATACTGTATTAGCTTCTTGGTGTCTTTTTATCTTGATATTTAGAGTGTCTGTGCCTAGAACTCTGTCCTGCAATTCCCCTCCCTGCTTGGGCTTGAGTGTAAGTCATGCCTTCATCTGTTTCCAGAAAGCAGCGTTCTGTCTGCCTCAGGCTCTGCTGTTTTCCCTACATTTTTGGATGCTTTAGCCTTTTAATCACAACAATCTCAGACCAATAGTTTAATTTCTTTTTTTATTTGGAAAAAGGTCATGTGAGGTTTTCCATGTTTTTCCTCCTGCAGCTGAACCTTTTTCACTTATTTCAGCTTTTCCTAGGTTGGTGACAATACGTGCACATATGTCTGGGATCAGAAACTGGGGCCTGGTGATGCGTCATCAGATGCATAGGCTTTCATTATCATATAGGTTTGAGCCATGTTATGGGTTAACAGCTTGCCAAGAGGTTTGTGGTAGGGGGAGTGAGAAACCCACTGACTCCATCCTTATTACTGACTAGGTTTTAAAAAAAGCAGCTGGATCAATTGAAATCCGATTTTGTAAAACAAAACTTGCACCTGGGCTGACGCCTTGAGCCCAGCTTTGTCACAATTGGGATCAACATGGTCAAGTTATTACTCCTCAAAAGCTGTCAATGGAAATACTGGCAGCCTGTAATTATAGTGACACTGCAAACCCAGCACCATAATTACAAATCTTTGTTTCAGGGCTTTTAAGCCTCCAACAAGGAAGCCTTTAATAAGGGGTTAACCAAAATCCATAGAATCTCTTTCAGTACATGTCTGAATAAGGTTTTACATGAGGTGAAATCCTTATAAAATTTTATTTTGGTAACCTGGACTCTTCTGTTCAAATCTCAGAGCTCTAACTTTGTGTTACAGCAGGGCTCTTGTGTTAATAGTTGAGGTGACTATTAGGTCTGCGTTGAATTCTGCATTCACTTGATGTTCTCAACATAATGTTTCAACACTTTTTTTTTTTTTTTTTTAAACCACAAGATGAAGAGTTCTTACTATGTGGGGGTAACTTCCACTTCTCTCTCTCTCTCTCTCTCTCATGTAGCTTTTCTTTCCATGCATAACTACTAAAGCTATTGGGACTAAATTAAAAAGGAATGTAGATATAACTGCACGCACTATTCTAATTGTTGCTGCTTTGCGGTAGGGATCAGAATAAAGGATGAATAGCCCTGAAACCAGTACCGCAGCCCTAAGACTGTATATGTTGACGGCTGGGACCATCTGCTTCTTTGGGTCTACAGGGCTACAACACTGTATATACAAGCTTATGGTAAATCTTTTGTTTCCATTCAGTGGGCCAGAACCTTTGAACACTTAACCACCTGCTTGATTTTACTTGCTGGAGCAGTCCCACTTATGTCAATAGGATTGCTTGTATGTGTGAAGTTAAATGTATGCAGGTATTGGCCATTATGGTGCTGGGTGTCCTAAAAGAACCTGAATAGAAAACCAAACATCTCCCCTCCTTAAAACCCCCATAGGCTTTGTATTTTATTTACAAAACTTAATAGAAATGACTGAAATGTCCATGTAAGTAGTTGTCTTTGTTGGGGTGTCAGCATCTTGGGGGGCAGGATATTTGCAATCCAAACAGAATAGCACTAGGCTGATTCTTGAAAATAAGGTAATGAAATAGACCAGTCCTGTTTGTCACTCACATTTCAGCTCTTTACTCAGCTCCAACAAGCTTAACAACAAACAGAAAAGTAAATTAGATATTTTGAAATTTTCTTTTCCAGTCTCCTTTCAGTGGCTCTTAGCATCTCTTTCACTGTGGCATATTGGAGTAATCACTAATAATGTAAAGGTTGCACTTGATCTAAGATGTTAGTAATATAGGTAAGGGAATTCTTTTGATCAGTTTCCATCTAATAACTTACCTGCTTTGTTCATAAATGTTTCCATCCTTTATATTATGAAGCTACTGACCCCCTTGCCTATGAATAGAAATATTTTATGCTGGTAAATTATCCTTCAAGATTTTGAGTGCCCTATCATACTGGCCTTGCTTAGTTGTAATAGAGTAATAAATTGGAGGGCCAGCTGATGTGTGGAATATAAATTAATGCTTAGGAAGTGTCACTAATGGCCCATCAATTCGGGTATCCTGTCCCCAGATGCATCAGAGGAAGGGGCAAGATTCTCCAGTGACAACTAGATTGTGGGCTACCTTATGTTCTGAGTTGGCTGTAGCAAATCATTAATTAGCTAGGCACAGAGAAATCCTGAGAGATGCTTGGGGAAAAGCTGCCCCTTTCTAGCAAAAATGTGAGATTACATTTCCAGTCTTCCTCACTGGAGAGCAGATGGTAACTGAGCCTAGCACTTCCTGTTCAGAAGGCAAGGTGTGCACTTTGCCTCACCTGCTCATGTTAATCACAAGTCTTGAGCTTTATTTAGCTTATTGGCCAAAGGTAACAGGGAGGTGGCACAGTGAGGAGCTTTGGATCCTTGTTTCATAAAGGAAGCAAGTCAATTATTCAAAATCAAGTTTGATTTGTTTTGGGATAGGGCCTAGAAGCCTCAAGCACAATTGGGATCCCATAGTGCTGGGCATTGCAGACATGGGAAGACCCCCCTGCTCTGAAGTTCTCTGTCTAAATAGATGAGACAAAGGGAGGCTGCTTATCTCCATTTTAGCAATGGCAGAAATTGAAGCATGGAAAAATGACTCACCCAGGGTCACACAAGGAGGCTGTGGCAGAGCAGAAACAGGTCAGCTCTGCGGAGTCCCAGTGGAACTGTGCTAACTAATTATTTGAATGAGAGGCAGGGATTAAAAGGTATTCAGTATGAAGCTATTATTCCCCTTGCATCCTTCTCAGTGGGTAGCAGAGCAGTGAGTTATCTTGTAAACCTAACTCACTTCTCAGTAGAGATGAGTCATTTCAGCCCTCTTCAGGAAAGAAATGCAAAAGGAAGTCTAAAGTAATGCATTAAACGTGCGTTCCTAGCAGTATGCTAGCCCATCCTGGTGATGTCACCGTGCATTGACTAATTCATCTTTGGGGCCCTTATAGTGTCAGTACAAATGTGCTAAATGCTCTGAGTCTCTCACTGGCCCTGCAGTGGCCCTGTCAGTGACATCCTGACAAATGGAAGCGTAAAAGACATTTCAATCGACGTAAAATTTGACCATTGACTTGTAGTGGGTCCTTGGCTCACTTGGTCTGAGGATCACAATGGGGTCATTGTGAGCTGCACAGTTGGGAGGTCTGTCTATTGACATTTAGTTTCTCGAATATATTGTCAATGGGGCCATTATAACTTGTTCCTAACATGTTATCAATACTGTTAGTGCTTGTAAATGAAACATTAATGAAACCAGGAAGGCTGTAGATGAGGTTTCTCGGCAACTTTAAATATCTCAATTCCTAGTGAAATGCAGCAGCAATTGTGCTTCTAAACAGCTCTGTGCTCAGCCCTGCCTGCATCCTGTAATCTCTAGAAAAACACCTGCAGTCCAACTATTAATAGCGAGATGTTGGTGCAACAACGGTGGGCTTCAGAAGCACTGAGTCAGGTACGCAGTACATAAATAAATCTGTTTGGTCAAAGCATTAGGGTCCCTAGCCTAAGGTGGAGACAGACACGACTTCCAGAAGAATGCTGATGGACTATTACAGCTTCTGTTAGATGGGAAGTTGATGTTTCAGGGTGGGATAAAGATACAAATGAACGGTTCTTATGTCGGCTTGCCAGGTTGTAATACTCAACAAACCGCCTCCAGATTTGGTCTGAAATCAGAAGTGTAGGTTGAACAGGTTGACTCACTGGATTTAGTGAGCTCCCTGGGATGCAGCTTGGTACCTCTGAATTATGGCTCACGATTTTGTTACTAGAATGGGGTGGCAGTGAATTAACCTCTGATCTCAGAGGTGGGGGGTAGAATTAGAAAGACAGAGTGGCTGTGTTGGAGGAGAGCTGGTTTGGGGACAGAGTAAAACAACTTGATTCTCCCAGTGAGCACCAGTAGGGGATAGTGATGCCACTTCCATCCCAGGCATGTTCGACTGTTCCCATCGTATCTAGGCACCAGCTCCTCGAGCCAGGACACGTCTTTACAAGCTAAATTCGAAGTCTGAGCATCTTCTAGTTGAGGATCTCCAAGCACTTTACAAATATTAATGAAATACGCCCACCCCCCCTTGGGAGGGAAGCAGTATTCCTAGGTGGCAGAGTAAGTTCTGGCAGGAACTCTGTGTTTGTACAGCTCGCAGTGCACCGAGCCAATCCTGATTGGGGCCCTTCCGCCACTATCATAAACAAACTGAGCAGCAGAGGTAAAATGACTCACCCAAAGCCACCCAGCAAGTCTGCCATTGTGCAGCATGGAGGAGGAAGCCTCTTTTTGCTGTGTTTTGAGGAAGAGCAGGCATGGAGTCCTTATGAAGAATCTGCCAAGATAAACAGCATTTCAGGAAGATTTAAAAGACTAGAAGGAGACCAGTGCAGGGAAGTGTCAGAGCCATGAGCCTGGCAAGTGCAAGGGACCAGTAGTGAGATCTTCCAAGAGGCTAAATGCAAGGAAACTTGAGTGGAGAGAGGTGACTTTAAGTGCCTTTGCTAATGGAGATGGTGCAAGTAACTGATGGGTATTAAGTGGCATCCTGCTAGCTTCTGAAAGTGGCCCTCTACCCCTTCACTCTAGCTAAGTTAGCTACATTGGCTGATAAGGGGTGAACTGGAGGCAGGTTAGCAGGGGCCAAGCAGCAATAAAGGCAGCCTTGTATGCTATGGCTGGGGTGGAGCCTGGCGCTAATGAAGGGAAGCCAGTAGAACACTGGGGTCTTGAAAAGACTGAGGAGCTGATACCTTCTATTGGACCAACCTTTGTTGCACTGTGGAATACACTTTTCACTTGCTTACACCCTGGCTGTTAATAGCTCCCCCAGAACTGGCCCTTCCGGTTATCGCCAGCTGTGTAGAACTGAGCCATTTCGGCCCTAGCACTTTAAATGAGGACAGGACCTTGATGATGTAGGGTCCTAGACTCTGTTGTTGATGATGACAGATCTTCTGGACTGAAGTTTCTTGTGGATAAGAAGACTCCCATTTATGCTGCCTGCAAGATAAGTGTGCTTGAACCCAAGTGAATGTGGCAACGCCTTTCAGTTGTAAAATGCCTCCACCCTGCCGTTCATGGACCCCATTTAAGAAGAGTCTGTCTTCTGTATCACACAAAGCTTGGCCCACATTTCATTTGCAGCATAGGAGTTCCCCCTTTCAATGAAGTGATCTCTTGTTAAACAGCAGACACATGATCTCCCTCGTAGCTTTACATGTAAATAGTAGGTCACCCGGCATTCTCATGCATGATCAAACCACATTTGCCTTTGACCCTGGGATTTAATGGCAAACAAGTTTGTGCTGTATGGCCTGATTCCTTTGGCACTGTGAAATTAACACACAGCAGGGATTTGGATTCTGTTTCCTGCCTCTGGCCTTGACTCACAGTGCAACTTCTGAGCAGTCTTACTTCCCTTCCTCACTGGCTTGTGAGCGTGAGCAGTGAGCACTAATTAATTATAAAGTTCTGTGTGTACTTGTGTTCTTAAATCTGATGGAAGACTAGACAAAAATCCTTAGAAATGCAGCTCATTGTGTTGCTAGCCTCTGCCTTGCTGCATTGTAACAGATGAATGTGGTGGTGTAAAAGTTAACCATTTATAGAGAATTGGGTGTACATGGCTCTTTAAAATCTAAAAGAGCAAGGTCCATGCCTAAAGAATCTGAAAATGGAGTTCAAAATGAACTTCTGTTATGTAGGGGAGAGAAGTCATTTCCATGGCACTGCAGGCAAATGTCACCAAGCTTTAGCAGGTGAAAGGGGGAGTTCTGTGAAAACAACGCCCCTGTGAGATCTCGGAACGCTGCCCTGGGGAACTTGAGTGATTCTGAGTTGACGGGACTGCGCAGTCTGCTCAGGCCTGGCTTTTTAGAAAAACCAAACATTGGTTTGGTCTCCTAGTTACGGGACACACCAATGCAAACTGGCTATATTACCCCTTCCTCCCCCCACAAGCCAGTAGAAGTACTTTTATCTTGGGTCTTCCCTGACTTAACTGGGCAAATAATGGGACAGGCTGTTCTAGGAACCCCAGAACCACCGTAAGGCTTGTGCCCCTGGTTAACAGCATGGCTTGTCCGTGCGCACGGAGCCTAAGATTTCTAGGATTGTATTTCAAGGCTTTTTCTGTGCTATGTCTAATGCAACTTGCCTGGGTGTAGTTTATGGGCCCAGCCATTTGAACCCACAGTGAAAACCACACTTTAAAAAGAACATCCACTTCCTAATTAGAAAAATAGAGCAGAACAGCCTTCAAGATACACACCCCAGACACTAGTTCTGACTCCAGGTGTTGGTCCAAGCAGCCCGGTAACAGATACTGATACTTAAATCCTCAAATATTCGAGTTGGAAGGGAACTCAGAAGGTATCTAGACCAACCCCCAGCTCCAAGCAGGACTAACCTCCGCTAAATAATCCTCTCTCTGCGCCCTGTTCCCATATAGAGAGACTGGCACTGTAGTGCCAAACAGGTTTAAAATGGTATTTGCATATCTGGATCCTGGTGGCCATGTTCACATGCCTTCTCCTGAGCAGAAGGTTAATGTTCATGTGTCCTGGTGCTGTATAGGGCACCAGTAACCTTAATACTTAAGTGCCAGGTAGGCGCATCATGTTTTGCTATCAGGCCTCTGGACTGGACATTATAGCATAATTCCACCAATCCCTGGTGACGGGGAGTGAAGCAAACAGAGCAGGGAACGGGTTATTGAGAGATGTGGTCTTATTTTATCTCACTCATGTTTAAGGTGGGTTTTAACAAATGGGTCTAGCCTCCTCCCGTGAGATGGGAGTAGAGGGGACTGGAGCAGAAGTTAGTGGTAGGAAGCCAGTTGCTGATCTCTGGAGGGATGTGAGGCTGCGTGGAACACAGGCCCGTGTGTGTGAGTATTGTGTTGTGTGTCTAGCTGGGAGCCAGAGAGCAGTGATCATGTTGCAAATGGCATGTAAGTGGTGGCATGAGACTTCTGCATTTTGGGTTATTCTGAGGGAGCTGGCTGGAAGGTGGCACTAGAGCAAAGCAGAGCACAAGGGAAATAACCCAAGGCTTTCCTGTTGCCCTGAAGAGCAGACATCCGTGACAGACTAAATGCTTCATCTTCCTGCTGGTTCCTCCCTGTTGCTGTTGCAGAAGCAGATGCTGAGCGCCCATGGAATCTATTCCCCGTCTCATGGGAAGATGTTCACTCCACATGCCTGGTGTGAAGAGTTCATTGGATTTCCTCTGAAGGCTCATTTTCTTGGCTCTACCCAAGTTCAGCTAATTTGTACCTGGTCAGGATGTAGCACAGCTTTCTGCATACAGCACTGTATGTCTGTGTGGCACGCGGAAAGACCACAACAAGTTCTGGAATAGCCTTCCGAGGGAAGTAGTGGGGGCAAATGACT
>ML675714.1:1403433-1463703 GCA_007922155.1 Mesoclemmys tuberculata
TGATCATATTGGTCCCTTCTGACCTATGAGTCTATGAGTCTAACTTGCTGCAGAGCTGGGATGCACTGCAGCACAAGCCACCAGCTGGCATAATGGGGTTAGGCACCCAGCCTGCTCTTTGGATCTGGCCCACTTTGGCTATTAGCCACCCATGATAGACAGATTCTGCACAACTCAGGCTTCTGCTCGTTAGAAGCTGCTCTTGCACATGTGAAGTGGGGTGTCGCTGGTGTCTTCCTGAGGCTGCAGATAGCCTGAAACAGACATGAGAAGAAAATTGCTCCATGACCTGTTCCAGTGAGGGCACTCAAAGCACCAGGCTTTCCAGTTTGCATAGCTAGTGTGCAGGGTTAACACAACTGTACACAAATGTTGCTCGCATCTGTAATAACCAAATAAAGGGCAAAATAGTGGAGGTGACTGGCAAGCTTTTTCATGCTGAACCTGGATGCAGTGGTAACTTTACTGTCTATCCTGGCTCTAGATCACTACAATGATGACTTCCCTGGGAAGCCGTAGGAGTAGGAAGGCCAAAATCTTCCCACTTGGGGGAAGGCTTGTAGAAGTCCAGATGACTGTGTCTGGCTATTCACTGAAATAAATGGGAAAGCTCTCAATGCAATCTTTCCTATGAAGCGTGTCTCTCTTCCATTTCAAAGCAAGTGAAGCCATGAATGCTAGACAAAGAACTACTCAGAAAACCTGCACTATGTGCCCCCACTCCTGCCCAAGCAGCTCTTTCTAACTCTTGTTTTTTGCTGCTGTCGTAGAGAAGAACTGTAGCCATTCAGTCTGCAGTAATTGTCTCTAACAAAACAGCATGCTTAGGATGTGGAGGAGCATGATTTCCGGGCAGAAGAGTCCAACATGTAGGTCTCACAATGGCTCTGCACACTTGAGTTTCTACCCAATAGAAAGGGGTGGGGGTGACTCACTCCAGACTTCTCTCTGTCTCTGAGGAGAGTTGCCAGCTCTTTGTTTTATTCTGCTGTTAATCAGAAATCCAGCCCTTCTGGGAAATAGCTTTGGAACACTTAAGCATGTGTGGTTTCAAAGACTAAAAAGAAAATGACTGATTCTCTTTCCCCTGTTAAGCTGTCTTTGAATTAGCCATGTGTAAAAATCAGAGGAGCACTTTTTTTTAATAATCTTGCAATCTGTTCACTATTAAAATGTTGATGGCTGGAAAACCAGACCCTTCTGCTGGTGAACCTTGATATCAACTGCTTACAAGCCGTAAGGCAAAGGGCACCTGCAGACCTGGGAGCTGTCCCTCCCTCTGTTTTACTGTGCTTCCCCGTGCTTCTTGTCTGTAGATACTAAGCATGATGTGATGTTACTATAGCTCCTTTCTAGCTACACAAGCTCTGCTGTTGCATTCAACGGGAGGCCTCCTCTCCAGAAGCCCCAGGAGAGGCCGTAGCCTGATAATCAGGCGAGTATAAGAAGCTCATCCCTGTAATGAGGCTCCATTCTCTCCTGTTTTTCCTGTCTGAGAGTTGTGAATATGGGAGACTAATTGAGTTGGGTAAAAATTGAATGGGCGGATGGTCTTATGGCTAATACCCCGACTGGGGTCAGAACCCAGAGCTCCCAAGTCCCAATCGTCTGTGTCTTTGGGAAACTGAGACACAGCAAAAGGCAAATGACTGATCTGTAAAGTGGAGGTGCTTGTAAGCTCAGCATGCATGTATGTTTGTCACAATGGAGTCACTAAGCGCTACCATTATACACATCGGGGCTCTCATCTGAATGAGTGGCTTAGCCCTGTGAGTAACTCCATCTCTTTTATTTCATTACAGAGACTTCCTTCCCCGTGGGTCTGGGATTGTCACCCGACGTCCTCTTATTCTTCAACTAATCTTCTCAAAAACAGGTACAGTTCTCTGTAGATCAAAATACAAACTGTTCCCTCGTGGATATCTCTGTGCTTGGATTGTTCTCAAGTTTGCTCTTCTAGTTGGGTAGTCAGTCTAGTACCCTGGGCAAATACTTCTTTCAGTATACAGAGCAGATCAGAAAAAGTGCAAATCTGTTTGAATCCCTGGTAGTCTTGTCACTAAACTAGTTTATGCATATGTAGGGAACAGCTTTGACTCTCTTAAATGCTCATGGAACAAGATTATTTTTGTAAACTGCTGGAAAGAAAATGTGCTACTCAGGAGATGAAAGCTGCTGTGTAAGTGGCAAATGAGAGGCAGCTGGTTTTGTGTAATTCGACATTAGTACTGTCACTTTAGCATGCAGCTAATCAAGAATGCTGGCTGGAAACTCTAACGCTGAAACGATTTGCCCTAGTCCCTCAGTTTCCACTGCAAGTTAAACAGTATTGATAGATCATGTGAACTTATTCTAATCTGTTTTAAACAAGTCCACTCCTTCACAAATACAGCTCTCTGGCTTACTATAGTGGGTTGGTTTATCATAATCATCTCTTCTGGCCTTCAAATCTTTGAAATATGCTATGTCTGAAAACCAATTCTAGCCCTAAAGATTTTGAGACTTAGTAGGGGAAAGAACAAACCACTTTTGGTCTGGGCAGGGGACCTGGCCCTGCAGATAGTTGGGATCAGCTTGGGAAGTTTAACGTTACCAGAAAGTTTTTTCTAGTTAGTCTGCCTCTTCCTCTGTCCCTGGCCTCAGTCTCTCCTGGGTAATGCCGATCACTGGTATTCACGCTGCTGTTACTCGGAGCAGATTGATCTGTTCCCATGTAAAGGACCAAATGGAGCTGTCAGACTGAGCTCCCTGTTGATACTGTGACGTGCTCAGTTAACACAAAGCCACTCGTATTCTTCCAGTGAAAAGGTCAGTGAGTTGCTGCTTTGCCGGGGTTGCACTTGAGAAGGGGTTAATTTACTCCATCTTGTGATGGCCGTGTTATTAAAAAAGCTTTATTTGAGGCACTGACACTTCAGAGCTTTTCTTGCATTATCCTGCACATTGAGTGACGCCACAGCACAGGGACAGCCCCGTTCTTGTGGTGGTGATTTTGCAGAATTTTTTGTTTATAGAACCCTGGCCTGTGTATTTTCCCCTGCCATGTGAACAGTTCCTTGTTTCTGTGCGAGTGGCAGAAGAAACGGATCTTGGTACTGGATCATGGCTCTCTTCCCCAACGCTGATCATGATAGATGTGAAGGGGCTATAAACAAGCACATAAAATGTTGGTGAAGATTTCTCTGTCATATTACTTTGGATGAAATGTGATGTTTCTCCTGCACTGTCCCTTTTCCAGGAGGCTTGGGCTCTGCTTCATGTGTTTGGGGAAGTGCAGCCACATGACATGCAGACATACATGATAGTGGATGGCAAAGGACCCTGGGGCTGTGTTGTCAGATGGCAATCTGTATTGAATGCTGTATGGGTTCTCTCTTTTGGAGAGAACGCTTTTCCTTCCGGGATAGACCCACCAGCCCAGAATTAACTCTCGGCATTGCCACCCCTGATGTCACACAGGGAGCAATAGTGACTGAGGGTCTGTTTCTGGGGATGCCGATCTGCAGTTGCTTTCCATAACGTTTAACGGACTTCCTTCTCTTTGGAGCTTTGACTGAAAAATTCACTCAAAATGAGACTGCACATTCGAGTCCTTTCTAGAGCGACAAGCATCATCACTGGTTCCCAGAATGCATGCGGAGTTTGCAAAATGTTAGTCAAACTGTGCTGATTTGTTTCAGTCTTATGAATGCAGAGCGCTACCCGTCTGACAGCCAGCTGTCACTTGGGAGGCAACTTGATATGCAAGCCTGCATGGGTAGGAAAGAGGACCTGTGTGCTGTCATCCCTCTCACCACAGCCAGGGGCAGTTATCTCACCTTCTATTTCTCAGTACTGCCTTCCTTTAAAGTAGGGCCAGGAGTGAGGCAGGCAGTCCTTGGATTTGTGCCTTTTGGGAAAGGCTTCTTTTAAAATCTCTTAAAGGAGAGGAACCCTAGGACGTGTGTCCTGGGTTATGGAAAATAATATTGGTTCCTTCATCATCCAGATCTCCTAGAGAGAAGCACATAGGCTGTTATACCCCCAGCTGCCCTCTGCTGCTGAATTCCCCCCGTCACTGCAACAGCAGGATACCGTGGCCTTTGTAGCTCTCCAGTAGTGGGCTGGCACCTGAGGTCTGCGAGCATGACAGACCATGATGAGTCTGTTACACAGGACCAACTTTGGGGACTTTGGGGGGTGGAGGATTTGTTTCCAGCCAATTCCAGTAGGATTAGATGTTGCTAGGACACAGTGCAGCCTATGCTGCCAATTGAGGGAGCCAGTGCTGGGTCCCATCTGAAGGACAATGCCCACTAAAACTAATGGCAGAATCTTGCCATTGTCTTTAGGGCCCCAATCCAAAGCCCACTGAACTCTCATCTAAAACATAGCACGGGTGCCATCACGAGCACTGCAGAGACCTTTAAATAAGGACAAGGTTCTCTGGTTGGACCTTTCTGACTTGCTCGCTGCCGTGCAGGCTCGCCGGCAGCAGCTGTGTAGTTCCGGTCGGCCATTTCAAGCCAGCCCCAGATTCCAAGGCATCCCAAAGTGCTGGCGGCATGTGAGTTAATATTTAAATGCTGTCTCCGCAGGAAAGTTGCCCACTGGTGAAGGTGAGCCTCTGAGCTTATTGTCTCCCAAGTCCAGGGTTTTTTCTCTAACAGCTGATGCCTGCAGGAGAAAGTGAACCTGGGTGGCAGATAGATGAAGGAGAAGTGATTTTTTTCAGCTGCTGTCAGGCCTTGCCGTATTTTCTGCGGTTAAAGAGAATGATAGCAACGTAATGCTCCATGCAAGCGATGACTGGAGACTTGTCCTTTAAGGGCATAAGATGCTGGGCGTGGAGAGGTTCTCACTTCAGGGGAGTCCTGCTGCTCTCACCAATGCTCGCATGCTGTTTGGCCCTAAACCAACTGCTCTCTGCCATTCCCTCTTGTCTTCCTCTGGGGCCAGCTGGGTGCAAATTCTGTTGCTCAAGCAGAGCAGTTTAAGATTCGACAAGAAGCTGTTGAGGACACAGCACTGCACGTCGGCTCTTAAAATGTCACAGTCAGCCCCCCACTGGCTCACTGTTTTGGGGTGCTGGCGGGCCACAGCTGGCCTGCTCTCATGGCCCTGAAGTCAGGTGACAAGGAACTAGTGAGCAAACCCTTCTCATAACTTTATTGCCTTGTGTATAAAATGACTGGCTTCTGAACAGAGCTGCCTGACTGCCAATGTTTGCTTTTGAAATTCCTGTTCGTCTGTCAAGGAGAGTGTGGGTGCAGGCAAACAGTCACATAAGTTTGCATGTGGTAGAACCTCTACCACTTCTTTGAGCAGGGTCTGTGTTTGTACAGCCCCTAGCACAGTGGGATCATCAGCCATGAGTGGGGGCCCATCATACTGTTACCAATAATGCCAGTTAGGGGACTCTCTATTGGCAGGAAACCCTCTACATTATGCATTCCAGCTAGCATGACTGCTCTCCCAGCGATTTCCAGAGTGCAAACCCCTTGGCCTCACTCGCTGAATGGGCTGGTCACAGCAGTGACAGGTAGCCTCCTTAGGGTGGGCCATGGGATCCCAGGAGAGGCTCTGTCTGACTGACTGTCTTCCCCTTGGTCCAACTATTGAAATTCATTAGTGCCTAGAGGGAGCAGAGAGCAGAGCCCCCTGCTTCCCTGTACTGCTGACCCAGATTGGGAGTTGGGGGGATGGAGAAGGCTGGCCTTGTCTCAGTGCTGCACGTTCATCTCACCGTGGCATTTGGAACCGAGTGAGTTGAGGCTCGGAACGTTATCTTGGATGTTCTCTGGCCTGTTAGACAGGAGGTCAGATTCAATGGTCACAGTGGTCCCTTCTGGTCTTGAAATCTGACCATAAGAAAATCTGAGTCTGTCTCTCACATACCTTCCGTGGGGGTGGGGTGTGTGTGACACTTTTGTGCCTTTGTTTCCCCCCCCCCCTCCCCCCGGGAGGATACCCACCTCCCTCACATCGGAAGCTAGGATTAGTGTTTAAAGCTGCTCCTCGCTGGAAGGGAAATTCAAGTAGAACTCCTGTCAGCACAGATTCAAACTGGGCTGAGAGGCAGATGTGCTTGCAATCCTGATAGGTCCCTGAATAGGAACAAGTTATGTGAGCCAAATGTGTCTCTGCTCCTTCATGGCTCGGTGGCCCTAAACTGGCTCGGTGACTCGCACCTGGCATTCACACACTGCAGTGATGAGTTAATAGGAACCATCACCTGGAACATTCGAATCTGTTTCCTCCACAGGAGACATTCAGATGACGGAGCGCTGCAGCCAATGAATGTCTTGGCAGGTTAGACTCAGACCTTTCTTCAGAGCTTGAAAACCCAGCGATGAAGAGTTTAAAATGATCGGCAAAGAATGAAAGGCAAACAAACACGGGCTTTGATGTCTAGGTTCACTAGTGCTGGATCCAACATGAAGCTTGTGCCAGCATCTCCCCCGCAGGCAGTTTTCCCTCTGGAAGGGAATGCTTCACTTCACATCCCCATCAAAGCAGTCACTAATAGCACAGAGGCAGCAAGGAAAGTCTTGTCTTGTGGAACCTTAACCTATGGAGCCTGCTGACTTCCATTGTCTTGCTCCTTCCACCTTGGCCAGAGGTGGTTGCTAGATTGGCTTAATCTCCTGACTAGCAGGAGCCCCAAATAAACACACACACAAGTGGGTGATGTCTGAGCACCACGCAGCTCTGGGGAAGGGAGGGCCTCTCCTTGGGTTTCTGCCTTTATCAGCATGACAATTGGAGCCAGAGGCTCACGCTGGCCAACTTGACTTGCTACAGAATAAGGCTTCCTCATTCTACCCCCTGCCACCTTTGGGTGTATCTACATAAGGAGCTATCCCAGGACAGCTACTGCACTTTAAATTCAGGACCCCTCCTCCAACCTTAATCCAAATTGACTTTCAAGCACAGACCGGCCTTTGAACCTCTGGTGTGGGAGGCTCAAGAGCAACGTAACTTAAGGACACTAGGAATCATCTCCGTTCAAGGGGGCTTCATTTCTAGAACGTTCTTGAATAAAGCAGTGCAACTCTAATGTACAGCCGAACAGAGTCCGGGAGACCTACTCGGAGTTTGTATGGCTAATCTAGTCTCCATGGTAAGTGGCACTGTTGGGTAAATATAATGAAAGAAATCTTAATTGCCCTTCAGTCACCTTGGCAGGCAGCAGCCTAGTTTCTTGAAGAACTGAAAAGGTGAGCAGGTCCTGTGCTGCGCCCTGGGTCTGTAATCTTAAAGGCAGGTGAACACGACGGCCTTGGTTTGCGAAGAGATTTTTTACTAGTGTCTGAGCTCTACAGGGGACCTGTCCAAAAAAGTTCCCTTTGAAAGCTGCAGTGCTAGGACACCAGGGTTCTGCTCCTGGCTCTGCCGCTGATCTGTTGGGTGAGCTTGAGAGAACTGCTTCCCTTCTCTTCCTCAGTTTCTCCTCCTACACCTTGTCTATTTAGATTGTTAGCTCTTTGGGGCAAGGACTGTTTCCCTGTCTGTGTATGTGCAGCACCCAGCACAAAGGGGCTGTGAGCTAAGCCAGGGCTTCTGAAGTGCTACCATAAAACATAATGAGCCCCTGCTGGCTGGGTGGAGGGAAAAACAGCTTAGGCCCACTTCCCGTTGGAAAGCTGCTACTTTATGCTGTAACCTCTGCTGTCTGGGCTCCTGGACCTTCAGGAAGAGACTGCTCAGTCCCTATTTCTTATTCCCCGCGGCAACATGTTATGGAAGCCCCCAGAGATCCTAATCTGGAACGAGCCCTTCAGTTGTGCTATATAAACGTCCAGGGGCCCTGTCCCTAAGGCACGGGGCCAAGTGTGAAGGATACACGGAGCAAACAGGAAGGACACTGAGGGTAAGTGACAGACCATCTTGGTGCCTCATGGGATGCTCTAGAGCAGTGTTTCCCGAGCAGTGTGCCACGGCCATCAGGTGTGCCACAGAATTTCTTGAAAACCACTTGAGTTCTGAGTTGGCTCATGAATCTCCATGAGTTCATTTGGTGACTATCTTGGTGATGTGCCTCCAAATAATTAAAAGGTATCAAGCTGTGCCATGGCAGAGAAACGTTTGGGAACCACTGGTCTAGAGAGAAGATCTGCAGCCCTGTTTCTGTCAGGGTTGGCGCCCCCCTCTGGTAGCTGTTGGAAGAACAACGGAAACGGTGTGCAAGAGAAATAATTCTGGCACTTCCTGGTGACTGCACTTCAAAGCTGCCTCTCGTTGTTGCATCATTTCTGCATACCCACAAGTGTGGTGCCCTGAGAGGAAGAGCCCCTCTGAGGGAGGAGTGGGGGTGGGTGAATGTGGCGAGGTGGCCTTCTTTGAATTGGTATCGAGCTATCATTGCTGCATTTTCTTGAATGACCTGACTCTCCCGCATTGATCAGACGTCTGTCTGCCCCCAGCTCGGAATCCCCATGTGCTCCCAAAGGAGAGGGAGACTTCCTGGCAGCCCCTCTTCTCGGGGGTGGAGCCCAGTGGCGCCCATGGAAGCGATGCTGCATTGCTCAGTTTCAAAGAGCAAAGGCCATGTTCGGTGTTGGTGTGAGCAGTGATTCTGCTGGCGCCTGGGTCTTTCATAATAGGGCTGAACTCAACCCTCTGATCCAGCCCCTTGCTGGTCCAGGAAGGCTAGTCCCGCCAGGGGTGGTTAGTTACAGAAGTGGGGTGTCTCTCTCTTCCAGAATATGCCGAGTTTTTGCACTGCAAATCCAAAAAGTTCACGGATTTTGAGGAGGTTCGGCAGGAGATCGAAGCTGAGACGGAACGGGTCACAGGAAGCAATAAAGGCATCTCTCCCGTTCCCATCAACCTAAGAGTATATTCCCCACATGGTGAGTGAGACTTCATCTTTCTGATCAGAACACGTATGTCAGTGGGCTTCTAAGTGCAAACAGCAGACTAGAGAAATGCATGCAATGAATGGAAAAGAAACCGTGTCTCACAGGGAGATTTAAAGGTCCTCCAAGCCCAGGATCTATTTCAGAGGCTAGCTTGGCAATGATCTAGGGAGGACAAACAGAATATCCCAGCTGATGTTTTGTGCACCCCCGGCACTTCCCCTCCCTTCCCCCACACGTTGTGGGGATAAAATGTTCAAAATCCCTTCATGCAGCATGAGCTCTCTGCTTCCCTCTCTTTTCAGTGTTGAATCTGACGTTGATCGACCTTCCGGGTATCACCAAGGTGCCGGTGGGAGACCAGCCCCAAGACATTGAGTACCAGATCAAGGAAATGATCATGCAGTTTATCAGCCGAGAAAGCAGCCTGATTCTTGCGGTGACTCCAGCCAACATGGATCTAGCGAACTCGGATGCTCTCAAAATGGCTAAAGAAGTAGATCCTCAAGGTAAGATGCGTGCGCATGTGCTGTCGTGACAGGACTGCTCCAGAATCTTTCCCCAAAGGAAGGGGCTATTGGGATTCCCACGTGTCCTTCTGAGCAGCTCTTCCAAGTGGAATGTGCTGTTAGAACGAGGTATTTTATTATTGAGAGAGGAGGCGGAATCCTAGCTTTGCCTCACGTGACTGGGATGAATTTTGTACTTACAATGACTGGCAGCCAGGTCAGGCTAATAATTCTATTGCGTTGCCAGCGGTGGAGTTAAGGCTGTCATTGAATCCTTGGAAGGAAGTCCTGGCTCTCTTCTCCTGCCCCCATTAAGGGCAGTCGTTGCTGCTCCTGTTGCCAAGTTCCCCATCTGATTCTCCTCTTACCACTCTCCTGCCCTCTGACTTCCACTCGGTGTGTCCTTCATTGCCCATAGTTCTCTACCGCAGACTCCAAGGTGACTTTTTGGCTTGTTTGGCTGACAGCCTTGACTGAAGGGTGTGATTCAATGCACTGAGGTCTCACCGAACGAGTTAGGTGCCTCTTATCACTCAGGCTGCTGCACTAAACCGTCCAGTCACGCAGTTAATAACTTGCTCCTCTCGCCACACAACATTGAAACTGCAACTTACGTGCTGCAGGCCGACTTGAGGGTCATGGCACCTGCTTGCTGACACCGAGAGCAGCGGTGGTTGCATGTCTAAGTACAGAGCTGGTCAGCTGCTCTCAATCAGCGGGCGAGATGGGGGATGCAGTGGTGTTAGCTGTTTCTCCAGTGATCTTTCTACCTCTGTCTCAGGCCTCCGGACGATTGGTGTGATCACCAAACTAGATCTGATGGATGAAGGCACTGATGCCAGAGATGTCCTGGAGAACAAACTGCTTCCTTTGAGAAGAGGTAGGGCACTGCCATCCTTACGCAATAAGCATTCTGCTGAGATCGCCACACCCTCCTCCCATTCACGCGCTCTCGGTCTCTTTCACTAAAAGACAGGGAGGGCCCAGAGCTCAGTGGAAAGCAGCTCGTTTGCATCGCAGCAAGCGCATGGTGCCTGCCAGCAGGGGATTGCTAAACTGAGAGCCCTAGTTACCTCCTGTTCTTCAAGCAGTATAAAGTTCAAGTTCATAATTGTATCAATAATGCCGGGGTCCTGTGCAGGGAACATGGGCGTTCAAGGCTGGTGCTTCAACCGTGTCATGTTCTAGAAAGGGCTAGCATGTGGAATCGTCCTGTTGCAGGCTACATTGGAGTTGTTAACCGGAGCCAGAAGGATATAGAAGGCAAGAAGGATATCCGAGCAGCGCTGGCTGCAGAACGGAAGTTCTTCCTTTCTCACCCAGGCTACAGGCACATGGCAGATCGAATGGGTACACCTCACTTGCAGAAAGTCCTCAACCAGGTAGGCCAGCCCGGGTTAATGTCAGTGCATGGTCCCTCCTTACTGGTGTAGGGGGAAGGCCAGTGAATGAACAGCTCTGAGTTGACAATGCTCTCCCCACAGTACAAGTGATTAGAGTGGGGATGGGGCGTTATATTGGATCTCGGTGCCCAACCCACATAAAATGTGTGACCTTGGGCAAGTCTTTCCCCCAGCCTCCATTTTCCTGTCTGCAGAATGACAAATGAAAGTCACACTTGTCTGAATCCTCTGTACCCACTAGTGTGAATTACAAGCAACATTGAAGATGCTCCTAGTTGACAGAATGGAGAGGAAGATCTCTTCCAGTTCACTTACATGGTGCAATTGACTATATGGTCACTTTCAGTATTCACCCTATAGTCAGTGCCTCTTGTCTGCGTTGGTCTCTCTCAGCAAGAGAAGGGAAAATGCATTACAAGTGGAGAAATCTGCCTTGTAAAGTGCAGAACTGCATGCGAACTCAGGCTGGTTCAGGGCCTGAGATGGCTTTAAAGTCTTTGAAATTGGCTAGTGTCTCTTTAAATGAACAGTGGAAGACCTGGACTGTAACTTATTTCCCCTCTGAACAGAGTAGCCAGTTCAGTGAAATAATTCAAACCTGCTCCAGAGATGAGCACTTCCTCTAGTGTTCTGTTGTGCAGGGTTGGCTCTGGCTTCGTCCTTTCTCAACCAAAGCTTGTTGTGAAGGGCAGCTAGCTCAGGTAGGGGGCCAGGAACACTAACAGCTTCTCCAATCCTCTCATAGCAACTGACCAACCACATCCGTGAGACCCTGCCCTCGCTGCGCAGCAAACTGCAGAGCCAGCTGCTCTCCCTGGAGAAGGAAGTGGAGGAATACAAGAACTTCCGCCCTGATGACCCCACGCGGAAAACCAAAGCCTTGCTACAGTACGTTGCTCCAATCCCCTCTTTGGTATCACAGGAACTGGATTTTGGTCAACTCACTAATGAGCAAGAGAGAGTCTAGCCTGAAATTGACACTGACTGGTTTTAACATAAATCCAGATTTAACTTGCTCTTTGCTTGAAGCACATGAATCCCAGCTGGTTGCTGATCCCTAAAGAAACACACAGTGCCTAGCACCTGGTGTTAGAAATTGGCAGTGTGGGGGCAGGACTTGCCAGCTTTAATGGGTGGTGCCTTTCAGAGTTGGATGGACACGAGACTAAATTCCCTGCAATGTTAGGGTAATGGGAAGGTTGGGAGGACTGGTAAAATCTGTAACTACGATGCCTGGCAGACAAGCTTTGCAGGCAAATAACTGGCATGGTCTTGGATTTGTTGTGCCTATAGCAGTGATCCCTTTTATAATCCACTTGTTCAAAAGCTTTGTATAAAATCCGAAAACAAGCATGTATGTTCTGGGGCCGAAGAGAAAGTGAATGACAATTGGTTTTTCCCCCATTGTAGTAAAAGGGAGGTGAATGACTACGGGGGAGACAATTTCATGGAAGTAGAAGAGAATTCTCAAATGACCCTGCCCAGATGAAATCGCTATCACGGCTAGCATGGGGCTGGCTGGAGGGTGGTCCCGGCCTGCGTGGCGGGTCCGTTATCGCGTTTGCCATGTTTGGCTAATGCCTGTTAATCCTGCTGATTCTGTGCAGGATGGTCCAGCAGTTCGGGGTGGACTTTGAGAAGCGAATTGAAGGCTCCGGAGACCAGGTGGACACACTAGAACTCTCGGGGGGTGCCAGAATTAATCGTATTTTCCATGAGAGGTTCCCCTTTGAGCTAGTGAAGGTAAAGCTAACACTGGTTTTAATTCTTCTGCCCGGTGGTGGTGGTGGTGGTTTTCCTCTCTCCACACAAAGCAGAATGTCACTGGTTGCCAGCCATACAATCGGGGGAGTGTCTCCACTGTGTGTGCCTGTTTTTAGGCTTTCCGCTTGTTTAGTGGCCAGCAGAAGGGTCTGTTGACCATCCTCCCCTGGTGTTGGGTTGATCTGCTCAGCTAAGCCTCTGAGTTGGTTATGAACCTCCCTCTTGTCCCACTCATGCATTGCTACATGGCATATGAATCTTTGGGAAATGGACCTGGATTAGCTTGAGAAGGCAGGGATGGGATATTGTCTCGGGGATTGGCTGTCCTGGGGTTGGGCAGATCACCAGTTTGTGCTGATGTTTCTAGGTAAGCAAAGGCTCCTCTCTGACTTAAAAAGTGGGGCAGCAGAAAGGTGTTCACCTGCCTACTCTAAACACCCCCATAAGAAGGCAGAAACACATCAGGCCTTGTGTGGGGGCCAGTCTGCTGTGCTCCTGTCCCCACCTCTGTCATGCACAGGGTACTAATGAGATGTGCTGTAATTCCCTGCTGGTTCACTCAGCCTTTATACTGCTTACCTAGATGGCAAGCTCCTTGGGAAGGGGACAGTGTCTGTTTACATGTCTGAAGTACTTAATACTAGAGGCATGCTATCTACTTCTACAGTTGGGTAAGCGTACGTTTGCCTCTCGTGGCTGCACAAGAAAGCAGTTTAAATGTGAGTCATCTTCAGTTAGACACCTGAGCCATGATTGTGCTTCACCCCAGAAGTGGTTAGCTGTACAATCGAACTCTCGTGTGTTTCTCTTTTAGATGGAGTTTGATGAGAAGGACTTGAGGCGAGAAATTAGCTATGCAATTAAAAACATCCATGGTATAAGGCAAGTATCTGAGCAGGAGATCTTTTGTGTCAATAGCTCCTCTTATTTTCCTGTGAGCAGATCAGTAAGTTTGGCCCATGTCACATTATTCTGTGTTAGAACATTTGTACCATGAACCTGCCCTTGCTGCCAGTTGTAAACAACTATAGGCCAGCTTATCTGTTGTGTGGAAGCAAAAGGAGTTTAGAACCAACACTTGTTTGAAATGGGTAGAGAATTAGTTGGCTAACAATTACGTTGCCAGTCAATAATCCTGATGTAGTTTTCTTCCATGTGTCCGGTCAGTGCCTTATTTGTGATCTAACTCTGATTCGGGGAGTAGGGGCGTGGTGGCTGACTCGCTAATGGAGCAGCCTCTTGAGAACCAAGAGCAAACTCGAACCATTGTCCCAGTTAGTCTCACTCCTTCACTAAACTCTAGCAGTGAGATCTATTTCCTGTCGTCCCTTGAAATCTGAGGATAAAGTAATTCCTCTATTGCCTTGTGCTTCTTCCCATGAGCAGAAGATGCACTCCTTATATGCTATGTTCGAAAGCCAAACTTCCAACTAGAGGAAAGGGGATCCAGGTTATTACTGGACCATTGTGCTTGAGGCCTTCTGACTCAGGTGTGCTATCGAGGAAGGTACGTTCTGCACAGACTGAGCCCGTTGCTGGAGCTGCGCTTGGATTAAGCCACACGCTCAGCCCAGACTGTCCGATGCTGCACTGAGGCCACAACTCGAAGAGCTAAGGAACATTGGGCCTGACAGGGCTGTTTGTCATCCCAAAGAAGCCTCACCTTAGACTGACTTCTCTTCTTAGCATGTCTGGGGCTGGTGTGACTTGCGTTCCCTCTGCCTGAATATTGACTCGGGAACTACTTTCTCTGCTCTTGATGCAGCCATTTACCCGGAAGGCTGCATGGGCTTGAAAAGGTTCCTTGCCACCCACTTGCAGGGGTAGATGTGGCCTACAATAAGAAATTGCCTTAGCCTCACTGCAGGGGCAGTGACTCCAGATCCCACATGCTAGAGAACAGCTTTGTGTGCGTCAGTAAGTCACAAAGCAGCATCGTGCTCTTGACAGAGGTTTAACACCCCCGCCGCCCCTCCCGGGGATAATTTTGACTGCACGTTCTCAAGCAAAGGTCCTGTTGGTACCGAGGCCTGCCTGTCTGGGGAAGGGAGTTGCTCTCTGGGATGTCTCTGCTGCTGTCTCATGAGGTCAGACAGTTGCCTTTTAAACCTATTCATCCATTTTGTTTTTTCTCTGCCATGTCTCCGCCCTTCCTCACCCCTATATGCGGATACCTGTAGAACGGGGCTTTTCACACCAGACTTGGCATTCGAGGCCATTGTGAAAAAGCAGGTGGTGAAGCTGAAAGAGCCTTGTCTGAAGTGTGTCGACCTGGTTATTCAGGAGTTAATCAATACAGTTAGACAGTGTACCAGTAAGGTATTGAACCCGCTGGAGGTTATCCAGCCCCTTCCTACTAGTGGGGTGGAAAAGCAGGGGTGCTGCCAAGATGGCAATGTTCTCTCCTGCCCACCCTGCCTGGAAAAACTCCCCAAAGCTGGACGTGTCTAGGCAAAACAGGTTACACTGACCTTCAATCCTTGCCTGCTCACTAGCATGGGGTTACCACGGGCACTGCCATGATCTCCTCACACGACTGGCATGCCTGGCCCTGGAGAGGAGTGAGGGTAGCTGCCTACACACCTGAGACACTGGCATTGACCATGCTCTGAGGAATGCCTTCCCCACCCTGGGCTGAGAGGTCCATGCAGGCCCACCTAGCGCTATGGGACTGTCTCAGTGGATAGAGCACTGGACTGGGACTCAGGAGACCAGGGGTCTGCTCCTGTCTCTGCTGCTGGGGACCTTGGGTGTGTCACTTCCCCCTTGGTGCCTCCGTTTGTTTTGTAAAATGGGGATAAAGATGCTGACCTCTTTGATAAGCCCTTGGAGATCTACCGACGAGCGGCACTAGTAAGAGCTAGCGTTATTAGTCTCCTAATGCACACGAGGTCTCTGCGGCTCTGTCCATTGGGAGGGTCTCAAAATGTGTTGATGTGACCCCAGCTGCAGGGCTCTGTGGCAGATTGGAACAGATGCTGCCAAGGGTTTTGCCTCAGAGCGCTTTGGAGTCTGCCAGGCAGGTGGGCAGGTTCTTCCTGGGTCCTGGTGCCTGTCATAGCATGTGTCGTCTTCATCTGCCAGTTGGGCTTCTGCTTTGCTACACTCCGGGAAGCTGTGACTAATGGGAACAGAAGCTGAAAGTGGCTCCTCTAGCAAATGATCTTCAGATACGTTGTTGCTTGTTTATAAATCCTGCAGCTTGTTGATCTGCAGTTAGTGAAGTGCTTTGTAGAAAGCGCCATCTCAAAAGGTTCCTCGCTCTCTGGAGGGGTTAATTACCCTGCAGTAGCCCTTGATAAATGGACCACTTCCATATTTAATAACTAGCTTCTCAGGACGACTCTGCTTTTTAGTTGGATCTGGTAGCAATGGATTGAGAAAATTCCATGTCTAAATTGACATGTCTAAAAATTAGCTGTTCAAAGACAGGCTGCTGGACCAGATGGATGCCCTGCTCTGATCCAGTCTCGCAAGTTCTGGATGCACCTTGATAGATGAATGCTTACGTCCATAGCAAAAGGCTGTTTTTCCAAGTTGAATGGCGTTCAAAAAAGTGAAATAGCCCTACAGCTCCTGCTTCCCAAAGTGTCTTGCTTGAGCAGAGCAATTTCAGCACTTGTCCAGTGATGTGTATTCTAGGACCTTGGGGATTTGTTTCTGGGTCAGGAGTTTGCTGTGGTTGTAGTGATTTGTGTAACATGGAGAAGCCAGCACTTGCTGCCGAATTTCCTTCAGTCTTGGCTAACTTGGTGGGGATAATTCAGAGATTTCTTCTTTGCAGTGAGTCAGTAGGATGGCTTGCAAGGGTAACATGCAGCTGAGTTCTTCTTGTAGGCAGGTAGTCTGCTTCCACGAGAATCCAGATCAAATCAGAACAATTTGTTCAAGCAGGGCTTGAGAAGGTCTAGACAGGAACTTCTCTAGCGTGAGCAGTGCTCTTTGTCAAGTAGCACCCACCTGGTCTAGACACAAGCCCTGTATGACTGGAAATTTTCTAGCCCTAATAGGCCAAAAGATTGGGGACCTTGAAATGGCAACGATCGGCTTTCTCTGCCCGTCCCTCAACTTCCATGTGGTTCGTGGCAGCAGCTCTCTCCAAGGGCTGGAGAGAGAAACCAGTGCCCCATGCCATCGGAAGGCAGCAGCAATGTCCGCTGCCCCCTGGTAAAGCAGCAGTCTTGACGCGTAGCAGCTGATCTAGTGGCATGCTAACTTGAAGCTTGGCATGGAGGTGGGCGGGTAGAGTAAAGGAACCTTTGCTTTTATTTAAGGTCCAGTGGAGCCAGATTTTCAGGGATCAGGTTCTGGTGGGATGCCATTGCCTCTTTTGGCTCCTGGAAATGCAGAGGGTGGGAAGGATTCACCATGTCCCACTTGCTGTAGTCACTTTGCACCAGTGTAAATGATCACCTAAAGGGCACAGCAGTGGTGAGCTGGTGGATGAGAATCCGATCCCCATGAAGTTCAGGATGTAACAAGGTGAATTAAATTAATGATAGTAATGAATGAAAATGCATCTTTAAAATGAATCCAAGGAACCTGAAGGAATTTCCCAGGGCAAGCGCTGCTGCTTTTCCCTTTGCATGTTACTAACCTTTTTTAAAAATCTCCTTTTCTTTTCTTTCCTGTCTTTGTTGCTGTTTCCCCCACCCTGTGTGCCTTTTGGTGTCTCGGCTTTGCGCTCTTGCGCGGGGCAGGACGGGGCTCTTCACACCTGACATGGCTTTTGAAGCTATAGTGAAAACCCAGATTGTAAAGCTGAAAGAGCCCAGTTTGAAGTGTGTTGATCTGGTGGTCTCAGAGCTGGCCACTGTCATTAAAAAGTGTGCGGAAAAGGTAACTGGTCTTAATGTCTTCCTCTCTGGCTACTCTGAACATCTGGAATGTATTGGCTTGCAGGACCCAGCTGATCAAAGTACGTTTGAGATCATTAAACTAACCTTTTGGGGGGCTGTGTCCATGTGACATCTGAACACCTCCCTCTAAGGACACTCCTACAAGTGTAGATTCCTACTGTTAACCTGGCTTTCTGGCATGGGTCCTGCAGAGACATATTGCACAGGTGTTGCTTCACACCATAGCAGCAAAAGCTAAAAGTGCTCCTGAGATAGCAGAGGGTCAGTATCTCTGGAGACAAATTTCATGTGCCTTGCTTAGCATTAGCCCATGCTTCATGCCTGGGAGGTGGGGGTGGGGAAGCAGACTCTCTCCACTTGCCACACACGCAAGACCACCCACCAAAAGTGGTTGTGCCAGTCTCTTTGGAAACAGCTAAGAAAACGCATTTTTCTCTGCTTTTGTCTGAGCCCCAATTCTGTCCTGCTGACAGAACTGGGGGTTAGTCCATCCTTTCCTGCCCTCTTCACTGTTACGGGTGCTTCGGGCACTTTTTTTGTGACTGCTGTGATGGCTGCTGTCGTCTGATCTTCTGCTCTTTCTTCCTTCTTCTCAGCTTGGCTCCTACCCCAGGTTACGAGAGGAGACGGAAAGGATCGTTACCACTCACGTCCGGGAGCGGGAAGGAAAAACAAAGGACCAGGTGAGCACCTGTTGTGATGGGCGCTATGATCCGTGCGGCGGTGAAGTAAAAAGTGACTCATTAAGAACAGAAGGGTGTCTGATCTTAGTGCTGCTTGGGAGAACCTGACACTCCATCCTAATTTAAAGTACTGCTCCACTTTGCATATCCAAACCAGCGCACGCCTCTTGCTCGGCACCAGAAAGCCTGTAGTGCCCTCCACTGGGAGCGATGCAAACTGCACCTTTCTGCTGCCGCTGTTGCGCTCGGCAGCGTGGTGTCACATGCGCACCCCAGGGCTTTCCAGACCAGTCTCCGTGTGGAGCAGCGCTGAAGCCTCGTGTGCTGACAGTGTTGCATTCATTGTAGGCTGGTAACTGGGTTCAGCTGACTCAGTTGTCTGTGTCTTTCCAGATTCTCCTATTGATTGACATTGAGCTCTCTTATATCAACACTAACCATGAAGACTTCATTGGATTTGCCAAGTAGGTGCCTCCCAGCTGTATCTGGGATGTGTGGGTTGCAGGATTTCTAGGTAACTGAATTGCAGCTAACCAGTGAGCACTGAAGGGGTTGTAGTGGCAGCTACTCAGAGCCCATGGGGCAGGGAGCCGTGCCGTCCCGTCCTGAAAGCTTCAAACCTGTACAGTGACGGTTGAGGGCTTTGCCTCCCCGTGTGTTGTTGCAGCTGAGCTGCTGGCAGTGCTGGATTCTGGCACCTTAGGGCTGGGTATGGTCGGTGGGGGGAGCACTGCTTTCACAGGTGCTGTTCCCATTGCTTCTCCAGAGGTGGTCTGGTCTCCAGGGCCTTGGGTAAGGGTCTCCTTTGTTCCTGGCCTTTGCCTGAAGAGGCGGGGAGGGGTAGTGCCTAGGGACCAGCAAGGGGCACCATTGTGTTAGGTGCTGTACAGTGTAATGGAGGAGCCCAGCCCCAAAGAGCTGAACATCAAAATCGACCAGACCAAGGGTAGGGAGAAGGGATGCTAGGTCTCTTATAGCTCATCTCTCTGACTAAGTGCATGTGTTTTGGCCAAAGAAACAGGGATCTTCTAAATGTCCCCCAGAGCAGACAAGACTGTATAGTGGGCATGAATTAAACCTCCCATAGGAAAAAATACCAGAGCCAAGGACTTGTCTTCGCATGAAAATGAATCTGTAATAAAGTAGGGTGTGAATTTAAAGTGGATTAACTCTTCCTGATTAACTCCACGTGGATACTTTTGCTCCAGAATAGGAGCATCCTCACACAAAGTTAATCAGGAACATCTCCCCATGTAGGCAAGTCCCAAGGATGGAAGCACCCTTTTGTTGACTGCCTTATGGCAGCATGATCCCAGCTCCCCTTTGGATTCACTTCTGGTTTTTCCTCTGTCTTTTTCTTCCTCTTTAAGTCTCTGCTTCTCACACTTCATTCCTCTCATAATCTCTTCTCTTTTTCCTTTGACTCACCTCACTATTTCCTCTGGACTCTTCTGAATCTCCTCCTCCTCCTACCACCCCCAGCTGTTACACTGAGCAGCACTTGACGACAGGGTGGGTACCTGCTGGAACCACTGTGTAATTGGGTGACTTGTGGGAACGGACTCCTGCTTGCATGTACCTTGAGCAGCGCTAAAGGATGCGGTTCCAGTAGCTGGAACAGCCTTGTGGATGCTAATTTTAAATTAGGCAGAGCCCAGGTGCTTCATGGACGATGCTGAGCATTTGACAAATAATCCTCTGGCAGTGTGTGAGGGAGCAGCTCTGAGTCATTACTCCTCCAGCCTTGTCCTGTAGCTTTCAGGCACACATCCAGAATCTAGTCAGTTGCACCCTACTTAACTGCAAGTGTTGTCCTGCACAAACTCTCTGGGATTTCCCCTGGCCGGCTGCTAATCTCCTTCAAACCCCACTTCCCTAGCAAACTGCTTCCTGCCACTCTAGCTCCCGTCCCTTGGAGTAGTCCATGGAAGTTGTTGTGGCATTCTGGGCAGCTGCACATGGGCATCCCCTGTGCCAACTTGGGGAGCAAACAGACTGTAGATAAGTCCGGAATGTCTAATACGGAGCAGAAATGTTCAATCTGCCCCTTCCCACCGTGTTCCCTACCTCCTTGGTTACCAGGGTGGTGGGCATCACCCAGACTTGACTAGAACTTGGAGGATGGCTGGCTTTGCTAACCAAGGCCTCGAATTCTTTATCCTCTCTGGGTCTTTTAGTGGCCAGATACAGCTGATTTGTGTGATGTTTCCTCCACAACAAACTTTAGTCTAGCCCTGCAGGAAATGTTTGTGCTACAGTGTGAATCAACCAGATGCTCGGAGATCAGGTGTTAAAAGCCAGGGGGCTCCCTAACTGTACTGGTCTGAAAGCAGCCTAGAGCCCCATGGGTGCTTCTGTCTCATGCAGCCGATAAACAGAACACTTGAGAAATCTCCTAGCCTCTCAAGTGCAGTTGGCTGTTAGTGGAGAGTTCTGGGGGCCTTGGATGCCATCCAAAGAGATTGTAGGTTTGTATTCTGTCGAGCAGGCTTCACCCCTTCAGGACTAGGCATTCACTTGCTCTCTCCTCCTCTGACTCACGAAGTGCGCTGAGTAGTGCCTTGCAAGTGAGCTGCTGACGTAGGCGGTAGCCAGCGAGCACAAGTCAGGTCTCAATGGCTGCGATAGCGGGGTGTTCCTCAGGTGCCTTGTGCTGTTGATGGAAAGCTGGGTTGCTTTGTTTTGTTTCAGTGCCCAGCAGAGGAGCACCCAGCTGAACAAGAAAAGAGCCGTCCCAAATCAGGTACCATGCACCAGTTTGGTAACTGCATCTCTCTTGGTAGCCTAGGTGGCTGAGTATGTTTGAGTCCCACTTGAAGCCATGCATTTGGCACAGCCCTGGAACTGCATTTTGTAGCCCTAGAAGTCTTTCTGGAAAGCTGGATTCAGAAAAGTTGGCACACAACACCCTGCACCTTAAGACAGGGAGATAATATCCCATCCTGTGTAGTTGTGGAATAACTCCAGATGCCTACATAGCTAGGTGCCCATCTGAATCCATTCTTAGCATAACCGATCTTTCCATGGGAGCCCTTCCTTGGGAACAGATAGTCTAGGCAAGTGGAAAAGAGCCCTGGAGGGGGGTGTAAAATATCTGTGCCCCATCTTATTACAAGCAGGGGATAGGGGTGGAGAAGGTTTGCCTCCAAGTCCCAGGTAGTGACGTAAAACCTGGCTTCTTTCTCATCACAGCCTCCCAGTTCTGAGTGTGGTTTTGCTCTTTAGTCAGCATGACTTGAGGACAGGGTTAGAATTGTCCCCGTTGCATGGTCAGTCTTGCCGTACATAATGTATATGGACATTGTAATGAGACATTAACACTGTATAAGTATCATTAATAGCATGTAACTGTTTTCTTTTGCTGTTTTTCTGCTTTTTTTTCTCTACCATTTTTGTGCTTCCTGCTTCTCCCTCCATCATTTTTTCCTCACTGCTCTGTCTCCTCGTCCTTTTTCTCCTTTATTTACCCACAACCCTAATTTCGTGCACTTAAAGGGTGAGATATTGGTAAGTACCTGTATAGTGTGATAGTGAATTATAGAGGAAGCCTAGTGATGGAGACACCCCCCTTAAAAAACAAACACCCTCCCCTCCCCCGCAAATCTAAAAAAGTGGCACTTCTCTTAAAACCGAGTACACTTACTGCCTAGAAAAGCAGGCGTCTTCCCAATGGAGGAACATGGCTTTGTTAGGACCCTTGTCTCCAGCGGGAAACCTTGTGGGATCACCTGATCTGACTGAAACACTACTGGGCTCATTCTGGCATATGGCAGGGAGAGAGACTGGTAGGGGCACAGACAGCTCTGGAGGCTGAAATGCCTCTTGATCACCCCACATCCCCTACCCCTGTCTCCTGTCTGTCCTGGATGGACCCAGCTGTCTTGTAGACTGAGTTGCCCCTCAGCCAAATTGAGAACATTGCGACCCTTACCTGAGATGTCGATGCCCTGAAGGTGGGGTAAAGCCATAGAAATACCTTGGATAGTCAGTGTGAGATCACATCCCCCCTCAGTCTCTCATCCCCCATTTGCCTACTGGGCATCTATACATGCTCCCAGAATATTTGGGGGAAAGGGTGTGGCTGGAGGGCATTACATTATGGGCACTTCTGCGTCCCATGAGAAGCAGAGTGTAAGCGGGAGGAGTTGTGGGTAGGCCCATTGTGCAAGATTGGCTGGCTGGTGGGTGGCGGCCACAGAGGCAGGTCTTTTCCGGGCTGGCTTGTCTCCAGGCTGGCTGACAGCACTGCTGTCTCAAACTCCTAGGCCTTGAGAGCTGCATGGATGCCAGCCCCTGGAATAGCTGCACTAGCACAAATGGCTGGCAAACTTGCTATGTGGGCAGGTGGCACCCAGCCCGGCCTGAAATAAGGGTTAGCTGCACCAATGCAAATTGTGCTTTACAGCAGGATGCCCTCTCTGGCGGGGTCTGTACCCAGGCAGCTGCCCCGGGGAAGATCCCTCAGATTATCCTTCCTTTTGTACAAGGAAGTCCTGAGTAACCATGCCTGCCTGTAAAAATCACCTTCTCATCCAGCCACCAAATAAAGCTTTTCCTTTAAGTGTACTCACACCTAAAAGCAGGAGGGGTGAGGCTTCTATTGAATTAATGGCAGTTTGCCTTCTCTGTATGAACAGTGCCCTCGGGAGGAGGGGGGCAGTGTGTTCTTTGGGCTCAAATTGTTATGGAGTGTCCAAGAAAATGGAAATGCTTGTCACTTATGAATGGAGGAGAATCTTGAACCATGATCAGGGATCCCCAGCTGGTGCTTTACAGATGAAGAAAACGTCCTTTCCTCCGTGTTCCCCTTGAAATAGACACATTGGATTCAACTGAGGAATGGTTCACATGAAGACCCCTTCTGGCCATTTGAGGCTGAAGTGGTCGGATGTCCTCATGGAGCGGTGGTTGGGTGGAGATAAAAAGCACTCTCTCGACACCACCTTAATAGGGAGATAACAGCCCCCTCTTCCCCTTGGACTGGAAACGTGTCTGAAACTGGGTTCAGAGACGGAACTGATCCAAACTGGGACTGGATAACTAGGGTGGCAGGCGCCACTTCTCTCCAAAGTGCTTTATAAGTATTAGGGCGCAACTGAGGCACAGAGGGAAGGGGCCTTGCTCGAGGTTGTCATAGCTGGGAGCAGAAAGCTGGGCACCCTGCCTCACTGCTGCTGTGCTCAGACCCACTGGAAGTTAGCGTGGGTTGAATAACTGAGGGCTTAAACAACGCAAGTCTGGGGGGAATTTTATCTCCCTTTTTCAGCCTGCTGGGCGTCCCCCTTCCAGTTTGTAGTGGGTCAGTGCACAGCAGAGGGTTTGGCTTTGGCCCTAGGAGATGACCTGTTCCTTAATGGAGTTCAGCAACCCTTGGCACTGCTCCAGGTGTTGTCAAAAGCTAGCAGGGACCTGCGTGCAGCTGCCACTAAGAACGGTGAATAAAGCAAGGGGCCCCTGAACCATCTGTAGCTCCAGGCTCCCAGGTGAGGAGAAGCACAAGAGTATCAGGTTGTCTGTCTGATGAGCCCTGTGAAAGCCTCAGCAGCTCAGGCATAAAGAGTACTTTGTTTTCCATCAAACACCCCCTGGGTTGTGGTGCTTGGCAAGACCCCAGTCCCAGGGAAGGGGTTTGCATGGGGGAGAAGGCGGGTTCTGATGGAGGGCTTGCTGATAAGGCAAACCACCCCTTTCCCAGTTCAGTCAGTGCCCATTCATGCTCTCCTTAGGCGTGTCTCCCCACACAGAGCTGGCAGAAATTAGCCATTGGCGCTCTACTCACTTACATCAGCTGAGGTTCTGGCCCAAAGTGCCTGTGTAATGATTTCCACCTCACTCCTCCCTACTTTTGAGAACTTACACCCATGTGTAGCCATCGTGTAAGTTTCTCAGAGTTCTGCCACTTCCATTTTCTTATGGCATCGTACGGACCTTTCCAAAGTGCTAAGTGTGCCCTCCCGAGAGCCTGTCTGTTGCTCCCCATGTCTCCGATTCGGTCCCCTCAAGGCTGGTCCTCCATCGCTAGCTGTAAGAGCGCGGATTGTAGTGCGGTGATGGGAAGGTGGAGATCTGACACACTGGGATGCAAGCTGCCAATCATACTGGGCTGCTTCTGATTTGGAGTGGTGCGAAGCTGGAGGCAAGAGGGCTGAATGTACATGCTCCAGTCCATCTCTGCGGAGGGATCCAGCCTGTGGTGCCAGCCCCAGAAACGTGCTTCACGCTCTCCCTGTTGGGGTCTCGCTCATCAGTGAAGGGGAAGTATTCAGTCTTTAAAAGAATCTCCTGCTGGGTGTCCCTCTGTGCGGCTTCTGTCACTGGCGCTGTACAAGCTAGCTAACGTGCTCTACCTTCCTGGGAGCTGGCCTGATAAAGGTGCCTCCCTTCACCCATTTGTCATCTGGGTGAAGAGAGGTGTCCTGGGCCTCCCAGCTAGTCAGTGCCAGAGCTGAGATTAGCACAGGGCATTTCTAGCTCCCAGGAGTGGGTCCTTCCTTTCTTCTAGAATTTCCCTTAGCGCCATGCGGCATAGCTGATCCCTTAACGTCCAGACCTCGGCCGCCACAGCTCTCCCACCCCACTGCTCCCACTGTAACTGCTGCTCCAGGAACAGCTGCCTCTTATCTTTCCCCAGTGCTGATTGCAGCCTTCCCAGGAGGCTGAGTTTAAAACTCGGATCTGCCGCTAATCCACCAACCCAAGCCCCGTTTCTCTGCTCTGTGCCTACAAGCCAAATGCTCTTCCCAGCACCTCCCTTCTGATCCTCTCTCTCAGCTGCCCTGCTTCTACTCTTTTGCCTCTGGTCCTTTAAAACCAAAGTCACTTCAAATTCAGATTTGTTTACGTTGGAATCAATCTCAAATTTAGGGGAACCTAACAGGGAGCAAATCTAAAGGGTGAAATCTTTAACCTGGTTTCCTTTCTACCATCTCAATTTCAGGGCTCCTTCCTTCCCTCCGCCAGAAAATCTGTATGAGTTAAGTTTTAGCTCTAGCAGCCTGCGCCTGCTGATGCACTGAGCTGTGTGTGTAACATGTTTGCCTTTGTTGTGGCTTTTATGTTGGTAGCCACCCAAGCAGCTTTGACAATGAGAACAGCCCTAGTGCGATTCCTTCCACAACGATTCCCAAGCAGCTTTTGGAACAATTATGGCATAAAATTGAGGACTTCTCTTGCTTCACACGCTAATTCTGGCGTTGGAAGCTGATATGAAGGAAAGTCCTGCCCGAGTACGATTCCTAGCCCCAAGTTCCTGGTCCTCCAATCACTGCTGCAAACCGGTGGCTCCTATACAAGCAATAGCAAAGAAATTCCAAAATCTAGTGTGTTTAACTCTTCTCCAAATAATCACATGGGTCACTTACTCCCTTCCAATCCATGCGTTGGACTGATTTTTTGAGTCAAACCTCTAGGTGTGTGCCAAATGCTTTTCTGTATGTCTGTCCATTACTAACTGGGATGGTAATACTAACCTGTGCAGAGCACTTGAATAGAGTAACCATAGCCCTCGCCCTTCCTGCGATCGACCATACTTGGACAGTCGAAGCATCTCGGCCTCTCTAAATGTAATAAATGTGGATGGTTTTAGTCCAGGCCTATGTCCAGCTGCTGTGGAGTCTGTTCTGCTGGAAGCACAGTCTAGGTGTTAAGTGATCATAATATTGTGAGCTCTCTAAAAGCAGGTGGGGTAGCAAATAGAATGTGCTTCAGAAGAAGCTCTTAAAACCCAATTCTTGGGATATTGTAACAATTGAATATTGGAGCAGAGAACAGTTCTCCCGACTGTAATCTCTTCTGGACTTACCAGGTCAGATCCCTGCAGCACCATCCCCTCTTGTTAAATGGCTCTTTATGGCAGGCTTCTCAGATGCCCTCTGGTTGTTTTGCTGCTCATAGTAAGTGGCTTCCCAAACAGTGCTCCACCGTGGGGAGTTGAGGGGGCCAGAATATAAGACATACGAACATCTGGGTAACCTTGACATTCAGAGAGCTGGCACAGGCGTTCGGTGTGGTCTAACAGAAACGAAAACCTAGGCGTAAGCAGTTGTCGCCTTGGCATGGAAATGGGTCATCTGGGCGAAAAGATGATCTGAACACAGTGTCTGATCTGTGTGCGCTGCAGTCTCTGCCCTGGGCTAGTTGTGTATCACTGGCTTCCACGGTAGTCAGTTCTGTTAAGCCCCTGAGATAAAGCTAGTAGCATCTAGGATAATGTGTTACACTGCAGCCAAGACAGAGAGAATTTCCAGATGCCAAGTAAGGGGGGGGGGGTCTGTTGGATCCAGACAAATCTGCAACGAGCTGCGATGCTCTTTTCCCTCAGTAGCTATTGCACTAAACAGTGGTGGGGCTCCAAAGGCACCGAGTGTGTCCTTCCTGATTTGAAACACAAGGAAATTCTCACCTTGCCAAGTATTTTGGGTCAGGATCTGCTGGTCCATTGAAGTCTCCTGTGCTACCATTGGTCAATAGTTACATCAGAGTGACATAAGGCAGAACCTAGCCTTCTGTTTGGCTGAGCAACGGGCGTCTTGTTAGCTCCTAAGATTCTTTTGGAACAAAACAAAATCAGATTGGCTGGAGAGTTGCACTAACAATGCCTCTGGTTTCAGATGTTACTTTTCAGTGTCCCACCCGGGCCACTGAGATTCTCCTTTGTAGTGATCAGTCATCAAACGCTTTAGCAAAGGCAGGGGATAGTGAAGACCAACGCTGGCATATTCAGACTGGAGAACTTGGCGACTTCTCTATACCATTGGCTGTTCTAGGGGGAGCCCTCTGCCATGCGTTGGTCTACAGAGTCCATTGCCTACAAGACAAAGCCCCCTATTCTAGGCCCAGATTCCCCACTGGCATCAGCAAGCTGTGTTCACAGCAGTGATGAATTTGGCTCAGTAGCTTTCTTAGCAAAGACCTTAGAGCAGCTAAGACTCAGCTTGTTCCTTGAGGTAGTCTCCATATATTTCTTTCCTCAGTGGAAAGACAGGAGGAAGAGAACAGTGCCTCGGCTTTTAATCCAGTGCCTCTGCGGTGGATTGGAGGGTACGTGCTATAGACCAGGAAGCAGGAGAGGTCAGATGCAGCTGTCGTTTGCCTTTCTCCTATTGGGGTGTGGGGGAGAGGCTGTTGGGCAGAATTAGTCCCCTTCATGCACTTGATCATAATTCTTGACCTGAACAGGGTTATGTGGCAGGGCTGCCTCTGCTAGCAGATGACCCAGAAGGTCCCTTCCAGCCCTACACAAGAGGGGTGTGAGTCACACTGGCCTCTGTTTGCTCATCATGTGACGGTAAATGCTTCTGCCTGCCTTGGAAAAGCCAGCTGCTGTGCAACCTCCAGACAACGCGGTGCTTCCTCCTTGTCTTGTCAAACGCTGCTTGTGCAGTACCGCTTCTGTGCGTTGCTGGCCCCAGCTCCCATTCTGCTGTTACCGTCCTATGCACGTCACTCAGCACTGGCACTGGGGAGGCCCACCCTTTCATAGGGCAGTGCAGGAGTTGGGGTTACACAGGCTTTCCCGTGGGTAGTCCTGCAAACACACAGTGCAGCCTCAAAGGAAGTCCAGTGTTCTTCCTGCTGTGGGAGAGGGGAACTTGGGGAGCAGAAGAAAGGAGGGAGGGGGAAGATGCTCATACTCCTGTTCTAACTAGCCATAGTGTTGCCCTGGCCATTGTCAAACGTGGTGCAAGGTTGTGCAGACTCACTCCTTGCTCTGAAGGGATGGGAGAGAACAAATATCCTAGTTCCTGGACTGGTTAACTTGGTGGTAGCTGTTCAGGGTGTCAGTGCCCAAGCCCATTAAGATTTGCTTATTTCCAGAAAGCTTTTTGGTCCCCTGGGTAGCCTATAAATTGCTGAGCTATGGGCTCAGCTCTCCCCTCCCCTCAATAATACTGCAGAAGCTATCACGACTTCCCAGATGAGTTGGATTTGAGTGCATCTGCTCTGCCTTTCTGTGAGCTGGGCCATTGGTGGTGGTTAGCAGAAACACAATAGGATGACACATAGTCTTTCTGTCCAGACTCCTGCAGCCAGTGCACCTCTGGTCTGGATTCCCCAAAGACACCCCATCCCGTCCCTTGCCTGGAGATCCATAATCTAGTTATGAATGCAGCTGAGATGGTAAAATCTGTGGGGCTGCCCTGTTCCTCTTTGAAAATCAAAATTGGTAAAACCCGCTTTGGGTTCCCAGCTGGGAAAAATCTGCTATGCTCCCTCTGAGGAATGGCTGCTTCCCTGCCTAGCATTGGTGGCTTTATATGGGGCAGCCACTCCCCACAGACTTCCCTGTCGAGACCCAAAAGGAAAGTAGGGCCCATGCTAAAGAAAAGCAGTGTGTTAGATTGTAGCTCTCGAGTCCCCTCTCTGCTCTAGGTGCTGGCAGCTTAAAATTGAGAGGATGGCTGGAAAAGAAGGATTCCAAGCCAGTCTGTAACCTATTCTCTGTCCCCAACCTGCCCCACCGGTTTCCCACTTCTTTTGTTGCTTCCAGGTAATCCGCAGGGGCTGGCTGACAATTAACAACATCAGCATAATGAAAGGAGGCTCCAAGGAATACTGGTTCGTGCTGACGGCGGAGTCTTTGTCCTGGTACAAAGACGAGGAGGTATGCATTGGCTGCTTGGTGCCAGTAAGGTGGGGGTCTCGTGACCAGCAGGTTTGGAGTGGTGCTAAAGGGCTTGCGGCAGTTGGCCTTGGAGCTCTGCATGCAATGTTCTTGTTCTGCCCATTAAATAGCTGCTGATGACCGCTGTCGGTTTGAAGTGCAGCTTGTACCTCTACTGCAGACAGCCTGGGTGCGTCGGGCATGATTGGAGCCTTCCAGCCCCTGGATTCAAATCCTTGAACTATATTTTGATTACGGTAATGCCTGGAAGAATGTGACTAAGCAGCCACGCCCTGTCACTTACTTGGGAGTTTGTCATAGATTGAGCGTGGGAGTCTGATATGCTTCCTAACTGTGTCCTGGACCTGACTGCTACAAACCTCTCTGCTCGGATGGGGTTGTTACAACCCACTGTTCTCCTTGCATTTAGAACCCTGTTGTTGCGTGAGCTAGATGGTGGCCATGGCCCTGGGACCCAGGCTGTAGTGGCATGTGGGACTGGCAGGCCAGGAGACACACACATTACGGTGCCGTGTGAAACAGTGATGCAGCCTAGTCCCAATGCAGCTTCAGCTCAGACCCTTCTCCCAAAGCCAGGGGGGCAAAGTTTGGCTGACTCCACTCAGGAGGCTGGATGTGGGGAGCCACAGAAACGGGGGGCTTTTGCTGGGCCCAACGTCTGCGTGTCTGTCTCCTGGCTCAGTTTGCTGGGTTTGAATCGATAGCAGGTTCTGCTGAAGATCCCCCTGGACTGCCAGTGACACTCAGCCATTGCTCAAGTGTACCCAGGACTAAGAGCGTGTCTCCTTGTCACTGTACAGGAGGCTGTTCTGAATCTTAGCGCGGTTCAGCAGGCACGTTCCATGTCTCCACACACTCCCAGGGAGCTGTAAACAATAGATCAAAAGGGGAGAGATTGGCTAGTGGGGCTCATACAAGAGGCAGCTGCCTGGAGTTAGTGGAGACGTGGGGGGGGGGAGCATATCCCACACAGCTGTGCCTGCAAGTGACAAACAGATCATCTCAGCCACTGTATCTACCCTATGGGCATTGCAAAAAGCTTCTAGAATCGGAACCCCTAGGGTAGCAAAGAGAACAAGGCCCTCTCTCCTTCACTGAACTGCTGTCTGCTGAAATGCACCCGATTGCAGACCCTTCTTTAGGTGTTGAGCCCCAAGCGCACACTGCTCAGTACAGATCCAGTGTGGGTGTGTGCATGCCCTAAACAAGGGAGCCCATGTGAACTTAAATAACCCTGCTAGCAGAATTCTCCTGGTAAAGTCAGCTAGGGACGCGGCAGAGTGCTTTAGGGAGATTAGGGTTCATTAAAAAGCCTCCTATAATCTAACCATGGAACTGTGATTTGGGATTAAACTTGGCCGTGTTGTGCTGGTGCATGACAGCCAGACAGGTGAGGGAGGTGGAGTGAATTTCCCCCAAGTAAAAATTGGGGGAAATCCATTTCATTGTAGGGGGCAGCCTTAGGTTAAGGAACGCCACTAAGTGGCACATACCCTTGAGTTTCTCTTCTCATTCGTGAGTGAGAGTCTGACATGCTTTCCAGCAGTGTGGCCTGGGGCTGACCGCTACAGTCAATCCTCACTGCATTCCTTTTGACCATAGGGGGCTGTTACAGCTAACTGGCTTCTCACCATAACTTTAGAACCCCATTGTTAACTGCGCAGGATCTCGGGAGTCAGGCGCACTCAGAGCATTATTCTACGCGGGGGCACCCTGGGTCTCTTCGCAGCATCCTCTCCATAGACACGCGACAGGTTCTTGTTGGGTTAGTAACCCCATGCTGAGGTGGAGCTGCGGGTGCCTTCCGTTTTAGACACACACCCTGGGCTTGGCGGTACCTGGCCACTCCGTAGCCACACGCCCTCAACAAAGATGGCCACTAGTGGTTCAGCTCCACTGAATTCCAGGCTGTTAGTTCTCTCTCCTTGTCCCTTGAGGAAGGGCTAGTGGTAGCCAGAAGCTGAGACAGCCCTCTGTCACGGGCAGGGAGACGGTGAGTGCAGTAGCCTGTCAGTCAGAGATTTGCATAACTACTGTGTGGGGCAAAATTGCCATGTTGTCGTTGTGCAACTTGAGGGGCCATTTGGCCAACTGGAACACAGGGAATTGTTACTGAACAGCGCCACCCCCGACTCTTCTCTAGTGCTTTTCAGAGGAGGGCAGGATCGTTGGCCCCATTTAACAGATGGCCAAACTGACGCACAGGGAGGGAAGGGATTTGCCCAAGGTCACCCACCAGGCCAGTGGCAGTACTGGGAATAGAACCAAGATGTTCTGTGTCCCAGGCCTATGCTCTAGCTACTGGGCCATGCTGCTTCTCTAGCGTAGCATATACTTGATCAGCCAGTGTAGCACCCCTTCTTTCTGCTGGGACATTACTTTGCCACTACACTTATTACACTGCTCAGGCCGCTCTGGATGAAAGCTGGTACCTCTTTGGGCTAAGTCCTCTTGGCCAAGGAGATGGGGCCAGATCTGTGAACAGAAGGGGTATGTCATATCCTTGCCTGCGCTCTCTTCAGCTTCAGGGGCTGGAAGAAGCAGAGGAGACAGTGTCTCTAAGCACCATTCCTCAGTGTCTGGGACAGAGATGCCACACTCACATTTTCCAGCCCTTCCACCCCCACAGTCTGAAAAATGGCTATTTCCCTCCCCCGTGTCACCCATCGCGCAGGCAGGCTCCAGGGCTGGGTGGTGAGTGATGGACTAGTAGGCAGAACACAGAAAGGAGACGTTAACAGTACTTTATTTCCCCAACACACTGTACAGGTTAACATCAGCTCCAGCAGGCAGCCCCTTTACCCAAGCAACACCCAGACTTCCTTTGTTCTTGTCCTTTATCTTCCAAGCAAGCTGCAGAGATTAACCTCTCCCAGCAGAGAGGCTGTAAATCTAAATAGATTTAAAAAAACCCCCTTAAATCTACCTCCTAAAAGAGAGGGAAATATGGAGAGTTCCTAAGTTTCATTCTCATTTGTCCCCCACCCTTCTCCCCCATCCCCGGCAGCCCATTTCCTGTGGGGAGGCCTGTCTGGGGGCGCTTGTCTGGCCCCTCTGCTCAGAGTAATGAGAACCAGCAGGCTGCAGATGAATGAGGCTCTGTATTCAGCAGGCACAAATTGCCTACCTCCCCCCATGCCACTAGCATTCAGCTGCTGCTTGCAGAGAATTGCCACAAACCCCCAGCAGCCCAGGGCCCGGGAAAAGAACTTTAAAAATAGCACCCCATAGACCTGGCCTATGCAAATGCCAGGGAACCTGTATTAAATATGGAACAACAAAGCAACATGGGTTCAAACATCAATCCTCCTACCCACCTGTGACTCCAGAAGCCATGAGCTGTAAGAACTCGTGTACCTGGTTCATTCTAGCGGGTGAGAACAGTGAAGGTAAATTTTTTCTCCAAGACTTAAGGTGAAGGAGGGTAAGCAAAGCCTCAGATAGCTGCATCCACTGCCTGCCTTACCTGGCGCTGCTGAGCTGCTCCGGGTGCTGCTTTCCCAGACCCAGTCTAACCAATGTGCAGACTACTGTACACCTTTATAGCCTCCTGAACAGGTAGTCTGAACACTGGGCAGGCGGGGCCGGAATCCGGTTTAAACCTCCCAGGCCATCCATGTTTTTGGTGGGTTTTTTCCTTTTTTTTTCCCCCCTCCTGGGTTTTTATAAGAGAAGCTGTTCGGTGAAAAGGATCCGCTTTGTCTCTTCTGACGTGGCAGAGTCTGCAACCGAATCCAGTCTGGAAAAAAGTTGTGGGTTTTTCAGGAAATCGTACGGAGGGGTGTGGGGCGGAGGTGGCTGGGGGGAGGGTTTAGGTTTGTGGCCTCTCTACAAAGGAGAGCGTCACTTTTGGGGCTGTGTGCGCACAGCATCTGGAAACGGAGGGCAGTTGGAGTTATAAACAATTCCAGATGTGGCTTTTTGGCAGCAAGACGGCTTGTGTGACTCAGTTGGGTGGCCCCTCTACTTCACTGGCCTGCAGCCTGTTAAATAAGCAGTGTCCTTCATGCCAAATTCCTAAAACTGCTTCCCCCCCCACTCCAAGGGGAGGGGGAGAAAGACACATGGACTGTGTTCATAAGCCCCTCTGAGGGCACTGGCATATTCTGTTAGGCTGCCCGTCCATCATACGGCTGTTACCACACAAAACGGGTTTACAGCTGTGCTGTAGCTGGTGCATGGTTCCAGTACTATGCATGGGACCTGTAGGGAACCAGATCCCCCTGACGACAAACATCATCTCTGCTCTAGCACCTCCTTAGCGAAAGGTGACATTTTATGTTGAAACTAACCAAGCCCAGTGCCCTTAGGGCCATGTGGAGAAGTATCTACATGACATTTTTAGTCTGTGGTTAATAATTTAGATGACTTCTATGCTAGGACTGCAGCTTGTCAGTTTGGATCTAGAGTGCACTGCATTGCCGAGCTAAGGGTCCCTACACTTAGGTTGATGTAAAGCATCAAGGTTAGGTGGGAACTTTCCCTGGGGGCAGGTTGTCCCATCACTGGCGGTTCGGAGTACCACTGTCAGAGTCCAGATACTGGGCCTGATCCCGGTTGGCAGTTCCTTTGAACAAACCTAATAGCTCAGCTGACATGAATCTGGGCCACAAACGAGGCTTACTGTGTTTGTTGAGGAAAAACCTGCTTCACTCAGTTGAGGGATCAACCCAGCTCTCTTTGCTGCCTGCCCAAGGGATGGATTATTCACCCTAACACAGTGCTCGTGGGGATGTGGGAGGGTAATTTTAGACTAGGAAGGAAATGCTGACCAGGTCCCAACTCTGTTGTTCCTGGCTTTTTTCCCCCTTCCAGGAAAAGGAGAAGAAATACATGTTGCCCTTGGATAATCTGAAAATCAGGGACGTGGAGAAGGGCTTTATGTCTAACAAACATGTCTTTGCCATCTTCAACACGGAGCAAAGGTAAGGGATGTGAAGACAGACAACCTTGGACAGATCCTGATGGATCTTTGACAGTGTTTCCAAGGCTTCTGAAAGCTGAAACCCTGTCAGGGAAACAAAACTAGTTCTCCCACCTACCCTTTAGTCCCACCATGGGGGAGAGGCCTTATCCTAAATACATGGGCTCTTGGCATGAATGTAGAGAAGGCAGAGTAGATTCATGTTATTGGTCCCCTTTCTTACGTGCTTTTGCTACTCAAATACCAACAGTTACCAACCATCACTGGCATCTGAGTTAAGTGACGGGGACAACTTGTCTCTCTGAGCAATTGTTTCAGGCTCTCTCAAACTCAAGCAACTATTGCTGCATTGGTCATGCTTTGGAGGTTTCTTTTGCAACCATAATGACTAGAAACTCTTCTCCCTCCCTCTCCCCCCATTTAAAGCAAACACTTGGGAGAACTGAGGCTTCCCTGCACCTCTCCCAGTTAGTCCTTTGGGCTGGTGCTCCATGCTGTGGGAAATGCTGCCCTAACCACGCTGTGCTCGGCGATGCTCATGTCATTTGCCGCCTTGGTTCATTTGACTGGAGCGGCATGCTGGGCTTAACAGGGAGAGCGCTCCTAACTTCCCTGGCCCTTGGGCTTTTACTATCCGAGGCGGGAGCAGCTGGGGTCTAATGAGGAGGATTATTCTAGGAGGAAGGAAAGGCCTGCCAATATTTACACAGGCTTTCTGAAGGGATTTCAGCCTTCCCTCTGACTTCCCAGATTGAGGCCTTGTGCTAGGACAGTGCCTTGTCCTCCAGACCCGCCCTGTAGGAAAGGGATCCTGCACATGCCAGCTGGGATAGTGAATTCTGTCGTTGGCCTTGGGATGCCTGATACAGGCCAATGATTGATCCTTTCCTCTGATTATACCCCACGGTGTCTTTGTGCCTAGGAATGTGTATAAAGATCTCCGTCAGATTGAGCTGGCCTGCGACTCTCAGGAAGATGTGGACAGCTGGAAAGCCTCCTTCCTCCGGGCTGGTGTTTATCCAGAGAAAGACCAAGTAAACATTGCCTTTGCCTTGATGATCTTCTCCTGGAAGTAGCTGGGGGTCTACTGGGGGTGCCCTCTGTGAGGGCTGCCAGCAGCAGCAATTCATGTCAAAAATTGACTCCAGCTCATGTCTTAGTTTCCCAACTCTGGCTCACCCAGTATTCGGTATTACAACACCACACCTAGAGGCCCTAGGAGAGATTAGGGTCCCATTGTGCTGAGCACTGCATGGGCGCATAGGAAGAGTGGTTACTCTTGGAATAGAAGCCATGGGGAGGTGGTGAATTCTCCACCTCGTGAGCTCTTCAGATCTAGTCTGGATGGTGCGTTAGCCGGGCACAGGCGACTGTTCGGTGCAGGAGTAAATGGGGGATTCTCTGGCCTGCGCTATTCAGGTGGTTGGGCTAGATGATCAAATGGTCCGTTTGGGCCTTACATGCTATGAAAGCTCCAGGCTCCAAAGAGCATACGGTCTGAACAGACCAGATGGGGATGCGGGTTGGACACAGAGCTCAACTGACTTGGCCACATTCAGCAGTAGGTCAGTGGCAGAACTGGATTTAGAAACTAGGTCTCCTAGTCCCAGTCCATGAGCCCACATTGCCTCTCCCATGTGGCCCTGTCTCTAGTCAGCGGCGAACATGCTTCCCTTCCCTCTCGTTGGCAGGCAGCCCATGACTGCAGCCCCTGCTCCAGAGATAGGAGGGTGCCAGAAGTGCTGAGTGGGTCTTTTGGGGTGCCTAGTTTAAGACCCCTTAAAGGGGCCTGACTTTTGCAAAGTGGTGACCTCTGAAAATCAGGCCTCTTACGGTGTCACGCTGGGCAGCACCTGCGATTGCTAGTCACTCAAGAATAGGGCTGTGAGGTCTCTGGATGGGGGTGCGGCACCTCGCCCAGTGTGGCCCTGCCTCCGCCCAGGGTCTGTGCCACTGCAGTACAAAGACGAGAGGCGGCGGGAAGGTGACGTCAATGCATTTGATGCACTCTCCAGTTTACTGAGCGACGTTACTGTGTGCCCCGCTTTCCCGAGCAGGTGGAGAACGAGGAGGGGGTACAAGAGAACACCTTCTCCATGGACCCGCAGCTGGAGCGCCAGGTGGAGACCATCCGCAACCTCGTCGACTCCTACGTGGGGATCATCAACAAGTCCATCCGCGACCTCATGCCAAAGACCATAATGCATCTGATGATAAACAATGTGAGTGGGCCGAGCCTGGGGCTGCTCATCTGGCACAGAAAGGTCTGGTCCTAGCTGTGGCCTGTTTGTTAGTGGGGGGTGGAGGGGGGGACACGTCTGGGCTGGCTAAGTGCAGAGCACGTCCCAGGACGTGTCACAGGACAACGCTCCTCTCGGCACTGGGGGTCAGATCATCTGCACCAGATCATCTCGTGCTGGGGAACTGAAATGTATTTTAATGAAGTCTTTGGTACTTCATACCCTGTCTTACCAAAAGCCTGTCAAGGGGTTAGAGCGTAAAAGGCCAGCGTCATTCCTGGCTTTGTCCCAGGCTGCTCCAGTGGCTTAGAATAACACCAGGAGACCCCGGCTTTCCCTGCTCTAACCACTAGACCCCCCTCAAGCATAATGGGCTAGGACTTAGCTGCGACTTGTGTGTTGGTTCTTCTGCAGACCAAGGATTTCATCCATTCGGAGTTGCTAGCGTACCTGTACTCATCCGCAGACCAAAGCAGCCTGATGGAGGAGTCAGCCGACCAGGCGCAAAGGCGGGACGACATGCTGCGAATGTACCATGCCCTGAAGGAGGCCTTGCACATCATCGGGGACATCACCACCAGCACGGTCTCCACACCAGTTCCGCCACCCGTGGACGACGCATGGCTGCAGAGTGGGAGCGGGCACAGGTACTGCAAACTAGGGAGTGGGAAACCAGGCTCTTGGCATTGCCTGACTGCGTGTCCCCTGGAGGGGGGCGACTTGCCACACTGCTTCTAAGCAAGACTGGCGGCCCTGGGAGGGGGGCAAGGAGGAGTTTGAGGTGGGAATGAGGATGAGGGAGGATGGCCTAGTGGGTAAAGCACTGGCAATCTGGAGACCTGGGTTCTGTTCCTGGTTCTTCCAGACTCCCCTAGACAGCTGCAGGCAAATTACTTCAACTGCCTGGTGCCTCGAAAAGGGGGTAGCCCCTGCTGCCCACTGGGGGCTGGAAACCATCGTGAGGGGCTCGGACCCTATGGGGAGGGAAGGACAGATAAGGACCTGACGGCATCGCTAGGGGTGGGACACTCATTCTGATGCACTTCCTTTCCCCGCAGCCCGACGCCCCAGCGCAGACCTATTTCCACTGTGCTGCCGCCAGGCAGGCCTCCAGCTGTGAGGGGCCCAACTCCAGGGCCCCCCTTGATCCCTACTCCTGCAGGGGGGCTCTCCTCCTTTGTGGCTCCCCCCATCCCCTCACGTCCTGGACCTCAGAACGTATTTGCTGCTAATAACGACCCCTTCTCAGCCCCTCCTCAGATTCCATCGCGGCCGGCACGCATTCCGCCTGGAGTTCCCCCGGGCGTGCCCAGGTAAGAGATCCCCGGACCTGCGAGATGCCAGGAGCAGCTTCCTTGAAAGCTTGATGGCTCCTCTCCTTACTGGCATGTGTCTGCCATTGGCTCCATGCTGGGGCCCCCATCCGAGTCAGGCGGCGTGAAGCATGCCAGCGTGGATGCTGGCAGCAGGGCTCTCCCACTACCGGAGCTGGAGCCGTCCTGCGGCATGTGCCTGTGGGGTCATTGAGCTCGCAGCAAAGCCCAGAGCTGTGACCGCAGTCTTGCTGCTGAGCCAGCTCTGCTTTGATTGCCAGTAGTCAGGGACCAGATTCTGCCTTCGGGGGGGCGAGAGGGGTGTGTGTGTGTGTGTGTGTGTGTGTGTGTGAGGGGCTCCCCGGGAGAGAGCACCATGTGTGTCAATGTGACGCAGGAATGACCGAGCCAGCAGATCCCTCGCACCCATCTGGCCTCCATGCAGAACCCCTGGGACAGGGCTGAGAACTGCTCCCCACCAGCAGGGGCTGTGACCTGAGGTCGCTGAAAGTGATGAGCTCTCTCCTGAGCTGGCCAAACCCCTGCCCAGCCCTCTCATGCTGGCTCCAGAGGCAGCTCCCAGAGCTAGGTGTCCAGTCTCTCTCTGACGCAGCAGGGGAGCTGCCCCGACTCTGTCCCATGGGAAGCTTTCGTGCTGATCCGATGTGCTCACAGGTGCCCCTGTATGACCTCTTGCCATCCCCTCTCCCTTTATAGCCTCTCTGGACTGGGGCCCTGCCCCTTTAAAGGCCGGGGAAGCATCGGCCTGAACAGACCGGGGTCCCTCATGGGTGGTAGCGCCCATTCAGGGCAATCCAGAGTCAGCTGAGCTGGTGCCCTGATCGTCAGCTCTGGGCCCCCTAGCCCAGGCAGGGTGGAGTTGGGAGGAAAGCAGGCTGCTGTCCTCCACCCAGCCCTCCCTGGTAATGGAGCCCTCTGGCTCCAGGGCAGGTGGGGCAAAGTGCCAGGGGGGCCAAGCTCAGCCTTCATCCGTAGGCCCACTAGATGCTAACTGCCCTGGGGCAGTGACTCCCGCTCCGCCCTCTCCTTAATGCTCCCTCTCTGTTCCTGTTCTCTCTGCAGCAGACGACCCCCTGCGGCGCCGAACCGGCCGACCATTATCCGACCGGCTGAGCCCTCCTTGCTAGACTAACCCCTGGGGGGCACTAGTGACTCCTGTGTGCCCAGTGCGGCTCCCCACACCTGCCGCTTCATTTGCTGTCTGGGGAGGGGAGGAAGAGGGGAAATCCCATGTTAATCTCTTGTTTAAAAACCTTACCACTGTGATCAGCCCTGCAGCGTGGTTCTAGCCAAGGCCAATCCTGTTAGCGTGGTGCACTCCTTCTCTGGGCCGGGTGCAGCGGGCTCATGCCTTGTCATACCAATGGCATCTGTTAAGGCCTGTTGCTGTGTCCCTTGTCCTGACGTCTCGCCCCTCTACCCTAAGATCTCTGCTGTTTCGAAGCTAGGAAGGGGGTGCCTGGCATTACAGTCTGGAGGGTTTGTTCAGGAGAACCCCCCCTTCTAAACAAATGCCCCCAGTGCTGAGCAGCACCCATCCCTGCCAGCACCACTATACAGCAACAAGCAGAGGATTCTTTTTGGGGGGGTGGAATTTTGCACTTTGTTGAAAAACAGGCCCAATGAACCCCAGCTGGGTTCTTGCCTTGGGATCGTCTGAATGTATGAAATAGAGACGGGAGTTCTGAAAGGCAGCTGAAACAAAGACTGTCCTATTTCTCTGTGTGCAGAATCTTCTTCAACTCCTGCCATTCAGGCTGATCAGATTTCTCTCTCTCTCTCTCTGGCTCCTCTTCCATTCCCCCCTCAGACACCCCAGAATTTTTTTGTATTGTTAATATATTATATATATATATAAACACAATGATTTCCTCCCCAGCCCCCTCCCCTGAACCTGATTGCTAATCTGATCGTAGGCTATGTTTCCGTTTTATAGCGTTGAGGAAAACTGATATATGAAAAATGATGGGACTGCAGCTAGCGATTTGCTAATAAATCTAATTCAGTGCAAACAGGAGCAAGCTCCTGAGGTTAATCCTTTGTCAGGCGGTGCATGGTTGACTGTGAACCTCAGGTATTCCTCATGCAATATCTGCCCATGTGCCTAGCCCACTAGCTGGTGCTTTCATCAAACTAGTCAGCACAAGCTTTGAGGGCATCCGGTGAAGGAAGCACGTAGCAGAAGGGCCCTGGACTGAATATAATGCTGCTGGCCCTTGGCTAAACCAATCTGATGAGTAAAGTACCAAGCCATGAATGACAGTGCGAGGGAGACCTGCACAGAGCCAAACGATAAGCAGTCCTGTGTAAGTAGCAACTTGTCTTCTGCTTTGCTCCTGTTCTCAGCTTGGCGAAGTCCTAGCCCCGTGGGAGCAGTGGACTGGGGAGTAACAGAAGGCCATGGCTTGGTCAGTTGAGGGCGGATGCAGGCTGTCCTTTTTTGTAGCAGGCGATGTGGACAAAAGCCTGTTTAAGACCTTTCTAGGAGCAAGGAAATGTTAAAACTTTTCCAGTAGCTAAGTGTCCATGACTAAAAACTCAGGTGAACAGGTACCGTCGGATGGATGGACGGCTGAGGAAGTTATGACGGCCATGGTGCTGCGTGCATGTATCTAGCCACTGAGAGAGGCTCCGCTGCCCTGTGGGGGGAGCGCGTTTAGCAACTGGGAGTATCCTGTGGAAGGCTTTGGCATAGCTGGGCCACTCCAAGCACCTCCACTTCCTTCCATCTGCCACAGGAGAGACCATGGTGCCTTCTCAGCTGAATTAGCAAAGCACTCCACCCCCCAGCTGGAAGCAGAGGCTGTGTATATATATTTTTAAAGACTGTTCATTGTAAAAACTCCAAGTTTTGGTTTTTTAATCCAGGTCAGGTCCAGTCCTCTGCTCTGACAACCTGTAGGGTTGCTACTTAGCCCCTCAACCTCCTCGAGCTGGGAAACTACGGAAAGATCCACAAACCAGCCTGCCTTAACTAACCTTTGTTTCAAAGAGCCTGTCTACATCAGGGCCTCTCTCCTTCCTGGGTGGCAAGAAGACCCTAACTGTTTTCTTGCCTGGGCGATTGCATATGTTCGTTACCACCAGCATTAATGCTTGTACAGAGACAGTGCCCTGCAGCTGGCTTCAGAGCAAACTTGAAAAACCAAACCCCCATCTAGCAATTTGCTGTCCATTAGAACTTGGCTCCAGCATGGGGGAGCCTGTTCTCATGCTTGTCTTCAAGGCCATAACACACCCTAATTGACTTGAATGCAATGCCATTCCCTTCTACTGGCAGCTGCTGTGCCCTGGCCTCTGAACTGCAAGGCGGTTCTTAACGCTGCTGGTCGCGGTGTGGCCTGAGGGCCCTTTGCTTGTCAGCTGGTCGTGGTGTTCTTTTCCCTCCACAAAATCCCCGCCTGTTCTGCCTCCTGCTGGCTCTCCCTGATGGTACCACCTGTGAAGGGGCTTTGGGACCTCTCGCACGTTGCATACAAAACCCAATACACTTCTCTCTATGATGTGTAAGTGCCTCCATTCTGTATCCTGTTAATAAACTAAACAATAAAGGGAAAAAATGGGCTGGTGGCAATTGTGTGGCACTTGGTGGTGTGTTTCCTGCCTCCTTATCCCTTCTCTCCTCCTGTCTGGCCCTGAAGGGTGGGGCTGGGGCGAAGGGCTTTGCAGCATCTCTTTAAAGCACTGCAGCAGGGCTGCTAAGGAGCTTGGAGAACCTACAGCTGAAAGCTTCACGGCTCCAGTGAGCAGTGCACGCACCAAGCCGGCTGGCGGTGCAGCCGTTGGGAGAAGCCTGCCTGAAGTGGTTCCAACCCCACTTCCCACTGAGCTGTGCTGGGAGAGCAGCACACGTTTGTACCCTGCTAGGAGCCCCATGGGCGGCCGAGGAGCCTGCTGTACTGTACAAACACCTGCCAAGCATCCAGATCTCCAAGCTGCATAGCACAGGCTCAGAGCCCCCTTCCCCTGGAGCAGCTCTGGAGAATCTGAACCACCAGCAATGTCTTCGGTGGTTTCAACTCTATTTTTACCAAGATTTTGGTTCCATGTCTCTGCCTCGTCTTAAATCTAAGCAGCCTTTCATCCTTGCAGGGGTCTCTGCAAAGCCTTCTGGTCTCAAGTACTGGGCAATATCCCACTCCCCCCCCCCCCCCCAAAAAAAAACCCCACGAACCATCCCCCCTTTGGCAGCCAGCCTGGTGCCGTTGTAGCCTTGCTGCTTTCTGTAGATTCTTCACTGCCTGGCTACGTGCCCCGGGAGCTGCTGGTGGTCTCCAGAACAGGCCTAGGTGAGCAGAGCTGCCGTGCAGGACCCCCGCCACAGCACAGCCGGTGGGTGAGGCTGCCCTGTTGCAGCCAAGCTCCAGCAGCAAGGCCCTGCTCTAGCAGGGCACTGGGTATAGTGGGGATATCAGGGGCATGGACTGGGGCAGCCTCGCGTTCAGGAACCAGACCCCGTGGGGAGCTGAGAGCTGGGGTGATTGTTCAGGCTTCTGCTGTGCGCCTGCTTCCCCCTTTCCCGCAGTTGGCCTGCGTTGCCAGCCTTTGAGCTGAGCCGTGGGGGCTGTTGGTGGAAGCGAGGGGGGGCTCTTACCTGGAAATCTTAAATACTTTAAACTAGACCCTCGCTTGTCAGCTGCCTCTGTCCTTTCCCCACTGCCGAAGCACCTCTCTGCAGGCGAGAAGGAATTGGGGCCGCGCTGGATCTTGAAGGCAAAACGGCCTGCATCTGGCTGTAGGACCTAGTCCCTGGCATGGGCGTGGTGCGAGAATTGCGCAGGCCTGACCCTAGACAAGGGTACGGTCCTTGGCTTAAACGAGCCACGCCTGTGCCCCAGGATGGCCCCGTTTGCTAACAGCAGCTGGCCCCTGCACTGCAGCTGAGCAGGGCTGAGGCTGGCTGTGACAGCAGACGCTGACGAGCAATGTGGGTGTCGGTGGGAGCGCACGGGGCCTGCATAGCAAAAGCAGAAGTGGTGGCTGGAGCTGGCTCCACGTGCAGACGTTTGAGAGGCCCTTCCTGTGCGGGCAATGCGTCATCTCAGTACAGCGGGGGCTGATGGGCACCGAGTTGTATTGGCCGGGGGGCATGCAGCTGACGCGCTAGTTAGGAATCTGTGGCGCTTGCGAAGCCGCCCCCCCCCCCCGGTCTAGCTGTTTCCCCATTTTAGCAGTTGCTTTGTGTAAGGCTGGCCCTTGCTCCTCCATGGGTGACTCTGCGGTGACTGTTGACCCTGCACTTGTTTATGGCTGTGGCTGAGAGCAGACCACAGCCCCTGTCTGATCGTCCCCTACAACCGCACAGCATCGCTGCAGTTGGGTTGTGATTCCCTTAGCTGCTCCTGGCTGTGGACGTGGTATTTCGGCTCACAGCAGCCACAGGTAGGAAAATCCCCACTAGATTGGGGGGGGGGGCAGGCTGGCACCTGTCCGAGAAGTCACTGACAAATTTTGTCTCTGACTCAGGCACCTGTCCCTCACCTAAACCACAGGAAGAGGGAATCCGTGGCCGGTTGTTGCATTTCTAGGCGGCTGATGGGGAAAGTGGTGATTTAAATCACCCAACTCAACCCTTCTGAGGGCCAAATTAGCCCTTGAGCAGTGACTTCACTAAGGGACCCTTTGCCAGGGCCCAGCTGCAGATCTCAAAGCACCTTAGGAAAGGGGGTAGCAGAGGAGGCACCGAGTCACAGCAGCAAAGCGGTTCACTCAGGGTCCTGCCAACTTAGACCTCAGGAGTCCTCTGTGTGCCAGCCCAGCCACTCTGCCAAAGCAGGAAGTGCCTTGACGCTGTCCAGAGGCATCTGAGCTCTGCTGGGAGCAGTGTAGTTATAGGTGGAAAAAGCATCCACCTCCGTTCTAGGCCACTCAGCACAGAGCCTGCCTGACCTGAGCTCAACCCTGTGAGCCTGGCTTGTGTTAAACCTGCTTCCTCCACTTCCCATAGGAGGCGGCGTCCATCTCGGAGGTCTCCCCAGTCACTGATGTAAAGAACTCGCACTCACAGCAGCAGAAGCCAGGAGGTTCCTGGGCCCGGCCCACTCCCAGCAATGATCACAGCTGAGAAATGCTTAAATGGTTTTTATTTTCTCTTGTGACCAGGCGCCCGGCTCCCTCGGCTCCCTCCCGGCCTCTCTTCTGACGAGCCACCTCTGCCAAGGACCAGCGCAGCCCACCACAATCACGCCTAACCCATTTTAACCGCGCCCCGTGAGTCTGCCTTTTTTATATCTATACAAAAGCCAAGCGCTGGCCCAATGAGAACCTCTCTCCATCACCGATCCAGTAAAGCGCCAAGATGGGACACAGCCTTGGCGTGTTGCTGGGACCAAAGTGCTACAGTCCATGCAGGAGGTATAACAGCCCCACCCCTGGAAATTGTACTGGGGAAAGGCAGGGAGGGGACGCCCTCCTCTTGGACAGCAAAGCTCTCGGCGTTGGACTTGGCTTGCTGGGGATGGAACATGGGTGCCATTTTCTTACCTCAATCATTGTGAATGTGTTGTGATCAAACTGAAAAATCACCCCCCTACCCCCTCTCGAGCTTGGACCTGACTCCAGCTAACATGGATTTGCTGCATTTTCGAAGTGGCAGAGATTGCTTACTACTCTCTCCCCACCACCTCAAGGACACAGCATTGCACTTTTGAAAAGGGAGACTTGTCCCATTGTTTCCTCACCTGCTGAGTGACCTTAGGGGCCTCCTCACCACTCCTACTCCAGCTGAGAGAAGGCCTGGAGCAGCCATATACCAAAACTGACTCTGCACATTTACCACCTCTCCAGGGTAAATCGCCCGCTGCCCAGCGATCCCTTCCTCGGCCACAGGATAGAAACGCCCGTTCCAAGGAATGTTACTTTGCTGAACCTGGAGTGTCTGAGTGCATTTAATAGTTGTGTTGGGGTCCTTACTGAACACTGCAGTTCTGGTTATTAACCGTAGGTCCCTCCCCACCCATTCTCACAAAGCCATACTTGCTGGGCAGGTATATTTAAGCCTGTTTCTTTCTTACCTGCTGGTTAATTCTGGGAAATTGGTGAAAAGTATAACTTCTCTAGATCTGAATTATCACAGAAAGTACCATCCTCCCCTCCACCCTGACTGGAACCTGGGACTGAAATAGGAGACACAGCTGAACAGTGGGAAATGTAGGATTCCTAATCAAGCCCCCACCTGCTGCTCCCTGCATCTTATTTATGGTGGTGGCGTGGGCTAAAGGAAGAATTTGATTGGTCTCATCCGTATAGCACAGAGGCATTCATCCACTTCAGGAGTTTCCAGTGCAGGCTGCATTTCTACTACACACACACACACACACACACGCGCACTCTCTCTCACGGCTCTTTCATTGTAAGAAAATCCAGCCATGGCCAGCTGCAGAGCCTTTTCAGGGGGTGGGATCCAATACCTCTGCAGTGGCCCAACCTGAGTCCAGGGAGCTACCCTTGTAGACCTGCATTCAGAGGATGCCCAAGTGTAGCCCATGGGCCCTGGCAGGCCTGATGGACAAGCCCATCCTTTCATTTCTGCTCCAGTCTGTGCTGCCCTTTAGAAACCAGCCGCGGGTTGCTCTGGTGACAAAGAAAAGCTTCAAGGATCATTGCTGCAGCAGAGTGTCAAACAGTAGCTGAGAGGTGTGAACGCCCCTTCGTCTCAGCAGAGCAGGACACCAGTGATGTTCTGCCCGAAGTGGTGTCTGTGAAGCAGCTGCTCCCAAGCAGATGGTTGGGGTAGGCCCTACAACAAACATGGCAGCAGGGCCCCATTGCTTTCATTTTCCTGAAGTAGAAGACTCCATGTTCACCAGCAGGAAGAAATGCTGCCTGAATTCACCCATTAACACCCAGCCTCACAAGCAGGCAGTGCTTCAGAAGTGCTCTGATACCCCAGTGATGGGCACCAAGGCCAGAACCCTAGCATGGGTAGAAGGCAGCAGACAGACGTGTGCAATACGATTGGTACAAAGTTTTCCTCACGCCCCTCGAGGCAGAATATCACAGAACGTAACTGGAGCCCTGGGCCAGCTACCACCTGCCCTTTCCTCAATCCTGTTGTCATCCAGGGCTAGTGGCAGTATGAACTGACCACAGCTTTGGGTGAGTCACAGGGCCACCTGTTGGTTCAAGGGCTGTACCAGCCCCATAACTACCTAGTGCAGTTCTAGAGTCCACCCTGCAGACTTATAGGGGCACTGCTGAGCAGCAGAACTCATGAACTGCTCTGCTTCCCTCTCCCGTGGTGAGAGTACCTGCGTGGAGACGGCAGTCGCCCCTGCACTCCTCATGGAGCTGTCCACTCAGTGTGGCCTTAAGGATGAGGACAGCCCAGTTTGCTGCAGTGGCCTGTGTACAATGTGTGTGTAAAGAGGGCAGAGAGACTCCCTCACTATAGTTTTTCCCCTACCCTAAATAAAAAATCCTGGGTAACATGGGCAGTGTTTCATTAATGTAATTAACAAAAGCTGGGCTAGGTGCATGGCCCTGTGCAATGTGCAGGGTGGCAGCAGAGATCAAATGTGGAACAGCACAGCCCCATTCCAAACACTCTGCCCCACAAGGAAGGCTGGCTACGCCCAGGGCTCTCCTTCCCGCCGGAGCTGGTGCCAGCTCCCTACTGTGATTCTGCTCAGAAAAGTGACTAAAAAGAGTGTCAGTGCATGGCAGGGCCTGGCGCATCTTGGCTGAGTGAAGTGACGTCTAAGCCACTGTAGCATTTGTCTGTAATGCAACGGTCACACACCACAGCCTGTCACTGCCAGAATTGCAGGGAACCATCTCTCACGTAATGGCCAGAACCTCCAGGCTTCCAGTGAAAGTTGGAGAAACAAACAGGAATGAGGGACATAGAGCATCCGGCACCAGCTCTGTAAAGCTACCAGCTGCAGCCCCCTCTGCAACCACCTAACTTCCCTCTCCTTTGAGCTGTGTCTATATTCCCAGCAGGTTTAAGAGAGAGAAGGGGGTGGAGGGAAGTTGTATGAATAGTGGGATAGATGTGGCACACAACTCCTGGCCTGGGGAAGAAGGGGTGACTGGTGCGGCTGAAGGGAGATACAGCTCCTGTAATGTGGTGGAGTGAGGGCCGGGACACGCAGGTGGGAAGCTGTAGGGAGGGCCAGCTCAGACGTGAGCCGACGGCTTCCCCTGCCCCTCGTCACAGGCAAGGCAGGCAGCCTGAACCCCACTTAGTCCTGACGCAGCCTGGGGCGCAAACCCTGCTTGGAACAGGAGTAAACTGCACAGACACAACCACACCAGGTCTCAGCTGCTGCTGCAGAGCAGAGGAGCGAGCTGGAGTCTGAGGACAGCTCTTCCCATGCTGCAGAGAGCCACTTTCAGGGACCTGCCCCTGCCGTGGACACCAGCCGAGAAGTGCTGGGCCCAGGGAGTTAAGCTTTAATGCTCTGAGCACGACTTTGGATTCCCCTTGAGTCAGCCCCCCACTGCTCCGTGGGGTTAAGGGATGGATTTGCAGAGCTGCTGAGCAGTCACAGCTTGAGAGGTTTGTGCTGAGGTCACGTGTGCCCAGTGTCTGCAAACACCAGCCCCTTCTGCCAGGGAATTAGTCAAAAGAAACCTTGCCCTTCTAGCCTGGCGCAATGGTGCCCTTTGCTTTTGACTACAGCAGGCGCAGGCCTGGGCAGCAGGGACTACAATGCTTTTGCCACTGCTGCAAAGGGTGGGAAGTTAGAAGCCAATTGTGATGTGCCGCAGCTGCTCCACACTCATACAAGGCCTTTCACTCACAGCTGGCAGAATTCACTCATGTACATTTGCCATCAGGTTTCAGTGAGGTCTCACCTAGTGGCTGCTTTCATACCATAAGTGTCCAAGGTTCCATGCCAGGTAGTGAAAACCAGGCACAATCGGAGGCTGTTTCTGGTCTTGCTGGGGCAGCAGGATAAAGCCTACCCCATAATCAATCCTTCCCTTCCACCAAACCTGAGAGAAAGCATCTGACCGATGGCTTGGGACAACAGAAAGCTAGCTGCTCTGCAGGACAGTGAGGAAATTATGTGGCTCTAGCCAGCTCCTAGAAACCAGCAAAAGGGCCCTCACTAATTTGCCAGTTGTGTTAAATGAAGCAAGGAGTCAAAACTTCATAAAGCTCTTCAAGAAAAGCCAGGGCACAAGTAAGGAGCAGAGATGGTCTCTGGGGGTTAGTGCACCGGACTTGTGACCTGCTACCTGGTATATAACAGGAAAACTGTTGTCTTAGCACCTTGAGAACAAGTCTAAATGTTATGCTGGAGAAGATGCAGGTCACTGTTACGTAATAAGCAGGAATTCAGATTATTTCCATCTCCAGAACAGTGCACAGAAAGTTACAAACCAGCTTGCTACGTGTCAGTCCAATCGCTCGCCAGTAAATTCCAATCTGACCTTGTGGAATGCAGGGGTCTCTAGCAGGACCTGAATTCTGTCCTCCTGCCAGAACACACGAGGCTGTATCAGTCAGCTGCCAGCTCCTGCCAATACACACTTCAAACAGGCCTAAAAATCTCTTCCCCCACCCCGTTTTCTAATAGTTTCAGTAACAATTTAGCCAGCGACGGCCATATTCCTTGTAAAAATGGATCATACAGGGCTCTACGTGCAGTTCAGGTTACAGCTGACAAGTTTGGAACTCACCCTACAATAAAGCAGCAGCAGGGGAAAGGAGAGCAAGCCCAATACGGATTCACAATGACATCTTACACAACATCATTTAATGCCCTTTCTTAACATCAGGAAGAAATACTAAATTCTTTTGTAAAAGACTCAGCAAGATGTATTTGCTAGAGAGATTGGCTCCATAGCCCTTTGGTAATTTAAAAAAGCATCAAAACCAGCACCCCGCATTCATACATGTCATTTGTTAGTGACAAGACGGCTGCAGTTTCCACGAAGCAGCAAACAATCCCAGCACAAGCAGTGGCTCACGCTGGCACTGGGTTGTCACAGGCCCTTTGAAATGAATCCTGGTGGCAGGGGGAAGTCGGAGGAGAAGGTTTCCAAGTCTCCCAAGTTAAATCAGTCTGTTTGGCTGCTCAACACTGGAGTCAGCCCGGCTCAGAGATGGGGCACAAAGGACACGAAACGGAAGTTGGTGGCCCTTAGCAGGTTTCCCAGGCTACCTTTCGTATGCCTCTCCCAGAGTCGTGGTAAATCAGACACTTGTGCTATGTCCAGCAAGTTAAAAAATCCCCAGCCATGTCAGCGTCTCTGGAGATATTGCAATAATCCACCAGCTCAGCCCCGAGACACAGCGATACACAAACCGGATCAGAAGAGCCACGCCTGTGCGGTACGTAAAGCAAGCAGTGAGGGAGTCTCTCCAGGAGAGTTGTCTAAGGCACCTCTGCTGGCACAGAACGTGATGGGGGAGATCAGGGCTGTTTTCCCAGCCGGGGTGGGCCTGGGAGGGTAATTTGGCACCTACTATGGTAGCAAAACAAGCTATAGCAGCACTCCTACTCCGAGTCAGTCTTGATGAGGGGTGGGATCAGCAACCGAGCTGTCCTAGGCAGCTCCCACAAACACTTCATTTCCCCTTCTCTCAATCCTGATGGGCAGAGGCTTGCTCTCTGCAGCCCATTCAACCTGCTCAGACAAGGGATGGGATTATTTACAGCGAGGGCTGGCGATGCAGATCGCTGGCTACAAGTAATCCGACAGCCCAGCCAATCCTTCTAATTAAGTGACCCTGCATCTCTGGCTCTCCACCACAAAATGCTCCCGATTCCATCAGCCCTGAATTACCTGCTAATATGGAATCTTGCCCAACCCCCACGCCCTCAGGAGTCACTTGGTACAGCTTGCCCTGGTTGCTGGAAGCAATTCCCCACACTCCTGCTGCTGGGAGACCCACCCCCTAAGTCTGAGCTGATCCCAGCACTGGGGAGACACCAGCTCTGCCCAGGAAAGGGGCAGCAGAACACTGGCAGAACCGGGGTCTAAAGGGAAGGCAACGTCTGCCTCAACTCCAGTGCTACCTGAGGACCAAGCCAATCTCCCTCCTACATGCAGCAGGAGGCACACCCTTTCCCCCACTGCTACAGTGTCTACAAACTGTCACTGCCATGCTCAGATCCGTGGCCCCACTGCACAACAAAGACCAGTTAACCCAAGATCTCAAAGCAGAAAGGCAAAGACGACAGTGAGAAAACACACCAGAGGGAGGGAAACTGCCAAAGGGTTAGAATCCACTGAGATGCAGAACTGGGTTATTCCTTTATCTGAAAGAAACTGGCCTATGATGTGCTCTTAGATGCTAATTGGAACAGCAGGAAAGGAAGTGAAGTGTCATCCACAAACAGTAGCTTCCATTGCTATCTGGAATAAGAGGGATGCCATGGAAACAGGCAAATTATACACACAGCCCTAAGCAAGACCAAGCTACAGGACTGGACCCAAAGCCAGGGCTCCTACGGCAGCTGCACCACACAGTACACAGTGAAGAGGTTGCTTTATCTCTTGATCAGTATGGAGACCAAGTGCCAATTCACTGCTGAATAGGGAGCCAGAGCCCCATAGAGTTTGGGGATTCCATGGAGACATGGGGGAACCGTCCCCATCTCTGCTGACAGACCAATGGAAACAAGGTGCTAAAGGGGCAGCAGGACACTGCAAGGCTGTGGCTGAGGTCCAAACAGACCAAGAGCGGCTGGTAAGGCACTGAGGAGGTTTCTCCTTTGACAAAAAGGAAAACACGGGAGAGATGAAGGACACGGAGCAGGTTCTATTGCAGGCCAGAGGATCCTGCCTGCCTATAATTGCAATGGTCAGAACCCGAGGCAGCCAGGCCCATGTGGAAAGACCCTGCTTTACTGAGTGGGGCTTGGAACCAACGACCTGCTGCTCCCATCAACTGACCTCCAGCTGTTTTACTTTAGTCCATCATCTTTGCCCTGGGATTCATCCCATCCTCAGAGATGGGTCCTTTGGCACAGACTCCTCTTCCCCCAAGTCTAGGGGGTCAAGTCCATGGAGAATCAATTTCAACGCATACTGCCCATCCCACAGACTGCATTCCACTCCCCCCATGCGCTCAGGCCCCAATGCGCCTAATGTGAGCTCTGGCACAAAGCATGCCCATTTCATCCCTCTAAAAGAGAGAGGGAAGAGAAGCTGCAGCAATTTGAGAGCTATACACAGTTGATCTATCAGGTGCTGGGTTGTTTGGCTTTGAATTAACCAGCCTCAGGACCAGTCTGGCTCTGCACCTGCCCCCCCGCAGGACATACGGAGTCTGTTTCTCTCCCTTGCATGCTACGTTCGGACCCGCCTCTTGTCCTCGAAGAGGCTCTTCAGCATGTAGACCTGGAGGAAGGCCACCACCACCAGCACCCCCAGGTTAACAGCTGACCAGAAGTTGACACGGCCCAAGTTGCTCTCCTGCAGGTTGCGGTCTCTGGCTTCGAAGGCTCGCAGCAGCGTCTGCATCTGGATGCTCCGCTCCAGACGGGTCTTCATGGTCTCAATGGATTCCTGGAGGACAGAAAGGTGATTTGAGGAGGTGAAATCCGCTACTTTACACAGATGCAGGGAGGGAAGTGCTAATGATGCTGAATGCAGCTAAAAAGCACCTCCTCAAGAGGTCAGATTGCAGAGGTCTAAGGCCTGTAAGAGTTCTAACTCCCCGCCACAGGACAGCCCCACCAACTCAGATCACAGGTGGACAGATCAGCCATCTCGTCAGGTGACCAATGAATGACATTCACAGATTTCAAGGCCAGAAAGGACCATTAAGATAGAGCCTGGCAACATCCAGGCCACAGAACTTCACCCACTGGTTCCTACAATCAAAGCCCTACTAGTGAAAGGCTCTGCACAGCAGAGCCCTCACCCATCACCCACCTTAATATCTTCTATCTTCATATCCAGCATCTCCTCTGGCTCTACCACTTCGGCCCAGTTATCCCCGTCCTCATCCTCCTGGGGGCTGTCGAAGATGAGCTCAAAAAAAACCAGCTTCTCCGAGATGGTGCTGAAGGAGTTGTCAAAGCAGAGTTTGTAGTCACCTGCTTCCGTGGGCTCAATGCTGGGGAAAGAGGGAAGAAACAAGAATAAGTCAGTCCACGGGGCCAAGGAAACAGTCACTGGGCCACATAGCTCTGTCAGAAAACAAGTATAATTGCAAAGTTATGCTGCCAAGGGCAGTGAAACCACAACAGCTGAGGGAGATATATTCGTGGGGCTGTGAGAGAATGGGGGACCTGTAGAACCAGCAGGGGGTGGATTGGGGAAACAAGGTCATGCAAAACACCTGGCACGAGGGAGGAGGAGGGTGGACTCTGAGCCCCTAACATGGGGGAGAATGGGTGACCCAGGGAGCACACAGAACCCTGGTGCAGGGAGACCCTGAAAGTGGAATGGAAGGACAGCACACGGAGCACAAGGAGGGGAATGGGGAAATGCAGGGGCCCTATTGTGTGCAATGAGCTCAGCCTAACCAAGCTAAGAGACGTGTGAACGCCAGTGATGGAGACAGCTGGGGGACATCGGGGCAGAGCCCACAATACTCACGTGTGCACCCCATCCGATTTCCGATACTCATTGATCAGCAGCACGCCCGAGGGGCTCTCCAGGGAGAAGTCGATGTCGAGGCCCGCGCCACCGATGACCTGCAGGGCCCAACCGCAGGGGTGAGTGACGGGCACTGCGGGGTGCGTGAGAGAAAGAGAACAGGCCCCAGCACAGCCTAGGGCTCACTCAGGTCAGGGCTCAGTTACTGGCTCACTGCCCCCACCCTGGGCCCTTCCCTGCCCTCGGGGGGACCCCTCCAGCCATGACCCAGCCTGGCCCCCGCACCCCAGTGCACGGACACAGCCCAGCCCTACCCCCTCACCAGGCTGAACCCTGTCCCCTAACACCGAGCCCCTCGCTCCCGGCTCCCCTCCTCTTGCCCCCCTGATTTGTCTCCGCCCCCAGAGCCCCCCGCCCCTCCCCCACTCCCCACATGTCCCCCGCCCCCACTCCCCACATGTCCCCCGCCCCCACTCCCCCACAGCCCCCCGCCCCGCCCCGCCCCACCTGGTACTCGGCCTCCATGGAGCCGTTGCCCGGCGCGCCCTGGTAGAAGCACTCGCGGCGCCCGGCCGGCAGCAGGAAGGTGAACTCGGCGTCCGGGGGCGGGGGCGGGGCCGGGCCCGGGGGCAGCGCGGCGCGCGAGCCGCCCCACGGCGCCAGCAGCAGCAGCAGCCGCCACAGCCAGGGCCAGACGGCCGCCATCATCCGAGAACCTGGGCGCGCGGCGGCCGACACGGCGCCTTTAACCGCAAGCCCCGCCCCTGGCGCGGAGCGCGCTGATTGGCCGCCCCGGCCCCGGGTGTGACGTTCAGGGGGCGGCGAAGCGGAGGTGGCCGCGCTGAAAGCCCGATCCGAGGGCAAGCGGACGCCGCAGCCCCCACGCAGCCGGGGCTTCCCCGGCGCAAGGACTCTGCGGCCGCCCCTAGGGAAAGACGCGAGGGAACAAGAGCAGGCAGGTCCCTCAGGCGGTGTGTGGACACCCAAAGAGAAGAGGGGGCCTTTGGGGATCGGCCCGGGCCGTCCCGCCCTCTGCAGTATCGGATTAGCTCATTGGCCCGGCCCGCCTGACCGTCATGCAGAACAGTGCGTTGGCCAAGGCGGACCGGAGTCCCCGCCTCTGCCAGTATCCAATCAGCTCATTGGCCCAGCTACCCCGGCCTCCTCAGCCTATCAGCCTTTGGGGCCATCCGGGCCCCAGACTGTGAGGCCATTGGCCCCTCTCTCCCAGCCTGGCAGCCCATTGGCCCGTCTGCTTTCACCTGTCGGGGTGCGCCAGGGGAGCCCGAGTGCCGTCGTGCACCGGGCCGCGCGGCCTGGGGCGGCCCAGGCTGGCCGGTGCCTGAGGCGGGGCAGGACGGACGGGTGCCCCTTTGCGGGTGGGGCACATGGGGGGTCACCTAAAGGACCCCCCCCGGGAACGGGCGCCGCGGCTTGGGGGTCCCAGCGCGGGGCAGGGCCCGGGAGCTCGGTTCAGTTCTTAGCTCTGCCGCCGACTCCCCTGGGCGTCGCTTCGCAGGGAGCCTCCCCTGCCCCAAGGGCTGCTGTGACGAGAGGGGCTCGGAAGCCGCGGGGAGCGGGCCGGTGGCCCCTTGCTGGGGGGTTGTCAGCCATGCTCCCCTCTCCGTGCCTGCAACAGACTCGGAAGAGGGGCAGGGACAGACTCCGACTCGCTTTGCTGCAACAAGCACGTGGAGGTTCTAGACGCAGCCGCCAGTGTCCCAGGGTGCAGACGGTCTCGGTCACAATAACTGGGCGTCTCACCAGTGACAGATCGTCAGCAGACTACGGCTGTCTGGAAACAGGGTATGAACTGCTGTAGGCACAAGCAAGGCTGATGTCATCTGCCTGGTAGGGTGCTGTGATGGACGTGTGCCCCACGCAACACTTGTCTACACACCCCCCTTCGATCCAAGTCCAGCCACCGTTCACACAAACTATACTTCTCTGCACAAATTGACATCTGATGGCTACCATCTTGGTCAACATACCAGGGGTTGACCAGGGAACTTTGTGAGTTTCACCAATTCAAGCTAAAGAGCCAGGCTCTCAATCTGAGAGCTGTAAGAAACACCTACCCCTGGGTTGGGCACAGTGGGGGAATTCATAACATGCACATAAAAGACCACGTGTGTACAGATACACAATGCATCATTGCACGTCTGACATTCAGTGACTGCATTTCTGCCTAGGCTGGGTCCCCACTATTAAACCTCATTTAGGGCGTCTTCCCTTTCAGCTAGTCATGAGGTTATTCATTTCCTGTCCAAGTGTTATGCAAGCAGTGCTGTGTTCCACTTCAGGCAGTAATGGGGAAGTGACTCCCAAATAGCTTGTGGAGATTTGTGGCACATTTGGAGATTTAGAGAAATATAAAAGATTCTTAGCCTTGGCCTGAAAGCTACAGTCCACTGACATATAGCAAAAGCACAGAAAATGGCCACAAGATTTAGGGCCTGAGTTAGATTTTAGTTATGCTTGGTGTAAATCTGGAGTAACATTGATGTTACTCTGCATTACACTTACTACCTGCCTCTCCTCTCAGTATAAATCAGGAGTAACTCCACTGAAGTCAGTGGAATCACACCAGTATCAAATTGGTATGAGATGAGAATTGTGCCCAGAACATAGCATGTCACTTACAACATAGCTGTTGTCACTGACAGTGTCAGCTTTTGTGTGAGGTTTCCAATTCTATTTGCAACAGGAAATGGAAGAAAAACCCTTTTACATTCCGGGACATTCTGTAATTTCCTCCCCTGATGGTGAAACTCCATGTTGAACAAAACCTCCTTCTCCTTTTCATTTGCTTCCAGCTAGGAACTTTCTATGCATGCTGGGCTCCTACTCTGTTCATCAAAGATCCAAGATGCTCAGCAGAAAGATGAGCCTGTGGATTCTCTTTCTCTTAGACGGTATGTTTCCTTCCCCTCAGTTTACACTGTATTTGAAGCTTTCCCTCTGGACATTCCCCAAGAATGGGGGACCTGAAGTTCATGTTGTAAGGCCAATTATAGATGGGAGGTGAGGGGAATAAGCGACCATAGAAATTGCACAATGGTTCGGTAAGTGTAGGGGGTGGGGATGAGATGCTGGGTTTATCTCTGGAAGGGATCTCAGCAGGAAAACAGAAGGAGCAGAGTCACATTTGCACCCATGGGACCCTTTCATCCCAATTCATTTGACCAATTCACTCCTGGCATAAACTTTTGAGGGCTGAAGTTACAGCCTGTTGGAGCCTCTCTGGGTATGTCTACACTGCAATAAAAGACCCGCACCACAGCCACAGCTGGTCCAGGTCAGCTGACTTGGGCTTGCAGAGCTTGGGCGAACAATTGCAGTGTAGATGTTCGGGCTCAGGCTGGTGGCCGGGCTCTGAAACCCCATGAAGGGGGAGGCTTTCAGGTCCTGGGCTCCAGCCCCAAAATCTACCCTGCAATTGTTAGCCCAGCAGCCCAAGCCCCATGAGCCTGAGTCAGCTGACCCAGGATCTGAGACTCAGCGCCGTGGGCTTTTTATTGCAGTGTAGACGTATCCTTGGAGGCCTCTTTCAGTGAGCTGTTGAGCAGCTCCTGGATGTTTCTTGCTGTGCTTTCCTGTGTCCCCAGAGGAGATGCAGCTGGGCAGGGCAGGGTGTGTGAGTGGCTCACTCTGCTCCTAACCTTATTGTGCCTCAGGGGGCAGGCAGGGCAGAAGCTGGCATTGCCCCAGCCCACGCTGTCCCCAGTGGGCAGAACACGAGCATCTCCTGTGGTGTGCCAGAAGCTGTCGGTGCTGTGAATACCGAGGTGCCACTCATGACTGCCAGTCTCCCGGCACCTTGCGTCATCGTTTCGCTCCTTCTTCCCCTGTCTGTTCCAGGCTCTTTGGCAGACCCAAGCCTGACTCCCGCTCCACTTCTGTACCTGGACATGTCTTCCGACACCCCTGCTGAAGGAGACTCTGTCCGGATCGTGTGCGTAGCGCCGAGAACCTACATGGGCAGCGAGTTCTGGTTGCAGAAGACGGATCTGGCTCAGCCTGTGCAGATGCTGTTTGCCTCAGAGGCCCAGCACAAGGTCACCTTCATCCTAGGGAACGTCACCAGGAATGACACTGGGCAGTACTGGTGCCGATACCGCAGCTACCACGGGAGTGCCGGGCAGATGTCAAAGTTCAGTGAAGTGGTGAAGATCATGGTGACAGGTAAAGGACTTTTAGAAATACAGGAAACTGGCTGAGCTGAGGAGAGAGCAGGGAAGTGCAGTGCAGTTCTCCCCTCCCAGCTCTGCCGGTGCCCCTCAATCCTGATCCACACACCTTGGTATCCCAACCCTGGACTGCCCCACCCCGAGCTCTGTTGATGCCCCTCAGCCTCCACTGCTCTTCAAGTCCTACTCTGCTGGTGTGAAAGCTTGATGCACCAAGCCACCTAATCCAACTCAAAGCTGCTGGCACAGGCTGATCTGAAGAGTTTGGAGGACAGATGCCTTCCTGCTGAACTGGTGGTGAGGGCAGGGAGATGCTATGGTGAAAGGTACCATGGCTGGGTTGAGTGTCAGGGCTTCTGGGTTCTGATCCTGGTTCTGGGAGAGAATGTGATCTAGCTAGAGCAGGAGACTGAGTCAGGACTCCTAGGTTTTCTTCCTAGTACTGGGGGGAATGGTGACTCGTGGTTCACACAGGAGGTTGGGCGTCAGGAACCCTGAGTTCTGTCCTATCTGGGGAGGGAGGGGGGTCCAGTGCTCAGAGCAGAGCAGGGTGTGGGTTGCCAGGACTCGGGGGGGCCTGATCTTGACTCTGCAAACCAATGTGAGGAAGCAGCTTTCTAAACTGTCTCATCCTTTCTTTTCCATTGAAAATCTGCCAGTGACCCCTCCCCCAACTTCCACAGCTGCTCCAAAAGGTAAGGACAGGGAGAAACAGGGGGCAGGGAATCTGTGAGGGTTTGGGAAACAAGACTAGGGCCCCAGGGGGAACTGTGGGGAAGGCCATGGCTGTGACTGAGATTGTGTGGGGAGGGGAGGGGGTGCTCACCTTATTCTGAAGTTGCCCTGCTGGGGGTAGTCTGGTACTCAGGGTGGGGAGGTGTGGGGGGTCTCTTTTAAATCTGAATGTCTGCTTCCTCCTTCCAAGGACGGCCAGTAATAGCTTTGCAATCTCCATCTTGGGGGCCAGGTAACACCAGTTGCTTTCTCTGCATTTCCCAGCTTCCACATGGCTGCTCCCTGTGACCCTGAGCGTGGCTGGAGTGCTGCTTCTGACTGTGGTCCTAGTGATCGCAGTGGTGGTGATCAGGCGAGGTACGTGAAACACAGACACTGGGTCCTGGGCTCTTTGTGGTCAGCTGTAGGTGTCATGCTGCTGGGGACTAGGGCTCAGGACTCCTGGGTCCTAATCCTGGCTCTGCTACTGGGTGTGTCTTGGCCAAGTCGTTGATGACAGTAATTGTCCACTAATGACAGGGTCCCAACTGGAGACATGCACAACCCGATATACAGAACTGTTGAGAACCCACTGGAGATGTGGGAGTGTGCCTCTCTCTCTATCTACCTGTCGCTAAGTTATCCTCAGCATTGCTTTTATGACACCGTAAGGTCTGTTTTCTTTTTACCAGTTAACGCCAGAAGACGACAGCTGAAAAGGTGAGAGACACATGGCAAATCTAATGTCACTTGGTGCCAGTGACTTCCATGGCCTAGGCCTAAGGTGAAACTCTCCCCACTTTCAAAAGTCACTTAGGAACCTAATTCTCATTGGTTTTCAATGGGATTTAGATACCAAAGTGCCCTGATCCCGTTTGAAAATTAGACATAGGGTCCTAAATCATTCAGATGCTTCTGAAAATGTCACCCTAGTCCCGAGGCCAGGCGGGGCTGGAGCAGGACATCGTTAGTGATGGACCTTGCCGTCTCTGTTTTGCAGGGACCAGGAATCATGCTGGACAGCAATGAACTTTCCCACAACAGGTCTGTGGTAGAGTAAGATGCCAAGCACTTGTGAAGAGTAAGGGTGACCCCTGGGGAACGTCTCAGGATGCTGGTGGTGAGACAGGCTTGACAGCTGCCAGGAGGAGGCCGTGGGTGACATTTTCAAATGCATTTAGAAGAGCGGGTGTCTAGAGGCTCCTGGGTTCCCCTCATGGCTCGGGGGGCTTGTGATCAATGGTTCAGTCACTGGAGCATGGCATGCCACGTCCCACCCCAGGGGTGGCTGCCATCAGAGATCGGCGAAGCGATCCCTTTAGGGCGAGAGGGGCTGGCCCCAGGAACCTCACACCTCTTCTCTCCTTTTGCAGATATGTCGTTCGATAACTGCCTCTTCACCGTCTCGGTGGTAAGTCATTGACCAAGGGCTTTGCGGGGAGGGCATGAGCTACTCTGTCCTGTGCTATGGGGACGTGGGCTGCTCTGAAGCTGGCTGCGACAGCTGGGTCTGTGGGCAAGAATTTCCCAGGGCAGCCACTGCCAGGCAGCCCCTAGTCAGGGGCTGAGCTTGTGTTGCAGCGCCATGATGCAGCCGTCTCTCTGGAGGGCGCCGTGTACTAAGGGTTACGGGGGCTCCCACATGCCCCCCGAGCTGAGCCTCTGTAGATCCTTGCACTGGTGAAGCTGTTGCTTATCCCAGAGCCGAACTTCACCCTCTCTCCCTGTCTTTCCCTCCCACCTTCCCTTTGGCAAGAACATGGAGCTGGAAGGTGCGGGCAGCCAAGATGCCTACATCTCCCCAGGCTCCAGGAAGAGACTCAACTCGGGGATCAACTTCAGCTCATTCAAGGCCTTGCAGTGACGGCCCAGGCGGTGGCTGGACCCAGATGCCCCCTCAGGTGACCCCAGCCCTTGATTCCTGGAGACCTTCAAATGCTGTTCTGGACATCTTACTGGGAGCTGTGCTCCTAGCACCAGTAAGGTCCAGGGACTTCCCTTGGGAAGCCAGCTGGCCCCTTGCCCTGTCCTTCTTTTGGCTCAGTCACTCCCCCAGAACGAAGATTCTGCCAGAGGGGCCATTATACATGTAGGGTGTGATCATACCCTACCTCACTGGGAGGAGAATGGAAGAGTTTTCGGTTGGGGCTTGTGCCCGGCCACGTGTGTCCAGGGCCTCGTGACATGGACACCATGCCCAGAATCTCATCTGCATCGTGAGCTAAGCCCTGGCGGCCCAATCCCTGGGGCCAATGTCAGAAGCAGGAAGATCCCGGCTGGGACTGCATATCTTCAGGGCAGGATTTGTGTGGCTTCTTTCCACGTAGCCAGAATGACATTCACTCCAGCCAGCCACCCCTCTCTGCCCCTCCACATCATCTTTCCTCCAAGCAGCGCTTCCGTGGGATGACCCGAGATGGAGCAAGAGCCAAAGACTCCATAAAGTCCGCTCTCATGAAGGCTGTTGGCATGCTTTTGTACATGGAAAGTGCTCCTGTACTGCCGTGGGCGGCAGTTCTAAAGCAGAGATGGATGGAAGATGCAGATAGGGCTGGCCGGGTGTGTGTGTCTGGGGAGGAATGAATAGATGGGTGTTGGGATGGATGTATTTGGAGATGATGGTTGGTGTGTCTGGGGATGGATGGTGGGTATGCCTGGGGGGGGTGGATGGCTAGCTTGGTGTGTCACGCCAAAGACATTTCACCTGCAATCACGGAGGGAGAATGAGCATGGAAGCCCCGAAGGAACTGCTGTCCCACCTAACTCCCTTGCACTCTAGCCCCTCTTTTCCTGCCTGTGACTTTCACCAAGGGCCCCTTCAGAACATTTATACCTTTGCTTTTTGTTTCTGTAGGAAGTGAGCGTGGTCTAGTGATTAGACCAGAGAGCCAGTACGCCTGGGTTCTAGCCCCAGCTCTGCTGTTGACTTGCACTGTGACCTTAGGTCTCTTCCCCCCTCTGTGACTCAGTTTCCCTATCAGTAAGAGGGACGATGATGAACCCCCCCCCTCCCCCTGAGGACTGCTTCCCATTTTTTGACGATATTGAGCACTAAACGTTACAGTGTCTCCAGCTGCAAGGTCATTTCCCATTCAATAAAGATGGCAATTTGTTGTTGGGTGGAAAATTCAAGGTGTGTGGCCTGGTCCGCTGCTGCTTGCACCAAACCGGGGAATTCTCTGTCTCCTTGCTGATGGGCCGGGGAACGTGCCCGTGTCCCCGCTGCCCTCTGCTGGATGGCCTCGGAGCTGCGTGGCTGGATGTCATGAGCCCTGTAGTGCCGACAGCCAGTGGTGATCCTCCTTTCGTTCGGGGCATTTGGGAGGGAAGGAAGGCAGCGGGGCGAGGGCCCCATGGGCCCACCTTTAGTTCTGGACGGGCAGGTCTCGCTCCCTTGCCCTTCCCAGCCTCGAGCCCGGCTCCGCGGGGCTGACCAGGCCCAGCCCGTCCAGTGGCGGGGGGTTCCCCAGCCCCCGTGCCGCCAGTTCGCTGCCCGGAGCCGCGGGGCCGAGCCCGAGCCCGTTGTTCAGAGGCGCGCCCACGTCCGCTGGGCGGGGCCCTGGGGGCGGGGCCAGGCGGGGCGATGCCGGGGGGCGGGGCCGTGCGCGCGGGGGGACGCCGGGGCGGAGTCGGGCGGGGCGATGCCGGGGGCCGGGCCCGAGATCGGGGGGGCGACGT
>ML675714.1:1464103-1530973 GCA_007922155.1 Mesoclemmys tuberculata
GCGGGGCCGGCGGGCGGGGGCGGCGGAGCCAAGATGGCCGCGGCGGTGTCCGTGTTCCCCGGCGTGCGGCTCCTCACCATCGGGGACGCCAACGGCGAGATCCAGCGGCACCAGGAGCAGCAGGCGCTGCGGCTCGAGGCGCGCACGGGGCCCGACAGCGCCGGCCTGGCGCTCTACAGCCGTGAGTGGGGCCGCGGGGGGCGGGGTGTCGGGTCACAGCCCGCGGGGGGCGGGCTGGGGTGTGGGGTCTCGTAGCACTGGGGCGGGGGGTGTAGGGTGGGGGGCCTCTGTAGGAGTGGGGCGGGGGGTGTAGGGTGGGGGGCGGGGGGGCTGTGGGGGGCCTCTGTAGGAGTGGGGCAGGGGGTGGGGGCTGTAGGGTGGGGGCGGGGGGTACGTAGGGGGGTCTCTGTAGGAGTGGGGCAGAGGCGTGGGGTGGGGTGTCGGTTGGGGGTGGGTGTCTGTAGGGTTGGGGAGCTGGGGTAATGGGGGTGGCCGGAGACTTCAGGTAAGAGCCTGGGCGCACGTGGGGCGGGTTGGTGTATGGAGGAGTGGGGCAGGGGCGTGGGGCAGGGCTACGAGGGGTGGCGTACACTTGGGGCAGGCGAGGGGCTGGGCGTGGGACAGGCTTGGGTCAGGATGAGCCTGAGGCACGGGAGTGGCCCGGCCCGGCCCGTGTTAAGGGGCTGGTGGCCCTGCGAAGCCCTTCAGCCCCTGAGCTGGCCCGGTCTCCCGACAGTGGGGCTGTGGGGTCACAGCGACAGCTTGGCAGCTCAGGGGCCCGCAGGGCTGAAGCGTCTCCTCTGGAAGCTGGGCTCGTGTTAACTGTCACCACGTGTTGGCCTGTAGAAGGCATCGAGCCTCGTTTAGTGCCAGTGAGTTTGGGTCTCTGCCCTCCCAGGGCTTGGGCGGGCTGATCATCTCCAAAATTCAAGCGCGGTCGGATTCCCGGTGGCAGATGGAAGTCATTGGGTGTTTGCCTCTCCCTTGCTTCTGTTGGGATCTTGTAACATTTAGTCTCTTCTTCCTGGTGTGTGTTTGGGGAGGGGAGGATTGAAGGTGGCATAGGGAAGCAAGGTGCAAAGTCTTTGGGAGAGTTGTGTGGAGGGGTGTGTGTTTGCAAGCTGGCCAAGAGTTGTAATTTCTGGGAGGTGGTGGTATCTCAGGGGGGAAGGGGTCTGTGTTCCATTTTTATGAGTGCCCGACTCCAGGCTGTTTGCACTGGGCAGGGAAAGCTTCTTGGGTTAGAAGCTCCAGGCCACTGCAGACAACGCCCCTGTGCCATGCTGCGCTTCCTCACAAAGCCCCCACTGTGGCTAACGTGGCATGCCAGGGGTGGCCAGCAGGCCCTTTTGCCTTCGGTGGAGCGGCTTTCGCGTTTCCCAGCATCTCCTTGGAAAACAGGCTCTTGCAGTTTGAGGTGGGCAGTTCTGTTTTCTAGAAGGCCATTGGTCTTCACTCTCCCACCTGGGAGCTGCTGTGCCGTGGAAGGGGGCACTGACTGATGCACAGAGTTACCACCATGTGGCCTGGCCTCTTGGATCGTCGTCATGGGTGGAGCTTGGATTGAATTTCCCTCACCCCCAAAGCAGCACCTGGGGATTCATGCCCGGTTGCTGGGGTCTAAGGCAAGTGCTCCTGAGGAGTGAGAATGGGCTGTTCCTGGATGAAATTCTGTTCGTGATCTGGCCCGGAACGTTGTCTGTCTCTGCAGAAGATGTGCTCGCTGCAGAGTCGGGGAGGCAGTGCACGTCCCTCCCTAGTCCCACCTTCTCTGATCATCCCTGTTGAGGGCTTTGGAGACCACCAGGACCAGGAGGCTGCTGGATGGGGGCTGTTGGGGGCTGGGTGGGGCGTTGGCTGCTGCTTAATTTTTCATCAGTCTCTTGTGATTCTTGGAGTTCTGGGCTATGCTGCTGGGGCAGCTCTTTCTTCTGGCATCAGGTGCTTGCTCTCCTCCCCCAGAAATCTTCCCAGCCCTGAGGATGGGTTGCAACGGGCTGTGATATAACGCTCCGTGGGTGGGTATGCATGCACAGACTGGTTCTAACTGGGGGTACCCCGGGCCAACCCCCACAGTGCTCCACACCCCTGCATCCCTCCCCCGAGTTAGGGACTGGCTTATGTGGCACAAAGCAGACCCAACCCTTGCAGTCGTTGGGATCCGAACCTCCTTTCCTGAGCTCTGGGGCTGGAGTGACATCCCGCGCACTTTATCAATCTTCTACAGGCCTTCGTTTGCATGGGGAGAGCAGGTTTGTCAGCAGCACAGATAACGTTAATTAAATAATAATGTAGACTTTCAGTGCAAGCCATCCCTGTGCACCGCTTACTGCCCATGCCCTGGGGTTGGTCTGGGAGGGTTGGACAGCAGCAGAGGTAGTGCAGTCTAGCGGCTAGGCCAGTGATGTGCAGCTTCAGACTTTGGTTCTGTTCATGGCTCTGATCTCTGGCAAATCCCTTCACTTGTCCATGTCTCTTTCGCCTGCATCTCCCTTAGTCCCTGAAGAGCTTATAAACAGCTGATTTCTTGTGATTGGGCATCTGGTGGCACACTGGGGCCTTGATCTCAGTTGAGGCCTCTACATGCTACTTCAGTGTAAGTAAGTGAAAGGTGATAGTTTCTTTTCATTGTCTGAGCGAGACCTGTGTAAATAACCTACTCTTCAGTGTTGTGACATTCACAGGGTGCTCAAAGGAAATTTGTTTTTAAATTTTTTTTTTAAATCTGAGGTTATCCCTTTCTCAGTATGGTTCTGAAACAGCTTTTTAGTCCATATTAAAGCGCTAAGACTGAAATCTGATTTTTGTCAGATTTCAAGATGTTCTATTATTTTCCGCGTTTGATCCTCTTTGGTCAGCGGAACAGTTGCATGGAGTAAATCTGACACAATCCAGTTGATTTCTCCAGCATTGATTTCCTCCAGATGAACACTGGCCCTCGCTGCTGGTTATTAAGCATCTCCATCACTCCAAGTCTGTCTGTTAAAATAAGGACCAAAGTGTAGGTGAGCTATTTGGTCAGCTGATCCTCCTGCTGTCCTCTTAGGATGCTGTGAATGCTAGTGTCTGAAGCATAGTCCTGTATAAAGTTCTGTGCTGGTGAGAGTCTTATTACATCTTTAGAAACGTCCAGTTCTTTAGACCAACATCTGGGACACATCCATTGCAGCCGTCTGGACTGGGGGGGCGTGTATGGGGAAAACAGGTGCTGGTAGAAAGACGAGGTAATGGAAAATGCGATTTTGTCCTCATGCTCAATTTCAGTGTGGTTTGCGTGGCGGGGAGGTGGAGCAATTTCTCCTGTGTGGGGCTTCCTGCTTATTTATTAGAAGTCTAATGTCCTGCCCCACTATAATCGGTTGCCCCCCTTCCTCCAAATCAGTGCCAGCTGATCTTCAAGCATCCACTAGTGCTGTGTGTCTGTGATTGCAGACCTCATACTGTGCTTTTGTTTTACAGTTTCTTAAACTAGGAACATTCCTGCCTCAGATTGCTGGGGAACTTCCTTTCTTCCTGAGATTTGCTAATGCAGCCAGGGCTCTGAGCAGTTGGAAATCTCTCCCAGTGCTTTGTAACCAGTGATCTGTCATCTGGAGCCCCAGCACCCCCTACTTCCCACCACAAGGGATGTTGCAATGTTACATCCCAGAAAAGATCTAGGTGGAACTTGATCACCTTCCTTTGGCTGAACCAGCTTGAATTAGGTGCTTTCCTGGGCATCCTGCAAAAAGCCATCTTTCTGAGAGGGTGTGCATCCGTAGTGATGTAGGGGTGACAAGGAGTTTCTTTAGGTCTCTCTACCTGGCTAAGTGCCTGTTGGAATGATTTAGTCAATGCTGCTGGAATTTTATTGTATTGATTATATGTTTAGGGCAGCTACGGTCTTGCATAAGCATCTTTTTAATATTTTTGAAATCAGAATAAATAGCATGTTGGTTGTTAGGGCACATGGACATTCCTTAGGGCTAGTTTTTCAAAGCAGAGCTTTTTTTTTTTTGGTCCTTAGAGTTCATGCAACAATTTTTCCTTTCCCAAAGACACATTTTATATGCTCTGCATTCTGTGCGATAGCACACAACCTCTACATCTATTTTAAAACAAGGATTCCCGAGCACAGCCAGATCTCACTAGATTTAATTCTCTTCCTCTTTGTTACTTAACATGCTTTAGAAGGACAACATCAAGTTAAAATTGATCTGTTCTATAAACAGATTTCCTTATCTGTTACTGATACCTGAAATGATTAAGCCCAATAAAATCTTTTTAAAAAAAAAATCTTATTTAAATATCATCATTCAAGCTGTTTGTCTGATCTAAGTGAAACAAAGCAAGGACAATAAGCTAATCAATTTCAAGTCTTGCTTGTAGTCAGTTTCAGGTGCAGGTTACCAGGTTGTAAATGGGGCTGCTTTAATTCAAACAACAAATCTTGTTTTTTAAAATCCTAAAAATATTCTTAAAATCTTCTAAACCTCTGGCCTTCCCTCTCTGGCTGTTCCCTGTTAAACTGGCAGGGGAAAGGTTGATTTTGCTATCATGTCTTAAGAACACAATTTCCAGACTGGATCAGATGTGAGGTTTAGCTAGCCCAGTATTCTGTCTCTGACAGTGACCCAGGACTGGGTGCTTCAGCAGAAGGTGCAAAAACCTGACAGACAGATGTGGGATAATCTGCCCCCGTGAAGGGCTCATCCGAATCCATAATAATCAGAGATTTAAGACCTAATGCATGAGCCTTTATATCCCTTCTAAAACTTCTTGTAATTACCGTCTGAATCCTGTTTGTTGCAGTAATGCTGGGGGCAGCCAGGAATGGGGGCCCATTGTTCCAGGTGCTAGGCAATCACAGTAGTAAACAATATTTGCTATTTTCACTCTGGCTATTCTTGTTCTCTATAAACATCCAGTCTGAATCTTGCTAAGTTCTTGGCCTCAACAGCATCATGTGCCAGTGAGTTCCACAGGCTTAAAAGCATTTCCTTTCATTTGCTTTGAATAAGCTGCCCTTTAATTGTATTGGCATGTCCTCTTGCTCTTTTGTGATGAGGTGGGGAGATTAGACGTTCGCAATGTCAGTACCAGAGTGAGGGTCACCGGATCAGGCCTGTAATCGGCTGCCAACGTATTTAAGTGCCAACAGCATGCCTGGTGTTGTACAAGACACAGGGCATGTCCCAGCCCCAAGGAGTTTCACTAGCTAGCTGAGGCACTTACGTGGCCTGTCGTTGGATTCTGGCCTAGTGGCTAGGGCCCTCTGGGTCTGGGTTCTGTGCCTCCCTCAGCTACTGGCCTGTTGGGTAACCTTGGGCAAGTCCTGTCTTTGCTCCGTGCCTGTTCCTCGTCTGTAAAATGGGGATGTAAAGCACTTTAAGATCCATGGCTGAAAAGTGCCGCATGGGAGCTTCCCTCACAGCCCTCCTGCATGGCGGGGCAAAGCTGCGCCCCACTGGACAGATGAGAGCTGCGTCCCAGAGACGGGTCACTGAGGAGGGAGTCTGTGCCAGCGCAGGGAACTGAACCCAGGCTACCTGCCCCATCCTTCCTTTTCCTCTCACAGCATGTGTACGGCATGAGATGATGTGTTCACAGGCTGGCTTGAGCACCCTGACTGCTGCTTTGTGGGGATGATTTTTCCACTTTAATGAGGGAAGACCCAGGTTGCATGTGTGGGGCACATTCCCCTCTTGGTTTAAAGGAAGATCCCAGAAAAGGGACTTGTGTGCTTTGACTTCAGGCTTTTTGCCTCACTGGATGCTTGAATCTAACCTATTGCTAGCTCCGGATGGAGCATATTTCAGGGTCTGTAATGTGCCCACTTTGGTTCTGATCCAAAGAACCTCAAGACCCCCGTAGTAGGAACCTTTGTTCTTTCCTCTTTGCTGTTGCCTGGGGGATGTGCTGTTGAAACAGACGCTTCCTGAAATCCAGAGAGAAGCGTGGTCCAGTGGTTGAGGCACAGGAGTTTAGGACTCAGGATATCCTGGTCTCTAATTCTGGCTGGGATTCCTGTTCTGGCCTGGGGCATGTCTGTCCTCTCCTCTGCCTCAGCTCCTCATCGTGAGACCAAAGAAGCTCAATCTCTTTCTAGTGAGACTCAACTCAATTCCTTTCCTTTAACAAAGAGAAGCTAAGAGTTGGCTTGATCTGGGTCTGTAAGTATCTACAGGGACCATACTCAACAGGGGCTCTTCGATCTGGCAGACAAAGGTTTAACACGAACCATTGGCTGGAAGTTGAAGCTAGACAAAATCAGATGGGAAATAAGGTTTGAATTTTTAATGTGAGAGTAATTACCCATTGGAACAACGTAGCCAGGCTGGGGGTGGATTCTCCAGCACTGACCATTTTAAAATCATGATTGGATGTTCTTCTAAAAGATCTGCTCTAGGAACTAGTTTGGGGATGCTCTCTGGCCTGTGTTTTACAGGAGTGTGGGCTCACTCAAGGGTCACGGTGATCCCTTCTGGCCTCCGAATCCAGCTTATCCCAGGGAAGGTTGTCACTTTACAGACATGCAGCACAGTCGAACGCTGAAGGGTGAGAAGGGAAGTGTCATCCTTGCAGATGAGGAGCTGAGCCCTGATAGATTGGCCTCTTCTGATCTTTAAGTCAATGTTTGTCTAGTTTGACCTCCTGCACATTGCAGGCCACAGAACCTCACCCACCTACTCCCATAATAAACCTCTAACCCTATGAATGAGTTATTGAAGTCCTCAAATTATGGTTTAAAGACTTTACGGTACAGAGAATTGATCATTAAGTGAGCCGTGCCCCATGCTGCAGAGGAAGGTGCAAAACCCCCGAGCCTTTGCCAATCTGCCCTGGGGGAAGATTCCTTTCCGATCCCAACTATGGTGATCAGTTAAATCTTGAGCATGCGGGCAAGGCTCACCAGCCAGACACCCAAAAAGAATTCTCTGTAATAACTTAGAAACCCCATCTAACATCCCAGCACAGGTCATTGGCATCGCTACCCCCAGTAGTCAAAGATCGGTCAGTTGCCAAACTCGGCTGCCCATCAGACCATCCCCTGCATACATTTATCAAGCTCCGTTTTGAAGCCAGCTAGGTGTTTTTTCTGAAGGCTATTCGAGTCACTCCTCCGTTGCTGCCCCCTTTCAACCAGGAGTCTCCCAGGGCTTTGATTCTTTAAAGGGACTCATGGCTCCAAGATGAGGCTGGTTTAAAATCTAAGTGTTTGCTCTGATCATGTCCCTTTAACTTACCCCTCTACCTGTGTAGACAGTGACTCCTAGTTTACAGCGTGTTCTCTTCCTCGTCACTCTCCTTTCCATGGCATTCGAGCTCTCTCAATTAGTCCCAGGAAGCAGTTTAAGTTCGATTTTTTTTTTTTTTTTTTTTTTTTTTTAAAAAGCATCTCCGGTGTTAACATAGATCAGGATCTTTTTTTTTTTTTAAACTGACGGTGTCCCTTCAACCTGGACAGACCAGCGGGGAGAGCAGTAGAAGGAACGGTCCTGGGCTGGCTGAAGGCTGGATTAGGTACAACAGATCTCCTTGCATCTCAGACCTGTGTGGTTCAAATGATGAAAGCAGGCTTTGTCAGTGCAGCGTGTTCAAAGGCAGCCTAGTGCAGTTCAAAGGGCAGCTAAACAATGTCTGCTCTGGACACATCACTCAAGAATTCTGCGTTTTCCGGGGTGCGTTCTGTGGGAGTGGGGGGCGTTCCTGGCCACCCGCTAACTGGGGCTGCAGCCAGCCTGTTGTGTACTTGTCTCATCCAGACAGTCGTCTTCCAGATTTGTCTTGTAAAGCACTGGGAGCTGGATGGAAATGCAACATCCGGGAGAAGGTTTCAGTGTATGTATTAAACGCCCGTTGCTCTCCAAGGTGACTCGGTGAGTTAAGTCTGCGCTGCTCTCGTGCATCCTTCAATATTTGCATCGCCAAAATAATGCTGCGTGAGTCTAAGATGTTCCAGGTGTGGACTGCGTGGCTTCTCTAGCCTGAGTGCCTTCTGCACGCGGCAGATGCCCTCAGGCAGCTCTCGCTTGCTCCATGGTTCTGGGCTTCCTCTGAGGTTTGCCAGCCCCCAGCTGGCGTTGCTGTGATTTCAGTTGGGGACCAACATCACTGCAGGACTGGCTAACGGTTGGAGTGGTCAGGTGAAGTTCCCCTCCGACGTGGGAGCTCTGAGTCTTTCCTGGGACTGGCTTTGGTCTGAGGGGCCGTTTTTGAACAGCTTTCAGAGTCTCGGCTGGGAGGAGCCAAGGCCGGGCCCTAAGAGACTTGGCAAAGCGCGTTTTCCCCAGCGGGTTTTGCACTGGTGATGGGGTGGGCTGGATTCCTGGCTCGTTGGCTAAGGGGCTGGAATAGGGGGAGAAGCGGTCACTGTGAAGGGGACGCGTTGCTGCTGTGTCTCTGGCCAGCCTGTCTAGCGCTGCTTTCGTAACCGACGAGGATTCGCTTTTGACACGAGCGCTGTGCTGCTGCTCCAGGGAGCTGAGCTTCTGAGCCCGCCGCCTCTCGTCGCTGGCTGGGCTGGCTGCGAGGACCCACGAAGGAAGTTCTGGGGTGGAGAAGTGGGGCAATCCCACTGTGCCCGTGGTGTGTGTATAAAATAGGGGAGCTGCCTCTGCCTCTTGGAGCCCCGGTTTTTGGCACATTTTCTGAGGGAGCCGTGAAATCCAGGGACTGTTCCATTGCTGCCTTCCTTTGTGCCTCAGTTTCCCCATCTGCAAAATGGGGTGAGAAACACCCTTTAAAGGGGGCTGTCAGGCTTAATTACTTGCTGTTTGTAACGTACTTTGAGAGCACAGATTTTAGTGGGGAAGAAGGGATTGAGGAGCATGGGGAACATCAGCTGTTGGTATACACAGGGACACTGACTAGTTCTGCCGTCTGTATCCACTGGCTTCCCCCAGGCAGGCTGGGGGCAGTCAAACGCCTGACAGCGGAGAGGAAGGCAAAGGCCAGGCAGCTGGTGGCGTTCCTTGGCAGGCTCTCCTCCCTCCCATCAGCAGAGGAGTTCCTGTGCTGAAGCTGCAAGCAGAAAGTCTTGCCCACCTAGCTAATGCAGTGCTACCATCTGGAGCTGTGTGAGCTCAGATCCTTGAGGCGAGCTGCTCCAGACGGCTGGGAGAAGGGATCTGCCCCTCTTCCCCTTGGTTTGGAGTCCGAGCTTGCTCGCTGAGTCCCTGTTGGGCGGTGCTGGGCGGTTTAATTACCGCTTGAGCATAAATGGCCGCCCACTTCGTTCCTGAGTGAGCTGACAAGGTTTCTGGCGGTGCTGCTGTCCTGTGGAGTTACTCCGGAAAAGGTGTATTTAGCTATTGGCTCTTCAAACTGCTCTGCAGATGCTACCTGCTTCATCCCTTGAGTGGGGAGGGTCAGTGTCATTATCTTTTTATACAGTGGGGAAACTGAGGCACAGATACAGTCACTTACCCGCAATCAGTGTCAGCTCTGGGACACCCTAACTCCCAGTGCTGTGATTGGACTGGTAGGCCGCATCACTCCTTCCTAATGGCTCTTCCTAATTCTGCCCTTCCCCCTCGTCTGCTCTGCTGGCGCCGCCAGCCCTTCCACCAGTCTGTCTGCCTCTCCAATGCTCCTTGCTCCCCTGTGGCGTTTGAACTGAGCCTCAGTGGGCCCAGCGTGGATTTGAATCCCTATTTGCACGTGTGGCTGTTGCCATTTCAGATCATTTCTCCTTCTCTGCACTAGGGACAGCAATAAATGGTTCTGAAAAGTGACTTCCAGGCCCAGCCCCTGTAGAGGAAAATGTACAAAGAACATTTAGTGACTGCTGTTGTGAACCGGCCTGGCCTTCCTGCTGCTTCCGAATCTGGTAGTGGCTTTGAAGCCTGGCTAATGTTGCCTTCCCAGCCCTGGCTAGGGGAGCTCTCTACAGAGGGTTGCTGGCCTGGCCAGTGAGGTGGGCCATGCTGTTTCTTAAGCATTCAAAGGAGGAATAAACACCCCTGAGCAGTGGTTGGCAGCAAAGCCTTTGTGTAAAGGCAGGGAGGAGGGACAAGGCCCCCCAGCACATAAATACAGTCTCTGGCGTTAGCCTCTCTGTAAATTATTCTCCAGCCTTTCTGTTCTTTCAGCCTGTGTGGAAGCCCAGAGCACATCTGCCATCCCTTTTATTGCTCACAAAGAAGCTAGGGGCCCGCTTGACAGGCTGATTAACATGGATGGGAGAAATTTGCATGTAATAGCTTTCAAAAGCAGCACCGTGAACGACGGAGTGCTGTTCTTTGGGCTGGAACTGTTCCTTTCAAGAAACTCGCGTGTTTTGGGCTTTTCCCTGCATTGGGGCAGCCCATAGTCCCAGCAGAATTCAGACTGCCAGACGTTGTCCTGGGATGACTTCTTGTGCCTTCAGGAGGCAAATCTGTTTGGACTCCATTGTTTTAATTCTCTCTCAGGCTGTTTTTGCCTGCTGAGCCCATGGCCTGGTCTCTGACCTTACGTAGCCCTTCCCTGAATTAGCAACTGCCGATTTCTGCGCCACAGACTCTTTGCTCCTTCCTCACAGCTTAGATCCCTTCATAGCAACCAGCAAACCCCGCTCAGGAGATCTCTGCAACTGTGATACTCAGATTGTTGGCGCCACTTCTCCCTTCTCTGCCTGCTATGTCTCTGCTGACTCGGGGAGACAGATCGAGATGATGGAAGCGCAGGATACATCAGAGTCGAGTTCCCCATGAGGGGAGTTGAAGCATCTCATGAGCGTCCGATTCATTGCCGGTTTGCAACATCGTGAGTTTAAGAGGAAAAGCTGGGTCTGAACCCCATAAGAGGGATCGAATGTCTGCGTGAGGTTTCTTTGGCTGCTTGCAGCAAAGTAGTCGGGAGACTGGCTAGTTCGTTTCTTCACACACTTTGCACTTGAAGCCAGTAGGAACTGGTGTCCTTGTTTGCTTAAGCTGCTGTGCTTCCCTGCCACAAACATTCAAGTAACTCGGTGAAGGGGGTTTGGAGGCAGCCCTGGAGCCCCCTCAGCGCGTCTCTGCCCTGCCCTAGATGGACAGATAAGGGGAGTTCGTTCTCCAAGGCCGTTGGCTTAGTAGCGCCTCTATTAAGATGTCCAGGTTCTATCAGACTTGTGCCACTTCCGCCCTGAAATCAAAGTGGTCGCTAATTTCCTAGGAGAACTGAATGGTATCGTGCTCTGGGTAGATCAGAGTGGGGGGGGCTGCAGGCAGCAAAGGGGGACCCCCCACAGCCCCAGGGAGATGAAATCCACAGCCCAGATTTCCCTGTCTCCCTGCTTTTGTGCCCCTGATTGCTCCAGGATTGTCACGTCCTTTGTCCTGTCACCCGTCCTCCTGGGGCAGCGGGTGGGGAGATGTGAGAGGAGCTTGAGCCCCTAGGCTAGCAGCTGACTGCCGCTTTGCTCTCCTCCTCCATGTGTGGGTCTTGGGACCAGTCACCCCCTCTGCTGGTTTTTGCTTTCAGTGTAAGATGTAAGAAGTTGCTGTCCACTTTCCTGATCTGACCTTGTCAGCTGATTTTGCCAGGGCTGTTTGCACAGGTCTAACCCTATCTCCACTGCTCACTTCCCTCCCAACCCCTCAGTAAGTCTCTGACTGGAGACTTGGGATAGAAAGGGTTGATTTTTTTCTATAGGCAGAAATCCTGACTGAATCACAGACCCATGAATGAGCGGCACAGGGATGGCTGCTAAAGAAGCGAGCCCAGCTGCTGCAAATCCTTGACTGGGAATCATAGTTTCTGTGGGCCTCGAAGGAAGTGTGTTTGAGGTTAATAGAGGTTCTCGAGCATCCCCCTGGCCCTTTCTCAGGATGCTTTTGCTGCTGTCTCATCCTCTGAGCTGTAGGAAAAGCTGGGGCGGGCGCAGAAACAAAGAGCAGATTCCAGGTTGGCTGAGGGCAGGGGTGGATTTGTGTTAGACACTCAATCTGAGTAGCTGGCTCTGGGGATCTGAAATCTCTTGGCCCATCCTTAGAGGGGGTATGGGCCCCTTTCTTTCCTTCCCGACTCGATGGCTTTCTGGAGAACAGTCCCACCATGCTGAGGAGACTGATTGAGGCCATGTGAACTTCCCTGTCGCTACCAATTACACTTGTGTTCTACAGACATGGGGGCTCCGGACACTTCCCACCTGGTCTGATGCAGCGACTCCCTCAGGAAGTGCGTGGATGTGAAGAGATGAAGTCTCGGCACGTCTCTGTTGTAAGGTTATCTATGGCTGCCCAGCAGCAGTCTCTGGGCACCATCCATGTAAAATCTCAGACTGATGTGATGGGTTTTCTTATGTTTGTATTTCAACCCGACTGAAAGCTGCTGCTGCTTGCCTTAAAAGTAAAATGTGAGAACGTCTTTGTTTCCAGGAGCCAGCTGTGTGGGAAAATCAGCATGTGCAGGGATTAATTACACACGCAGCCCTTTCCATCTTCCCAGCTGCAGTGCCCAGCCCTCTGCAAGCAGCAAGGTCGGCACAAGTCCTGTTCCATGGACTGGAGAATAGGCGGTGGAGAGGAAGGATTGTGTAGTGGTTAGAGCACTAGCTTGTGAAGTGGGGGACATGGGCTAGGTGCTCTGACCTTGGCAAGTCATTAGCCCCAGGCCCCCTCTGTACAGGGGCTAGGATCTCGGATCTCCCAGGGATGCTGGGAGGATCAGAGGGCAAGTGACTTGCCTGGGGTGACTCACTGAACCCATGGCAGAGCTGGGAATAGATTCCAGGAGACCTGGCTCCCTGATCTGTGCTCAGCCCACGTCTTTCCCCGTACACCAGGATTGCTGGAGAGCAGGGAGCTAGAACAGAGGCAAATGGCTTATTGCAGCGAAGACGCAAGTGGAAATGGGCGTGTTAAATTTCCAGACTATGAAAGGCAGGTGGAGCTGCAGCTCTGGGGGAAAATCCACAGGTGAGGTCTTTTTATTACCTGTCGATGGATTTCTGGCTACAGCTAAAGGCTCGCATCTGGCCGGCTCTGCCTACTAGACAATGCTCCCTCCCCAGAGTTGAGTGAATGAGCAGAAACGTCTTAGCACAGAAGCTAGTGAGTGCAGCCTAGCTGAGATCTGACCTTGGGGCGTGGTTGTGGGACTAGCCCAGGACGTGCCAGCCTGAATTTTGTCTAGCTTCAACTTCCAGCCATGGGAGGATGTTAGACTTTTGTCTGCTAGGGTGAAGAGCCTGTTGTTAAATATTTGTTCCCTAGGTAGGTGCTTAAAGACTGTGATCGGGTCATGCTTTCACCTTCTCTTGTTCAGCCAAAGAGATTGTTCCTGGAGTCTCACTGTCAGGCAGGTTTTCTAACCCTTTAATCATTCCCGTCGCTCTTCTGACCTGTCTCCAATTTATCAATGTCTTTCTTGAATCGTGGGCTTCAGGGAGGTTATTTTACTTCTGTACTTGGTGCTGGTGCCACTGCTGGTATGGAGGTAAAATAACCTCTCTGTTCCCACTCGTGATTCTCATCTGTGCCCCAGGGCTGTTTTAGCCTTTTCGGCCTCTGCGACATGCTAAGAGCTCCCGTTCAGCGGCTCATCTACCATTTCCCCCAAATCTCGGGTTCCCGTGCAGTGCGGGTCAGGGGAGATGGAAATCACCCCCTGTGGGTTTGAGAGGGCTGATGGGAAATGGGTTTGCCTGGGCTGTGGTGGGATAAGTGGCACAGAGGGTTCACAGCTGGAGTTTTGGTCAAATTGAGATACGGTGTGTGTGTGCCCAAGGGAAAAATGTCACCGAGTCCCCACCCATTCACCAGTGTCCTGGCCTGCGGACTCTCCACTCTGAGCCCCCCAGCCTCCCCAAAGAGAAACACTTGCCATCTTCTTTTTCTCTCCCCTCTCTTCCCCCTGCTGCCTGCTGGTCAAAGAGAGCTGTAGGGGACTACAACTCCCATCATGCCCTGAGGCACTCTTCAGCTTCATGCATCAGGTTTGTGATGCCAGGATTTGGAAGCCCTCGCTGCCCAGCTCCCCCTTGGCCGCTGAGTCCATGAAGCCTGCGGGATGGGGAGAGGCCAGGCGGCGTTGGCTTGGCTTGGCTCTGGCACAGATGAACGCCATCCAACGCCCTTGTCCGGATGGGTGCTCTGCACGCTCAGCGCAGGCTGGAGATGGGCTGATTGGCAGTGGGCGGCTGATCCCTGGTTCTGCGTGTGCTGATAATGCGTGGGGCCCCGTGGCTCGTTCTCCTGTGAGCTAACAAGGCCCTCCTGTGGTATCCATTAATCCCGCTGTAATTGAATGAAGCCCCTTGGGGCTCCGAGCAGCAGAAGGGGTCTGGGCCGGGGAGGGGCTCTGCTTGTTCCATGCCAATAAATGGCAACTGCGAGGGACTGGTAGAACTGGCCCAGTCGCATGCCATGCACGGGATGCGGCTTCCCAGCAAACCGGGCCTGCAAACTCTGCTGCATAGAGGCGTGGAGGGGGGGGGGGCTGGCGGCAGCCTCAGGTCAGTCCCGCCCTCCCCAGCCTGCCCTGGGATGAACTTTTGTAGCCCGCGTTGCAGGTGGAGCGTCTTGCTGCTGCTGCTTTTCTGTTTCAATGGGAAGCGCCTGGCGGGGTGATGCCCAGCGCCAATACTTGTCTTTTGTGTTTGTGCCCAACGCCGTTTTAAGGGGGCACCTCACTCACAGATGGGCTGCAGGTGCCAAAATCTTGGCGAGGTCCCCTCAAAGGACTGCAATAGCCAGTGAAAGTAGAACAATCCCTGACTTGGTATTTGTCCCAGGGGTAGGATAAGCAGGGGAGGCGGGTGAAGAAACCCCTTTAGCGATCTGTGTTCAGATCATAGTTGGCTCACAAGCGAAATGAGTCTGGGGACCTCGGCCTCTTTACTGTGGGACCTGGGCCCAAGTGGATGTCTCCGCTCAGGAGAGAAGAGGACATGACTGAAACAGCAGGAGATGCTGCAGGTGGGGATTGAGTGGCATTGGGGAGCCCAGGGCTGCGCTAGCAGGGGCTGCAGGTCAGGGCTAAGGGGCACTGGCAGAGCTGGGAAGGCTGTTTGCATGGCCCCTGCTGCGCACTACGCTGTTATCACGTTGTTGAAGGCCCCTTGCATCCTATTGCTACAGTGCAGCTCTCTGTTGTGTCCCGACCCTCCCCTGCGTCTGTCCCACCCACCAGAGTCAGTCCCTCCTGCTGCAGCTGACACAAGCTGGTGTCCCTGGGCGGGAGGACGTCTTTGCGACCCTTGGGCTGAAGGCACATGCAGCATTGCAGCCAGCTCCCCGTACGGAGCACATGAGGCTGGCTGCATCTGTGGGACACGGGTTCGCCAGCAAGCGAGAGGCACGGCCCACCCTGTCCGCGTTGTCTCCTCAGAGCTCCTGCCCTGCAGTCTGGAGGTGCAGAGCTGACCTCTCCTGGTGGAATCTGCGTGAGTCAGCCTGGTTGCTCACTGGAGCCGGGCGCGTCCCAGACCGTCCTGCCCTCGGCACAGCCATGCCTGTTCTCGCTCAGCCAGTGTTGGCGCCTGTCCCCTGACAGGAAATGCTTCTTGGGGGGAGTGAGGGGGAGGAGAGAAAGATGAAGGGATCCAGTTAGATTCTGTCAAGGCCATGGGATTCCCAGCCCATGAAGGGAGCGCTGTGACAGTCACATCCCAATGCTGTTGTATGCACCTGAGATTGCACTTACCAATTAAGACTTAAAATGACAGCACCCAATTGAGTGTGGCCCTGTTGTGCTACGTGTGCATGCAACCCCCCCACACACACACACCCCTTCCGCCCCTGCAACCTTCCAGTCTGAGAGCCGGTGATGTGACATGTACAGGAGGTTGCTGCCCTCCAGTCCAGGCCCCTGCCTGTCAAGCCATTGCTAACTGGCTGCCGTCTCTGTAGATGTTGCAGCAGGAGCAAGTGATGGCTTTATGGCTTACTCTGGTGCAGACAGGTTGGAGGCTGTGGACTGGTTGTGGGGAAGAGGGAACGGGGGTGTTTGAGAGAGAGCAAGAGCTGACAGGCATGTGTGGCTGGCACTGGTAAAAGTGGAGGTGGTCAGGGAGAGCCCATTAAGGCTGGCTGGGTCAGCAAGGGGAGAGGGGGAGGCAAAAAGTGGCTCTGAAGTCCTGGCCCTCCCCAGTGGCCTGGGAAATGAGCAGCGAGAGCCGCTTTAGAGAAGGTGAGGTGGATGGCAGTGTTGGGGCAGGGCCCCAGATCAGCCGAGGAAGGGAGGCAGGTAGCTGCTGGATCTGGAAGCGGAGGAGGGCGGGGGAGGGTCTGGAAGCGGAGGGGGGGGGGGGGGGCTTGGAACAGGAGTGGCAGCTCCATGGATGAGAGAACGTAGAGATGACTGGAAATGGCAGAGGAAGCAGATTCCTTCTCTCCCCCCCGCCCCCCACTTCTCTAGGGCTGAGTCTAGGCGGGTGAGGGGTGCGGCTCCTTTTCATCTGGTACTGCTCAGCAATTCTCTAAAATCCGACTCTTCGGCTTCATGCCCCGCCAATCCCAGAGAACGCTGCGCCTGCTGGCTCAGACTCCTCTTTGATCCCTGCACGCGGAGGAGTTTGGTTTCCTGAAAGCCCTGTAGCGCTGTGCCAAAGAAACCCTGTGTAACTACCTGTCCCTCTGGGTATGTCGGCAGCTAATATTTCTGAAGCCAGAACAAGCGAAATCAGAGCTGTCCGCCTTGGGGAGGCAGGATCCGGAGCTTTGGGACAATCTGTGCATTGGCTTCTTGCTCTGCTGCGTCTCAAGACATGGTTGCTAAATCCTCACTGGAGCTCAGGTGGGGAATTAAAGCAAGAGAGGAATGGGAGTGATGGGATTTGAAAGTCGGCGATCTCTGGGATCCCTGCCTTTGCTGAGGGGTCTTGTCCCAGGTCTGCCAGGCCTCATACCACCCTGTCCGTGCAGCGCGTGATCGCTTGTACTGGCCTTGCTCTGCTCGCCCCTGAAGTACGGCTACCTCTGGGGCTGAAAGATGGCACCTGGCCCATCTTGGGAAGCGTGTCCTCCGCGTTCCCCCACACCCTCATGCGGCACTAACCCCTCACTTCTCTTCTCTTGTCCTTCCCCAGATGAAGACGTGTGCGTGTTTAAGTGCTCGGTGTCCAGGGAGACAGAATGCAGCCGCGTCGGCAAACAGTCCTTCATCATCACGCTGGGGTGTAACAGTGTCCTTATACAGTTTGCGACGCCCACTGGTATGTGCCCTCTTCCTTCCTGCTTGCTAGTGGGCTTGGGGGGGTTGGCTGCTTTGCACCCCTTGCTTGTGCCCAGTTGTACCCAGAGAAGATGCTCCTGCTATCCCATCAGTCTGTCCCAGGGCAGACGTGTTCCTCCAAGGTGACTTGCCAAATTCCTGGCTCTAGGACCTGACCAGCCTGCTGGTCCCTTCTCGTTCGGCCCTCAGTAACCCAGGTCCAGGCCCTGGAGAGGTGGCTAAAGGGACCAATCCAGCCCTGGGGGGGTGGACTAGTGGGGGGGAGGGGAGGCGTCTAACAGGCCTGTTCTCCTCCCCCTTCTCAGCAGTGGCTGTCCCTGAATGATAAGGAAATGCCCCTCCTCATACAACAGCGACCCCGTCTGGCTGCCATCCAGAGCAGCAGTGACCAGAATCCCTGGGATTCGAGCTCCTGTACCCACATCTCCTCATTAGCCCAGTCAAGTCCTTCCTCCTCCCATGTAACCTCTTAACCCCTTGGGTGTTGGATCTCTTCTCCTGTCTCTTCCCCCCAGCCCAGTCAGCCAGCTCCTGTGCTGCTGCTTTAAAGGACACCCCCCCCACACACGCCCTGGACTGTCTGGGAGTCCCAGCTCCTCCCTGCAGAACCGAGGGGGAGCCAGGTGGGCCTGCTCCACTCGCCTGGCTGGTGTCCTTTCAAAACACGTTTCTCCCTGAATCAGTGCCCAGGAGCGAGGGGTGGCTAGCACTCTGCAGACTGTGCGTCTGCCTAGGCATCGCAGGCCTGGCTGGCAGCATCCTGGCTCACCCGCGGCTCTGCGGTTACACTGGGGTCCGGACCCCCGGCACCCCGTCCTGAGCTGCTGCCTCTCCCCACAGTGGTGCTGATTCCTCTTCTGGTTTTCTCCCCAGCCCCCTCTTGCAGGTCCCGCTGCCCAGGACAGGGTCTTGGGGGATCCGTTCAGCAGCACAGGCCCACGGTTTTTTCAGGCCTGGTGTTCTGGTGGCCTTGTGTAAATCTTCCCAAGAGGCCCTGGGTAAATGCACTGACTGTGCCCCGTCTCTGGCCGCCTTGCCAGGATTCTTGGAACATTCCCATCCTGCTAGCCTGCCTCTCGCCCTGTCTTTGTCCTCGGCCTCCCTAACTCCTTCAGTCACCCGATTTCGGGGCATCAAACCCAAACCAGCTTTCCTCCTTTCCCAGCTACCACTGATGCCAGTGAGACCCTCTGACTAGATCTCACACAAGTCTTTGGGTAAATCTCAGAGGGGTGAAAAATAGGAGGACTTGGTCTGCCCGGACACCTGTTGGAAAAGGGTTATGGTGAAACAGAACCTTTCCGATAAGTTCTTGGAAAGTCTTGGGGACAGCTCTTTGTTTCAAAAAGTGGGGGAAGAGACTCGGGGGACAGCCATTTTAAGATGTGATTCTGACCAGCAGGGAGGAATTGGTACCAAATCTGATGGTAGAAGGCAATTTGGGTGAAAATGACCATGAAGTGAGGGGTTTCATGAGCCTAAAGAAAGGATGGAGTAAGGGCAGTAGAATAAGGACAGTGGACTTCAAAAAAACAGGCTTTATGCAACTGAGAGCTGGAAGTGGAAACATGGACGACTTGCTAAGGAGGTGCACCAAAAAACCTCACAAGCAGGTAGGGAGACTGTCCGAGGCTCTGACACATGAGTTACACCTAGCAAGGGACACAGAAGGCAATACAAGATCCAGATTGCTTCAGATCAGAGCAGGGGGCAGTACAAAGAGGCTGTTTAAATACATGAGGAGCAAGAGAGACACAAGGAAGAGTAGGGCCAGCACTTAGCGGGGCAGGAGATCTGAGAATGGACAATGTCCAGACAGCTGAAGTGTTTAACTTGGCTTCAGACTTCATCAAAAAGGTGACTGGTGACCAGGTTCTCACCACAATTAATATGAACAACCACAGGGAAGGAGCAGGTTAAATACTTAGCTCAGCTAGCTGTATTCAAGTCAGCAGGACCTGATCAAATCCATCCTAGTAAGGAACTAGCTGAAGCAATCTTGGAACCATTAGCCATTGTCTGTGAGATTTGGAGGACGGGTGGCGTCCCAGAGGATGGGGAAGGGCAGACACGGTTCCTCTCTTTTTAAAAAGGGGACCCGGGGAGCCATAGACCCGTCAGCCTAGCTCCGACAGCTAGAAAGATAAAGCTGGAACAAATTATTAAACAATCAGTCTGTGAGCACCTAGAGAAGAATAGGGTGAGAAGGAAGAGCCAGCACGGCTTTGTCAAGAACAAATGGTGCCAAACCAACCTCATTTCCTCCTTTGAGTATGTTAGTGCATGTGGGGGGAGGGCAGTAGATGGGGTATATGTTGCTTTTGGCACAGTCCCATGTGATTTTCTCATAAGAAAGACAGCAACCTCCACCGGGCGCTGCTGTTAAGTGTCGGTGTTTCCCGTGCTTCGTGCAAGTTCACTAGCATACCAATGTCACCTGGCCATTGGACGGCGCATCACAGAGCTCCCAGTGAAAGTAGCAATGATTATAGCCCCTCAACCCATCCTTTTCAGGACCAAAAAAGAACTCTTGTGCCAACCCTCCGAATATCCCGACTTAATGTAGAAGGTATATCCAGGGAAAAAGTGGGTCACCTCTCCAAAACCCTCAAAGACCTCACATTGACATCGTGGCCCTCCCAGAAACACATGAGAAAGAAGACAAGATGTAAAATCTATGGAAAATCGCTGCTGTCAGCCATCCAAAACCTGGGCTAGCAGCATACACATGGAACAGGTTAGAGGAGTGGAAGTTTTGGAAGAATCATCAGCTGGCAGGAGAGATCAGCATGGCTCGAATCAGAGACATATATAAGCCACCGAACTTCATGTGGTCTGATCTCATCTCCCCTTTCCTTCCTCATCCGGCCATTTACATAGGCAACATTAGCATCTATCACGAAGATGGGGGATACTGTTCAAACGACATAGCTGGGGAGCAGATCACAGGGTGGGCCTCTCTCAAAAACCTCCACCTGCTCTTATGGTCTGAAGCAATCTGGATCTTTTCAATCTGCGCCATGAACAACGGATCACAGCCCTGACCTGTGTATTGTGACCTGTAACAGCGCAGGCAGTCCACTGGCCACAAGCAGAACCATCCTAGGTCACTTCCTGCATAGCAGTTGCAGTGGGCGCCAAAGCCATGTTGGAATTTCTGCGAGGCTCACTTTACTTCTGCCTACGCTTCACGTGGATCCCACAGCTCAAACCAGGACCTAGAAACGTCGGCCATTTTGCAAACATGCAAAAATCGACTGCGAAGAAGTACATCCCGCGTGGGCATTGCAAGGCCTCTTTCCTCCCCCTCCCGCCTGCTGGACAAAAGAATCCGAGTCCCTCCGGAGGGAGTCTGAAAGGAGCGGTGACCGAGATACAGCCACTGTGCAACTTGAGTCCTTGAATTCAGCACATCTGAAAAGTGGAGAGAGACTCTTGAAAGCTTTGATTTCACCCATTCGAGCCACAAGGCGTGGGCTACTTCACGGCAACTTGGAGGATCCCAGCCAGTAGCACAACGCCTGGCAAAGGTGACCGCAAATGCTGTTGCTTCGCTTCTTTCTAACAGCAAGACATCCGCAGGGCAGATCACCTGCCAGGAGGTCCAGCAGGAAGTCTGCAGAACCCTTCACCTTGTCCAGAGGAATCTCCATTCTCCTGTCCATGCTCTGTCAAGGAAATCAGTGGCTGCTGGGGTTGATGGCATTCCTCCAGAGTTTCTAAGAACCTGGGGAGACAGGTGCTTTTTACTGCAGTGCATAGAATCGAAGAAGCGCCAGCAAGCTGGCGACAGACAACCGCAGTTGCCCTACAGAAGCTGGGGAAACCCCCAAAGAAGCAGCCAGCTGCCGCCCCATCTCTCTCCTCTCCACCACCAGCAAGCTCGTGGGACAGGTGCTGCTTTGCTGTCGCTGATGTTATTGACGACATCCTCCCAGCCGAACTGATAGGATTCTACCTGAAGAGAAACTGCTATGACCAAGTAGCTTCACTCACCGACCACACTGAGGCAGGATTCCAGCGTAAGATGAAAACCGGGATCACCCTTGTTGATTTGCCCTCTGTGTACAACGCTTTCTGGAGACGGAGCTTCCTCCTCCAAGATCTCCCGTGTCATCTGCTGCTGGTGAAGGATCTGTCTCTTGGTGGCGATGAGCAGGGACCGCCACTGTAAGGGGCATCTTAATGGTCAGATCAGCAGACCAAGAATTTTTAACTCAGGTGTCCCTCAGGGCTCCATCCTGGCCCCGAGGCTTTTTAATTTATACACCGTGGATATATCCACGATGGAGCGGAGGAAGTTTTGTGTGTCTGGATGACATTGCCCTAGCTGCTCAGCACACAAGCCTCGGGTTAGGGTCAGCTGATGGTTTGGAGATCTTAACATAACTGCTGATTATTTTCAATGTTGGAAATTTAGGTCTCACCTGAACAAAGCCATGGTGACCCGCTTTTCATCTGAACAATAAAATGGCCAGTCCCAAACTGGATGCACTGTTCTGCGTGGAACGTGTCAGTTGTCGGGTCTCATGTCACGTTTATTTGGAAACTGGCTAGATAGATCATCCTCGAGCTCTGTGAACGGTAGCGGTTGCCTTGGTAGACTCAGCAGCTGAATGCTGGGTGCCAGTGTGGCCTCGCTGCTTGATACTCAACTCAATAATGCCATGCCCGTAGCATCAGGGACGGTCAAATCGACCCCACTCGACTGTCTCCTGGTCCCACACATCCAGCCCCCACGGATTAGAAGGGCTGTCCAGACATCTTGCTTTCTTAACATGTCAGTGCAAACATGAGGATCCCCTTGCACGATGATCTGCAGGACCCGGCAAAGACCAGATTAAAATCCTGCAACCCTCTGTGGAATCGCATCAAGACCCTTACACTCAACTTCAGTGCTGAAGCTCATTGGTGAGCCACATGGAGCATTTTGATCACTAAAAACAAACAAGGAACCACTGGGTTTTGATTCCAGTTGGAAAGTCTGGTACCGATTTGAATCACACCAGAACATCTCATGGGAGATGTGGACAGACCCTCTTTAAGTGGAAATCGAGGCAAACATCTGTATGCGACTGTGGTCACCAGCCACAAACGATGGAGCACAACAGATCCAAGTGTCCCTTTCGCTGGGGGCCTGAAGGACATTCACCAGCTCACTGCTGCAGCAGCACGCTGGCTATCAAACCAAGATATAAATTTGTAATTGTTGCTACCTACCCAAGTTGCACAAAAGAAGAAAAGCAAACTAGGGAAATGTGGTCTAGATGAAATTTCTGTAAGGTGGTTGCACAACTGATTGAAAGACCATACTCAGAGTAGCTATTGATCAATGGCGCATTGTCAAACTGGGAGGGCATATCTAGAGAAATCTCTTTAGGGTCAGTCCTGGGTCTAGTACCAGTCAATATTTTCATTAAAGACTCGGATAATGCAATGGAGAGTGTGCTTATAAAATTTGCAGAAGACATCAAGCTGGGAGGAGCTCTGCTAGCACTGTGGAGGACCGGATTAGAATTTGACCTTGACAATTTAGAACATTGGTCTGAAATCGACAAGACAAAATTCAATTTAGACAAGTGCAAAATCATTTAGGAAGGAAATATCAAATGCATAACAAATATGGAATAACAGGCGAGGTGAAAAGGGTCTGGGATTATAGTGAATTGAATGAGTCAACAATGCGAGAGTTGCCAAAAAGGTGAATGTTCTGGGGTGTGTTAACGAGTGTTGGATGTAAGACATGGGACACAGGGTGTCCCGCTCTACTGCTCAGGCCCCAACTGGAGTCTTGTGTCCAGTTCTGGGCACCACACTTTAGGAAAGTTGTGGACAAACTGGAGAGTCCAGAGGACAGCAACAAAAATGCTCAAAGGTTTAGAAAACCTGCCATAGGAGGGAAGTTTAGAAAACCCTGGGCATGTTTAGTCTTGAGAAAAGCAGAGTGTGGGTGGGGGGAACCCTAAGAAGTCTGCCAATACGTTATCAAGTGTTCTCCATGGCCACTGGAGGTAGGACAAGAAATAATTGGCTTAGTTTGCAGCAAGGGAGATTTTGGTTAGACGTTGGGGAGAACTTCCTAACTCAGGGCACTTGGCCGGTTCCAGTGCTTTCCAGGAGAGCTGGGGGAATCGCTGTCACTGGAGGTTGCGAAGACCAGATTGGACACACCCCAGTCAGGGCTGGTCTAGGTTGACTTGCTCCTGCCTCGGTGTCTCTTCCAACCCCACGTTTCTGTGAATCTGCCCTGCCCTGTGCAATTCCTTCTCCTTCCTTGTCCCTGCCCTGGCGGCCTCCTTCTGTACCTGTGGCCAGCTGGCTCCTGTGACAACTTCCCTCCACACATCTCTGCAGCTTCTGCTGCCCTGTGCAGCTGGGTTCCACCTTTGTTCTACTGCCCGCCCCCTCCCCCCGCCCGCGCTTTCACTTCTTGCCCCTTCCCCCAGCGCAGCCCCCTGAGGACCCAGTGGGGCTGCCCTTGGCCCTGTTGGCCAGAGGGGGGCATTGTTCATCAGGTGACGCACTTGGTGTTCTGCTGCCCCCCACCCGTTGGGGCTTTGCCAGAGTGGCCCCTCTAAAGCCCTAGCGCTTGGTTCTGCTTTCAGATTTCTGTTCCTTTTATAATATCCTGAAAACCTGCCGGGGTCACAGCCTAGAGCGGTCCGTGTTCAGCGAGCGGACGGAGGAATCTTCAGCAGTGCAGTACTTCCAGGTAGGAGGGCCTGCTGCTGCCCCATCAGCTGGGGCTGCATGTGTAGATCTACAGCTGTCCCTACGGGGAGCCTCCTGGCCCCCAGGAAGGGCTGGGCAGATACCCTCATGGTCCATGCTCTGGGACAGATGCGGGGAGGGTGGGCAGCGTTGCCTGAGCTGGAATCGGTCCAGGATGCTGCCTTGCAAACCGTGCCATGGATTGGTTGGGGGATGCGGCGCCCCAGACCTGTTCGGGACAGGAACCGGCTTGGGGAAGAACTCCACTTATCCCCATGGCCTGTAGGACAGTGCCCCCGAGAGGGATGCTCTGGTGGGCTCAATACTGACCTGGATGGAGGTGTGCCCAGCGCTGCTTCCTGCAGTGCCCTGGGCTTCTCTTGGAGATCTTCCATACAAGGACCAAGTGGCCAACTTGTGAGCTCTGCCAAGGCTGTAGGCTGAGACGGCATGAGCCTCAAGCCACCTGAGGGGAAGGCCCCCCGTGCCCTGCCCTCCCCCAGGGAGATCCCCAGCTGCTCAGTCAGCGCTCCAGCTTTGTTTTGGGAACCTTCGTATCTGGTGAAATTCCATCCACCGCAGGACGAGACCTGCCTCCCTTTCTGGGGTGTGAACACTGTCTCTCTTGTCTCCCGTAGTTCTACGGCTACCTGTCCCAGCAACAGAACATGATGCAGGACTACGTCCGGACGGGCACTTACCAGCGGGCCATCCTGCAGAACCACAGCGACTTCAAAGACAAGGTGAGGAGGAGGAGAAATCCCGCCCCACGTGTGTCAGGCTCCAGAGGGTGGGTGTGGATAGCACAATGCAGGATGTCTTTGAACCTCTCTTGGTCAGGTCTCCCTTCAGATGGCAGGGCAGGTCTCTGTACACTCCCTACCCCAATCAGGGTGCCATTCAGGGATGTATTGGGCTAATCATGGGTCAGTCTTCACCAAACCCGCTGAAATGCTGTTGCCTCCCCTGCTAGAATCCCCGTAGCCTTTCTGCTTTGGGCTTGCATTGGAGGGCTCCTGCCAGGCAACACGTTTGACCGGCCTTGCCCCGCAAGCCCTCCCATCTGCCCTGTGGCGCTGGCTCTGTTGCGGCCTCTCATGGCCCTGAACCTCTGCGGTTCGTGCTGTCTGGCATCCATGGTCCTGCCCATCACCACAGGGCATTTTGCAATAAGGTAATGTGCTGGTGACGGCCCCAGTTCTCCATGTGCTCAGCTAATTACGCCCAGGTTCCATGCTGCTGGCTTGGTCTCGGCTCGTGTCTGATGATGAACGAAGCGTGTAGCAACTCATGGACTATCTGGGCAGTGCGTTAATTGAAAACCTGCGTTGCTGCCCCAAGCCCCTCGCTCCCTGTGTAAGCAACTTGCCAATGCCCCACAGGGACACGTGTGAACTGCTGGCCTGGTTAGGGTCCTGAGCTAGCTTCTTTGCTGCCTTGTCGCTGACAGGGAAAAATTAAGGCTAGAAGGGTTATTAGATCATCTTGTCTGCCCACCTGTGTGAACGGAGCCAGAGACTTTCTCCTCCTCCTCCCATCACTGGGGTTTGATTAAAGTGGGTCATCCTGGAAGCCTCCTGGGCTTGGTTTGAGACATCGAGAGATGGAAAATCCCCCCACTCGCTTGGCAGTTTTGTTCCAGTGGTTAATCTCCTGTCGCTGGTAGAATTGTGGGCCTTGTTTCTAAGGGGAATGTGTCTGGCTTTAACTTGCAGCTGTTGGTTTGTGTGTTGGCCTTTCTCTGCACCCTCTGTTCTCTGCCCATGAAGCTAGGTGGACACTGTAATCAGGTCCCTTCTTGATCTTTGATCAGCTAAAGAAATTGAGCTTTAAATCTCTTGCTTGATAGCATTTTTTCCTAGCCACAGAATCATTTCTGCACCCTCCCCAATTTTTCAACATCTTTTTTTAAAATGTGATACCTGAACTGGCCGCGGCATTGGGCTCCCAGTGGTGCCTAGAGATGAAATCGCCTCCCTGTACCCCTGTTGGTTTATCCAAGGATCATACTAGACTAGCCCAAAGGATGCTGCCAGTCCACAATGATCCCTAGATCCTTCTCACAGTCCCCCAGTCTGCGGGGATAGCCGACATTCCATCTTCCTAGAGGACTCACTTTGCTTTTGCTCATATTGAAGCTCATGTTTGAACGGGCGCAGCTTACCAAGCGATCCGGGTCACTCTAGGCCTGTTGCATCTATGTGGCTATATTTATCAACCAAACTTGTCATCTCATCAAAAAATGTAATCAGTTTGTTTGCTGTGACCTATTTTCCCACGTTGATTGGCGTTAATTATATTCCTCTGCTTTAATTCTTTGAATCCCATGTCAGCTTTTTCAACATTTTCCCTGGGATTGATGTCGGGCTAACTGGTTCAAGGCTGCTAGGACATCTCGCTCATCCTTTTTGAATGTTGCCCCGAGATCAGCACTCCTCCTGCCTTTAGGCATTTTCTTGATATTCCGAGATTTATTAAAAATTAACAGCAGACCAGAGATCTCCTCCTCAGCCAGCTATTTTAAGACTCTTGGGCACAAGTTAACAGGCCTGTTCACTGAAAAATGCTTCCAGCTACTGAATGCTGCTTAACATCTTCCATAGTCACTAAGGGACTGGAAAGTCTGAATCCATCATCCGCCTTCTTTCCAAATACAGAGCAGAAATAATTATTGGGCACTTTGCCTTTTCTGCACCATTAGTAATTTTACCATCTCCATCCTGTAATGAGCCTGTACAGTGGACTAGGGATTTTTGTTTCTGCGGTTGGGTGTAGCAGGAACCAATGTCTTCACTGTGGATCTGATCCCAGAGAGGGTGGTGGCATTTCTCATCACAATGCGCCTTCCATCCCAGGGGCCTGCATCTTAATGAAGCCCTCTGTGAGATGGGAGTCTGTTTATGGAGGAACTTAGGCACAGAAACAGGAAACGACTTTCCACAAGGCAGTGGCAGAGTCAGGATTAGAACCCAGGAGCCCTGACGACCTGGGGCTGGGCGGTGGCTGGGCTGGCGAGATGAAGAAGGAAGGGCTAGGCAGTAAAAATGCAGCCCACATTCTCCAAGGCTGCTTTTAGGGGGACGCTGTTGGGTCTTTAAATTCCAGGTACGCAGGGCAGGGTGGGAAACGTCAGGCCTGCGTCTGCCCGGGCAGTTGTCTTCTGAAATAAGTTCTCAGCCTAGAGCTGCAGGTATGTGGATGGACAGACTGATCAGGACAAAGTGCTGGCCCTGTTCCAGCTCCTGGCCCCTGCAGGCTGGCTGCAGAGATCCATAAGTCAGGCGGGGTGAGGCAGGCGGCTTTGTAGGGTGAGCGGTGAATGAATTGTGACAAGGGAGCATCAGGGAGCCTCTCCTGACTGGAGTGGCTCCCACGGGAGCTCCATAACCGAGTCACCTGCAGCTAGACTAGACAGAGTGCTGGGAAAGGCTGTGCTAGCAGCCGTGCCTCTGGCTGCAGGCCTCGCAGGGACCGTTCTCTGGTGGTGCTGAGAGGCATCTGCATCCGTCTTCCTAAAACAGCCAAGGAAGGAAGCAGCTGATCCAGAGCCATGGTTTTCAGCCCATGTTGCCTGATGCCTTCAGACCCTGCCATGGAAGGGCTGCAGTCCTGAGAAGCCTATTGTGGTTCCTCCAGCATCAGGCTGAGCCAGGCAAACACTGCTTGTGCCAAGACCCTTGCGCTGTCCAGGGACCACGGTGTGTTGTCGCTGCATACGAGAGAACTTTCAAACCCTGACGCAGCAGGAGCCTGGTTCTCTCTTGCCATCCGTGTCCTTTGCCAGGCCTTCGTGGCTCCTGTATGCCCCAGCCCTCTTCATGAGAGCAGTTCTGTTCTCTCTGGTGGGGAAGGGGAGTTAAGTGTCTGACCCAGACAGTCCTTGGTCTCTGTCTCCCATTGCTGTGCCTGGGCACAGAGCCAGACTGGGCTACTGCTCTTCTCATGGCACACGTCCTCCTAGCGCAATCAGATGGCAGGGACTCGATCACCAGCGACTGGGCTGTGTCTGAGCCAGTGACCAGGAGGGGAACGGCAGGTGGTACCTGTGGCTAACTTGATGAAGCAATGCCGAAAGTGATGTATATTTTCCTGGCAGGCAGAAGCCTGAGAGTCCTTTGTACTGCACCCGACACAGTGGGGTTCTGGTCCGGGACCGGGGCATCGAGATGCTGCTGTAATGCACCTACTAAATACTCAAAGCAGGGACCCCTGCTTGGTTCTTGGCTTTCTTCCTGGGCACCAGAAAGCGCACACTTCCTAGGAACCATGCCCCTGATGGACCCACCCGCTCCGGTATCCGGATAACAGGGATTGACCACGCCCACTCCCCCGCCATTGGGTCTGTGCATGTGCCCATCCCAGTCCCCGCCATCCATCCCGAGAAGGCAGAGTGGCCTAGCGGATAGGGCACTGAGCCTCGGGAGACCTGCGTTCAGTTCCCAGATCTGCACTGACCTCCTGGGTGACCCTGGGCAAATCTTCCATTCTCTGGGCCTCCATTTCCTCTTCCAGCTTTCGGCAATTCAGCCTGTCTCTCACTCTCTCTGCCACACCCGGTCTCAGTTGGGATCTCTGGCGCTACCATAATCCATATAATTAATAATTGAGATTGTTCAAACTCACCAATTAGGCCCCGCTGTCAGCCAAGGGAGCGGGGGAGCCAGCTGGCTTTGTGTGGGAATATTGTTCCTGGAGGGGCTAATTAGAACCCGTGCAGCCGGGGCGCCGTGTGGAACCAATGCCGGTGCTTGAATTCCTTGAATCTCCTTAGATTCGCAGGGGAGACGTTTGTATCAAGAGCTGTTTCTCTCTTTACCCTTCTTAATTTGACTCTTCAGCCAGGCAGTTGTTTGTTTGCAAGGGCTGTTCCGCAGCGAAGTATCCAGCTCACATGCCTCGGTGCTGGACTCGCTGGTCCCTGTGGGCAGGGGGAACGGTAGGTTCCCGCCGGGAGTGAAGGTGGCAGGTTTTGCTTTGCTTGTCTCCAGCATCGCTGGCCCTTCACAGGCCTGGTCCTGTGGCGAGATGCTCAGCCCATCAGCTGGGAAGTTTTGCCTCCGAGGAACGGGGACGCTCAGAGTTCTGTGCTAGTAGCAACTACTCCACAATCACTTCCCTCCTGTGAGAATGTCCTGTGGGGGGTGCTCGGGTCTGACCCGAGCGTCGACTCGAGGGCCTGGCTTCCTTCGCCGGAGCCCAGGAAGCTCTAGACCTTGGACCTCCCGGGGTCCTGAGTTAGAGCCAGTGTGTTCGCTTTGCACGGCGCCTGCCATCTGAGTTTCCTACCCCCTTAGGAGAACTCACTGAGCCGCACCCGGCGCTGGGATCCCTTCTACAGAGGAGGAAAATGGGAGGGAGGGGAAGGGGGATTGAAGGGTCTTGCCCAAGGTCACAGCCAATGGTATATCCTAGGATAGAACCCAGGAGTCCTGATTCCCAGGCCCCACCCTGCTCCATGATTAGAGCCTACTCCCTGCCCAGTGTCCTGGGTCCTAGCCCCCTCTCCTCTGAGTGCTGGGGATAGAACCCAGGAGTCCTGACTCCCAGCCTTCCATGCTCTCCCCACTAGTTCTCACCCCCAGAGCTCAGAATAGAACCCAGGAGTCCTGGCCCCTTTTCTAGCCTCTCAGTGGTGCTTGCTTTCAATATTGCAGACATACGACTGAATATTTGTACCCTGCTTTAAGCGACCATGGAAGAGCTCAGGATCGCTTCTCTTTGATCCAACAGGGTTAATCAGAAGTAAATATTTTTTTCTTTTCATTGACTCTTGCGGTGGGATTGCCTCGATCTAACAGGAGGTGAAAATAGCGACTCTGCCGAGACAGGGGATCCCATTTTGGACATTTCATGGCAAATCAATATTTGGGTGAATCGTCTTTTTTTTGTGGGGCAAAGTTAGACATCGGAGCACTTTTTCCCCACCATAAATACAGCTGTGCCTCCCAAACCTACCAAGCATAGGGAGAGCCCTGGAAGCGGCATCTTTCCAGCAGGAAAGGCTATTTTTAAAGTCTGTCTTTGTGGATAAGCTTTTTAATTTCAGTAGCTTCTTATCAGAAACCGACACAAAGGTCCATGCGTGCGTAAGAGCAAGTGATGCAGACTGACGGCTCTGTCTTCTGCCGCCGTGTTGCTAATTAAATGATCCAGGCTTTGCTCCCTGAGAAATCAGTGCAGCCTCGGTTCTCGTGTTTGTGAGTTAATGCCTATAAAAGGAGCCGGTTAAAATTCACCCCACTGGGATTGAGACTAACAAAGATAGGAGGCTATGCGAACCATAAGACCTCGCCCACCATTTCATGGCACTTGGGATGGCGGAGGGTGTGGGGTCTACTGGTAAGAGCATGGGATGTTCCATGTCAAACTCCTGTAGTTACCCAGGGTGCCATTCTTTGCCAGCAGGAGGAGAGGCATCAGGGACACAAGACACAATCTGAACTACAGACAGTCTCAATCTTAGGAGTGGCTTCAGGAAGGCTGAAATGCAGCTTCCTCTGGGGTGGAGCGCAACAGCCATTGCAGATCTGACCCAAGGACATGGGGACCAGCCCCCAAGTGTTGTGAAAAGGGCAATGGGATGGTTTTGATCCCTGCCAGTTGAGAGCTTGGTTTCTAGGTCTCGGGCAGGAGAGCTCCCTGGACCCCACATCGCGTTTGCTCTGGGGAAGGGATGAGATCTGTCGGGTGTTCACGGGTTTCAAAGCTAAAATTAGAGCCAGCAGTTTGGGGGGGGCAGCTCCTGTCTCCAATGCAAGTGAATATTTGGGAGCCTTCTCTCTCTGTCTGTGTGTGGTGGGGGGGCTTGAGTTTAACCCTGCCATCTTTAACGAAGGCTCTGAAATGGGAAATCTTCCATCCTCCAGCTGCATTTTCAACCTGGTCTGTTTGGCACATGCAGGCCGCCAGGGGAGCAAGGTAGGCAGGCTGCTGCGTGGGAGGGGCCGTGCTTGCGGATCTGGACTGAAGGGGTTGAACGACCCCAAGACCTCTGGGTTACAGTGGGTGAGTTGATGCCGTGGGTGGTTCTCTGCAGCTTCTGCCGCTTACTCTCTTCTCTTCTCTCCCCCAAGATTGTCCTAGATGTCGGCTGTGGCTCCGGCATCCTGTCGTTCTTCGCAGCACAGGCAGGGGCAAGAAAAATCTATGCTGTGGAAGCTAGCACGATGGCTCAGCACGCGGAGGTCAGTGATGTTCACCCAGCAACAGAAACGCTCTCCTAAGCAAAGGGATTGTGGGTGGCTCTCCTCAGTCACAGGCCATCCAGCAAGTGCAGCTCCTCCTAAACAGGTGCTGTGTCTAGGAGGATCAGCCTCTGGATCAAAGAATCCCACGGTTGTGAGGGACTAGCTGAAATTTTGCCTGGGCGCTGAGCTGGGTCCTTTGGGGGCAAATGCAATCAAGCCTCCCAACTTCCTCATGAGGCTCCCGAAGGATCGGTTGGCGCATCTCTTGGTTCTTGGCTGATGGGAACGCAGTCTTCCAAGCCAGAGTCTCCCAGGCTCCTGCGAGGTGGGCGCACCAGAGCAAACAGGACCCCGCAGGAGTGTTGGGGAAAAGCCACTGTGGGAGGCTGTGGAGTTTTCTGGGTGGACGTGAAAAGCTCTTCCTTCCACGGGCAGACGTGATTAGCTACTTTCAATGTAGAATACATCTGCTCTCCAGAACCAGACAGGCTTGAACTTAGGAGCTGCTGGCTGCAGATAACCTGCTGCGGCCCGAGGGAAAGACGGGAATCCTGGCTGCTGGGGAGAGGGCTGACGTCCTTGCTTCAGAGGGCCGTGCAGCCGCGCCATGGAGTTTTCTGATAAATCATTCATGCTCTGCATTGCATCCACAGTTAGAAGCTGAAGGGTCTAGAGCAAAGATATTAGTGACAGAGCAGCACCGTCACTAATGCCGGTATACAGCAGCTCTCATTTAGCAAGAGCCCCCCTCTGCCAGCTGGGCGCTATCCTCATTTTATGGATGAGGAAACTGAGGCACTAGGAGGGACTGCGATGGGCCCAAGGGCACCCGCCATGTAGAGAGAGAATCCAGGCGTCCTGCACTCTGACCATTAGCTATGCAAGACTCGAGCTAGATTTCTGTGAGCAATGGGGGCATCAGCTGAACTAAATCCTGGAGAGCAAAGTGTGGCAGCAGCTGATCAGACTGGGCCAGTGTCAGACTCCTTGTTCCCTCTAGAGCGTGGTGGGCAGGATCTGGTCGGCTCACGAGAGCCCCATGCCCAGGTTTTGCAGGTCTCCCATTGAGCACTGCAGGCTCTGGGGAAGGTGGAGCTGGATCGGGCTGTCCCCAAGGCTTCAGGGCATCTAGCTCCCTCATCTGCGCCCTGGCTGCTAAATTGGATTGGGGGAGGAGGGGGAGGGCAGAGGAAAACTGGCCGTTTGCAGGCCGAATCGGTGCAGCCAGCATCCAGGGCGCACAGAGGAGCCGAAGCCATGTAGCCAGTGGAGGCTAGATAGGTGTTCACCAGACAAGGCCACGGCAGGAGGCCAGGCTGATGTTAGCTTGACAGGGTAAAAGGACAGAAAGGGAAGCGGCAGTTTTCCCTCTCCTGATGTTCCGGGCTGGCTGCCTGTCTGGAAGATGAGTGTTAGTCCAACACGGCCCAGGTAGTCAAACCAAGGTAGCTGGCTGCGGTTCTCTGTATGCTCAGGCTGCAGGATCTCCTGCTCCCTGCTAGCGGTCAGATCTGTGAAGGGGAACTAGCAGAGAGTCCGTGCTGGGGGCTTCCCCATCAGAGCATGGGAGCCTCCTGGGAAGCTCACATCTCTGCACAAACCAGGAAGTAAGTGAAGCCCCCCAGAGGAGCCGTGCACCACTGCTGAGGAATAGCTGCTGCTGCTATGTGGCGACTTGGTTGCAAGTATGTGGAAATGCTGGGCGGCTTTGCAGTCTCTTGGATCCCCTGGCTGCTGATGGTTGGTTATCTCTGAAAGCAGAGCGGTAGGGGTAGCGTCAGACCCGCTCCCATCCTCTTAGTGAGCTATTGTCCAGGGGATTCAAAGTACCTTGTGTTAACTGGTCACTCTGCTGACAAACGAATCCACTTTCTGTAGGGCCTGCAATATTGTGGGCTCTGTTACAAGTGGTGGGAGATGCTGGGGCTTGGAAGCAGGAGCTGAACCAAGCGAGGGGAATCGGGGGTTTGGGAGAAGACCAAAAGCAGGAAGGAGACAGTACATTTGGTATCGTGGCCCAGAGAACTTGAGGGGTCTGCTTGACAGGATCCTCCCAGGTGGTTGGCCTGGTGTTCCGGGAAGTGGGGACCTAGTGCTCGGGGCATTGCGAGGCCTGTAGGGATGGGAGCCAGGGTCTCTTGAAGGGGGAACCCATCAGCCCAGAAGTTGCTCATTTCGTAGCCTCATCCCAGGTCTGTTGCTGTATATTCACAGCTTGGCCCATTCTTCCCCGGCAGAGCTGCGCCGCGTAGTCGTCCCGTCGTCTCCCCCCCTCTCCCCCCAGTGCACTTCGCGGTGTCCTGCAGCTTTTCTATCCCATCTCCCTTCTGCGAGGAGAAGCTGCTTCCCCATCCTGCGGGAAGGCACATGCAAGCTTCCCTGGTGCCCACCTGCTGCATGTCACTAAATGGCCCCTTTCCTCCCCGAAACGGGGTCTCCTTATCGGTAACCAGAGCCCCTGTCTTCACGATCATTCCCTCTTCTAGTAAGTGTCACAGCCAGAATGTCCAGCCCCCTCTGGTTTCAAAGCTTGCCCCGGGGACAGCCAGTCTCCAGCTGTGTGGTGCAGCGGTAACTAACTGCCTGCACGATCTGGCCATTCCCAAAGGGGCAGCGTGCCTGAGCTTGACTGGTGTGCTGTCGACTCACTGTCTGTCTGACCACGGGCAGGACACACCCTCTCTCCTGCCTTAGTTTACCCAGCTCTGCAATGGGTGGCTGTCCTGCTCATGGGAGTCAGGATGCATAACCAGTTAACGAAGTGTCTGGTTGATGCCAAGTGCTAGATCCGGCGAGGGAAGCAGGGCGGAAGCATGGGGAATCTGAACTGAAATGGACCCTGAGCGGGTTGAATTTGACCTTTCCTGCCACAATTCCCTGTCTTCAGAAGATCCCCTGCTCTTAAGGGTCTGAGCTGAATTCCTCCCTGGTGTCACTCTGGTGTCCCTGCCTGATCAGGAAGGAATCTGGCCCCGTCTCGCTCAGCAGGATGAAGCTGCCTGACTTTGCCCTCCTTTGAAGCCGCCTTGTGGAGTCACTCAGTTAAACTAGATCACTTTTGCCCTGAATTATTTTTAGCACAATGTGTGAGTCCCAGAAAACCCCCCCTGCGTGTTCCTGGGCTGACATCAATTGCAGCTGCCCCCAGACTGGATCATGTGGCAGGCTTAGAGCAGAGGGGAGGGGTGCCACTTTTTTCCTTTCTCTGACTTCCCCTTCTCCTGGCCCAGGTTTTAGTGAAGAGCAACAACCTCATGGACCGGATCGTGGTCATCCCTGGCAAGGTGGAGGAGATCTCGCTTCCTGAACAGGTGGACATCATCATCTCGGAGCCAATGGGGTATATGCTCTTCAATGAACGCATGCTGGAGAGCTACCTACATGCCAAGAAGTACTTAAAGCCCAGTGGTAAGTGATGGGTGCTGACCGGAACCCCCCTTCCATGATGGTCCTTCCCCCACAGAGACGTGGGGAGTCGTGTATTCCGGGGCAGGAGAAATCAACCCCCTTTCCACTGTCTCTGGGCTTAGTCAAGCTGGCTGCAGTTCGGATAGTGGGGCTGGCAGGATGCCCTGGGGTTTCCATTTCTTTGCAGGCTGGGGAGGAGAGCTGGGAAGTATCAGCCATGGAGCCAAAGTGATCAGGATGTGCGGGGCAGAGCATTACAAACACAATGCGCAGCCCGTGGTCAGGGCTGGGGAGTTGGGTTTCATGGGCCACCTAGCTTTCTTGCGATGCGTCATGTTCCAAAATGTAGGTGCTGGCACACCCATGGGAACTGCACTGTGTGTGCAGGCTCCGGCGCCTGACACCAGGACAGAGCTGTCGTCCTCGTGGGGATGAGGGATTCCGGCACCAAGCTGAGCGTGTTTGTGGCTGGGGTTGTTCTCTAGGTTTTGTCCTGGCTCTGCCCGTTGATGTCAAACGCATCAGGCCACACGGTTTTATTGCCCCGCCCACCGTGGGGAGAGCCACTCGGTGACCTGCAAACCACGTGAAGCCCGCTTTGCTCCACGCAGCGTTTGGCTGCCTGGTGTCGTGGGGCTGGCGCGCAGCGGTTTCACATGGAGCCGCATGGGAAGGCAGCTCAGATGGAGAGAGCCTTGCATGCTGGGATGTCTAGCAGGCAGCTTTTCCATTTCAGGGAAAGTGGGGCCAGGTTTGCGGGCCGCGTGGCCCCTCTGCTGAGCAGAGGCTGGGCCTCTGGATCCATAGCAGGGGACTCTCGCCCTGGGGCCTGATGGAAAGCGTTGTCTGGTATCTACTCACTGGCCCAGGCCCTGAAGGAAAGGCCCTGCCTGAGGGTTCTTGGGCTCCACTGGCTCGCAGGCTGGGGAGCGACCGGGAGCTCCAGATTGGAGCACGAGTCTGTTTGACCCCCTCCAGCCCAGGAATAGCTCTGCCCTGCCGCACTGTAGGGCGTTTCAGCACCAAACCGGGCACTCGGGGTTGTTGTGAAGCGAGGACTCCTCCCCGGCCTGAGCTCCACCAGTGTACGTGCCCCCCCAGTCCCCTGCTCTTAAAACCAACATGCACTTCAGCATCTGCAGTGAGACTGCTGCGAAAATGTGACCCCACAAGAATGGCAGTGAGAGCTCCAGGTCTGGCCGGAGGATGACATGCAGCGCCCTCTCCTGGCATGGGATGAAAGCAAAAGGGGGCTGCCTGTGGTACAAAGGAAAGGCCTGCATTTGTCCTGGGTTATGCACTCCTGGGGGGGGGGCCCGCAGGGCATTTGCATGAGAGAAGCTGCTGTTAGCAGGAGAAATTGATGCTATTGCCCCTGAAAATGGCTCTTGTCCAGGCATGGTGATGGCAAAGCTGCCTGCGTGACACGGATGTAACTGGTGCCTCTTTGGTGTGTTTGCGACACTAACAGGCACTTAAAAAAACCCTTTAATATTCCACCAGCCCTATTGCTTGCCGTCATAAAGCGGCTTAGCCAAAGCCTGCGGGAGGGAGCTGGGCTCCCGATCGGGGAGGCAATGCTGTGAATCCCGAAATGTAATTAAATTGTGTCCCAGGCAATTTCCCAAAGGAGCTGACATAACTCGTCAGCCCTAATATAGTCACTCCTCCCAACCACATCCAGCCCCTGCCTTTTGCCTTATTTTAATCACCGCCTTCACCAAAAAGAAACACTCCTAGAAAAATCCTTAGACTAAGGCGTGTAACTGACTTCTGGTCCCCCCTCCCCTGGGAATGAAGATCACTTTTATCTTACTGTGGAAAAGGATCTGGAATAGTCGGTTGCTTCTGGTGGAGGGAAAGCAGCATGTGTGTGTGTTCTCGTTAAAGGTGTTAATTAAGCTTGGCAAATGAAACTGTTCCAATGTGTTGAATGGGGGTGGGGACTTTTTGGCGTTTATATTGCCACATTTTTTGGAAACCCTGATTTTTTTTTTTTAACTTTTCCACCATCTGCCAGCAAGGAGCAGCCAGTTCTGTTATGAACCAGTGCAGTTAAGATGAGCCTTTTGACCACTGGGCAGAGCTGACTGGTGAGAGGGCAGATCTTTTACACACTTGCTCAAGGCCTGACCTTGCAAAGGACAAACTCGTGTTTGCTCCAGGCTGAGTGTTTCCTGGGATTGGGCTCTGACTTTGCAAATAAAACCTCCCTGATTTTTCTGCCCATGATGCTAGTCGAGCCAGAACATTGATTTGCATGTAACGCATTTCAAACGTGTCCGATCCCCCAGCCCACTAGGACGTCAGTAATGCTTGGCACTTACCGAGCGTCTTGCCAGCCAGGAGCTCTCTGCCATTTGTAAAGAATAAGGGAGGAAGGGAGAAGTTACGCAGGTGAAGAGAGCTGTTCTCAGCTGAAACTTAAACTTGGAAAATCAACCCTGGCCTGTGAGGGAGATCAGAGATGTCTCTTTTGCATATAAAATGCAGGTAAATTACTAACTTCTTAGATCCGTTCTCACGTGAGCCAACACGCTGTTCTTGATCTCCACTTGAGCATTAGCAACAGCTCATGAGAGTGTGGTTGTCCCTAAACTCCACCACTGGCACCTTCACACTAATTAGCCCTGAGCCACTAGCCTTCAGCCATCCCTTGAAGGCTGGATAGCTTATTGTATATAAATGCGAAGGGACATGGACGGCTTTGAGTGAATTCAAGGTGAGCAGATGAGGCTTTTTATTCCCTCCCTGCTGACTTGTTGTGGATGAGCCGAAGCGTAAAGGCAGAAATGGGAATTCGACAAAGCCCCATTGTGCTGCGATGGTGCCGACAGTGTCTTTCCAGCTGGGCTCATTGCGGACTGAATGCTACCCCTTGTGTGGTGGCCCAGGGCATCTCCGACCCCTTTCGAGCCACACCAAGTACAGCTACAGTTTGGACATCTCCAAGGCACAGACTTTCCTCCTGCCTTATTTGGTAGCCACTTGGTCGGAATGCTTGTTGGAAACGCAAATCCCAGGCACGTCCCCAGACAGACCGCAGCCATCTCTCTCTGTAGGACCCCGCTGTGTGTCATCACCCCGGCGCTTTGTCTGGGCAGCACGTGCACTATGCCTCGGACGGGAGGCTGACTTTGAGGGAGAGATGGCGACTGATGGAGCGATTCAGGCGAAGACAAGCCAATTGCAACTGCTACTTATGGGAGGGAGTGGGGTTTAGTGGGTAAAGCGCATGATTGGAAGCCAGGACTCCTGGGTTCTCATCCCTGGCAGTGAGACCTTGAGTCAACTCAGTGTTCTGGGCCCTAGCTGGAGAGCCTGGCATCAGGAGGCTTTGAGGTGGGGACTCTCCTGCTCTTGTGTCAGGCTCCTGGGGTTTAGAGACTGAAAAGTGGAAAACACTCCTGTGCAGAGCGATTGCAAAGAGTGGGGATTGACCGTCGACAGGGGATGTGAGACGTCTCTACAATGGCTAATGCAGGGGTGGGGACTGGGGGCTTCTCCCCACCTCATCACTCAGTGAAACTGAAAACCAACCCGAGGAACAACTCTTCCACAGAGCGTGTCCTTAGCTTGTGGAACTCTCTGCCAATGGCTGGCTGGGGCTGAGGACCAGACGGATTCGAAGACGTGTTGGCCTTTCAGCTCCCCAAAATAGCTGGAGTTGTTGTTCTTGGTGAAGTACTGGAGCTGTGAAGCCGCCCACTTTGGGGTGTAAACGAGTCAAACCAATCAGGATCAGGCCTTCCTGGGGGGCAGATTGTTCCTCTGAAGCATCCAGTACTGGCCTGCCACCGTCGGAGGTGGGATTTGGAGCTCGATCGGCCTCGGGTCTGACCCAGCCTGGCAGTGTCGCTGTAGGCTGGCATAGCTATAGCAGGCGGACAGCGGGTGAGAGATCTACTTGGCTCTCCTCATGCTCTGGCCAAGTCATGGCCAAACTCCCGGCTCACATTTGGCTGCTGCTGTCCTCCCCTGCTGGGGGGCCGCGCACCTCACTGTGTCAAACACAGGCTGGGCACCCTGTCCTGGCCCCGGGGAGAGACGTGCATGTGGGATCTGCTCTTGGCTGGCTGTTATTGCCACTGGCATTTGTGCGGCGTCAGCGAGCCCGTGGCAGGGAAGGAGCCAGGCAGCCGCTGGCTGGGATGCCCCGGAGGAGACGGCATGCTCGGGGCTGCTGGGGACGGGGACAGAGACGAGGGAAGCCCCCCACCTCGTCAGATCACCCCTGGGAGCCGTGGCCTTTCATCCAGCAGCAATGTGGAAAATAACCCAGGCCGCAAACGTGAGCAGAGCTGCCCCACCCAAAGGCCGGCTGTGAGCATGCACTGCTCAGCCCCTGCCATCTGCCTGCCGCCTCCGCAGCTGCCGCTGAATGAACACGGGCCACGCTGGTGGCACCTTCCTCTGGGATCCCGTTCGATCGTGGTGGGAGGAGTTTGTTAGCCAGAGTCACTAGCACTACAGCCCCTCTCTGTCTGCACCTGCTAGTGGCAGCCTTCCAGGGGTGCAGCTGGGGGGTCAATGTGCGGAGAGTGCGTGCCGGGGCGATGAGAGTGAGCGGTTTGCTGCATCGCGGTGCTTAAGGTCCGCTCATGGCAGCAAAGCAGAGATCGCAGGGGATGCCAAGGGGGTTTTGTGCCTGTCAGCTGATCTTTCCCCCCCCCCCCCGGCCCCCGCAGTTCAGTACCAGATCAGGTGGTATACGGGCCGGTTGCTGACAGATCCCAAATCAGTCCTTCCCTCCTTCCAAACGCACATTACACTGCGCCAAAGTCTATCTTGTTTCTGGGGCGTTGGCTCCGTGCTACGGGGAGCCGTGGTGCTCCTGGGTGGACTGGGAACAAAAATACCCTGCTAGGAAAAAACTTTTAAAAAATTGGTTTTAATTGAAAGTTTCTGCTGAAAACGTGACCATTCACTACTTCTGCCACAGAGGGGCAGTGCAGTGCTTGTGGGAGATGGAGGCCCTGCCCCCAGAAGAGAATGAGGACACGGGATGCAAACTCCATCTCTCATAATGCATTGAGGGGAAGGTGTACCTCATCGTATTGTGGGAGATGTAGTCCTGGGGGATCCCCATCTGTCCAGGACAGGGATGACCAAGGTGCTGCCTGTCCCACGAGGCACATCCTGCTTGGCCATGTTTGCGCTAAAAGCCGCTGTTTTCTGTGCCAGATGGTTTAGCCGAAAACCTGCTGGAACGGAAAACTCCCACCCAGCCCCCTGTGCCCTGCACTGGTGGGGCTAGGAGGGGACTGAGGGACCTTGCCAGGCGGCTGACATGCTCTCCTTTCAGGTAACATGTTCCCCACGATTGGTGACGTGCACCTGGCCCCGTTCACGGACGAGCAGCTCTACATGGAGCAGTTTACAAAGGCCAATTTCTGGTGAGTCCTCGCGCCTGGCACGAGGCTGGTGCCCTTGCCTGTTGCGGGGGGAGGGGGGGTACCCAAGAGGCACAGGCTGGCTCTGCAGCTGGTTCAAGGGACAGCGGGGCTTGTACCGGGCTCGCGGAGGTTGACCTTGAGCACGCAATATCTGAGACGAGCAGCTGCAGCAGCACACGAGATCCCCGGGAAGCTGGTGGGACTCCCTGGTCCTGCCTTCCAGCCACTGCAGGTCCTGGAAGGCACCTGGCCCGGGGCAGGAGCATGTGTGGGGGGGGTAGGACAAGGCAGCTGGGGCAGGGGTTGTTGGTGCTCAGGGGCATCAGCCATTAAAGAACTACTGGGGCTCCCTTCCCCCCCAAAGCTGGCGTCCCTTCCCCCTCTCCCCCTTCCCAGGGAATTCCACCCCCCCTTGTCGGTTTTAGCCCTTATGTCAATGGGTCAGTAGCCCAGGTGGCTGTTGGCCCAAAACCTCTGTAATCAATCTGGGTCGCAGTCCCTAGAGAAAACGCATGTTCCCTCCCTGCCGGGGGAGGCGGGTTTCTCTGGCGCTGCTGCTGTCTGGGCTCCGTGGCACATGCTGCATCGATGAGGTGCCTGTGTGTGTCACGAGAAGCTGCGGAGCTGGTGTCCGCTATCCCCGGTCAGGTTCCAAGGGATGCCCCGATCTGCTCGGCCCCAGCTCTGCTCAGATCCGCCTTGTCTGTACCGGAGCCGTGAAGGGAAGTGACTGTGTCACGCATGGGCTCGATCTCTGCTTCAGGGCATACGGGGCAGCTGCGTGCCCTGGCAGGTTTCCCGGTTTAGATCGTCAGCGCAGGCAGATTTCCATGGGTGCCTCCTCTTGCAGGTATCAGCCGTCCTTTCATGGTGTGGACTTGTCAGCCCTTAGAGGAGCGGCGGTAGATGAGTATTTTAGACAGCCTGTTGTGGTGAGTGTGGGAACTAGCTGTCTCCGCCCCGGCTCCTTCTTCCGCACCCAGAGCGGGCTGTTCAAATGGGCTGGGCGGGAATAAATGGGCACGTGGGAGGGGATAACTCGGCCACCTCTGCAGTGGGACGCTGGTAGCTCTTTACCAGAGCACAGCAACACCGCACAGCGGCTTCGGGCGGGAAGTGAAGTCTGGCCTAGTGGGCAGAGCACTGGGCTGCCGCTCAGGAGAGTGGACCCTATTCATCAGCTGCTAGAGCAGGCGCCACAGCCCCTCTAGCCCAGTGCCCGCTTAGGGGACAGAGTGCCTTGCTCTTCCTTCCTTCTGGGCAGTGGCGAAGGAAACGCGGCTCTAGCATGGGCACGTGCGTGCTGGTCTGCCATCCCCCATTCTCCCCTTGCCAAGTGCAGGGGTTGCTGTGCTCAGAGGCGACGTCTCGTCTGAAGAGAGAAATCTGCGAGGCCGACCACCTGATCGGGCAAGACCCCTGGCACATCTCGGGAGGGTTGAAGTGTTGCTCCCGCATGCTGACCATGCTTGTCCCCTGGTGTGGGCAAGGCCTTGGTCTTCACTTCCCGGCGTTTGGTGTAGGGCAGTGTTGCTCTGAGCTGTTCAACAGCTGCCTTCCTCCCCAGAGGTGGCTGCATTTCAGAGGACGGGGCTTCCCAGTGTTTATAAACCCAGGGAGAGCGCACGTTCTCCCAAGCAGGGTCCCAGCACAGCGCGGGATGCAGGCAAGGAAGTGACCAGCTTGGCACGCTCAATAGCAAGTTCTGTGTCCGGTTTCTCAGCTTGAACCTCCGGTCTACCCCACTGAGTCCCACTTCCTCTCTTCCCCGAGGCTGCCTCTGCAGCTCCTGACTCGGTTTCCTTCCCAGCAAATGCTCTCATACTGCACCGTGCACAGCCCCACCCTCGCTGCCAGGCGCAGCAGATGGGCAAGGCTGGAACAAACACGGCTGTGCTCCGCGTTGCCCTTCAGCCAACACCCCCCTTCCCTCGCGGCCAGGGTGCTAATTGCGGTGCCTCTCTCTCCTAGGACACCTTTGATATCCGGATTTTAATGGCCAAGTCCGTCAAATATACAGTGAACTTTCTAGAAGCCAAAGAAGGCGATTTGCACAGGTAGCCGTTTCCTCTTTCCTAGCAGGCAGGGGGGGAGGCGGGCGCTGGTCACGGGGATCTCTGCCCTCTCACACACTGGAGCCCTGTCTCACCTGCCTGGACGTGCGTGGCAGCGCAGGACCCCTTGGCACGCAGCTGGCATTCGCTGCCGTTGTCATGGCAGCTCCCTCCCCGGGCGGGGCCCCACTGTCACTTGGGCAGCAGCGGCTAGTGGAGATGGGGCTTGCTGAAAGCACAGGTGGGCAAACACCGACAGGCTGGAGCTCTGCAGCCAGGACTGGCTTGAGTTCAGGAGGGGCCTGTGTCCTGCGGATGCCCTCCCACTGCCCCCACCTGCCCAGCACGCAGAAGGGGGGGTTGTTCAGTCACCTCCTGGCAATTAACCCCGTCTCCCTGCAGGGCGTCGGTTGTTGGGGAGCTGCAGCCAGGCAGTGCCTGGTGACACTTTCCTCCATCCTGCTGCTTCCCACCCTGGCTCCGCTCAGTCTGCGGGGTTCCCAGGCCGTCTGCATGCATCCCACCTTCCCCTGCACCTGGGGGCTGGGATGGCATCCAGTGGGGGGGCCGGCACTTGGGCCTCCCCCATCGGTCACTACAGCATTTAACACCCTAGATCGCAGCCCCTGCCAGGGTCTGCCGGCGCTTTGTCGGCTGGTAATGCTGCACAGGCACTGGCTGAGGATCTAGCCCTGAAAGGAAACCCACCAGCCAGCACGAGGCCTTGGGGCACCAAGCCAGTCACGGCCTCTGCCAGCCGCCCTCTGAGAGCAGTGGGTGGGGATGGCAGTGTCCCCGGTTGGTGTGACTGGTTCGTGCGCTGGGTTCAGCGTGACCTCTCGCCCATGGGCAGCTGAGCAGTGGCCTGTGCTGCCGGGGAGATGGGCTGGCATAGCCCTGGCCGCCAGCTTGGATTGACCAGCTGAGGCTAGAGCGAATCCTGGTGGTGGTGGTTAGTGTTTGTTAGGCGTATGATGCCATGGCCCACTCCCCCATTGTGCCAGGCGCTGTACAAATAGCAAAAAGACAGGCCCTGCCCTGGGAGCTTCCAATTGAATGCCAGTGACCACAAACAACGCACTGGAATCTGAGGGGTGGGGAGAGGGTCCGTGGCTCAGCCTGGCTTTCTGTAAAGTGACAAAGCCCACCCCTGCCATTCCTGCCTCCCCCCACCCCTTCCCCCTGGTTTAGGGACTCTGTGGTTTTCCAAACCATCTCACTTGCTGGCTGGGTGGCACATGGAGGAGGGATGCTTTGAATTGGGTGGGAAGGGTGATGGGAGGGTAGCCGCTGCCTGGCGCTGACTCTCAGCATCCCAGGAGTGTCTTCCCAGGTGTCTCTCGCCCCACTGCTAACTGCTGCTCTTTGGTTTTCAGGATAGAAATCCCATTCAAGTTCCACATGTTGCATTCAGGTCTAGTCCATGGCTTGGCTTTCTGGTTTGATGTAGCCTTCATTGGTTCAATGTAAGTGGTGGAGCAAACAATGCAGAGAGTGCCCCTACTTCCCAGCAGAGCTTGGGTTTTGTAAATCAAATAACTGGCTATCGCTCCTATTCTACATTGCAATAAACTGGCAAGTTCAAATTCAGTTACCTTTTCACTTGTGTTCCTATGTAGATAACCGTGAATGCTTTTGCCTAACCCAGCTGCAGTGAGACTTCTTTAGAAAGAACTCTGAGACAGAGCCCACGTTCCCATCTGACCTGCCACAATCCTGTTCGGGGTGGGACGTTCCATGGGGAAGCAAAGACCCCCTGGGATCTTGGATCTGCCGGGTGCTTTGGGAGGGGGGGCAGGTGTTCTCACTCTAGGCAGCGCCACAGATTCTTCCTAAAGAGATTTGACTGTAGACGGCCATTTTGGCTGTCCTGAGATGGCTTTTGTTAACACATGTATGTTGACTGAAGGTGCTTGGCGTTTCTAAGCGCTTACCGTGGGTGGCTCTAGGGCCAGCAGGAGGGGAAAAGGAGACGTGGTCCATCCCAGCAAACGCTGGCCGCTGTTTCAAAGCCAGAATGAGATGTCAGAACCCTGGTCCCACCCTTCTGCACTGCCTCAGTGTCTCTTGCACAAGTGTGATCTGTGAGATGGCTCTAGTGCAACACACTGTTCTGTGTGGGAAAGCAGCTGGTCAGTTACCTGGTGCTGGTAACTCGCTGCCCATTGACCCTTGGCAGACCTGGCTCCCAGTCCCTTCCTCCCTCCTCGAGGAAACCCCAGGTAACTGCTGCCACCTCTCCCTGTGAGCCGTGCACGCTCGACCCTCAGCGTGGAGTCAGGACTGACTGCTCCTTTGATCCTAGCAGCCATTCTCTGGCTGATGAGACGGGGAACCGAGCTGGAGGCTGGGAGCAGAGATCTTGGTTCAGCCCCTTGCCTCTCCCTCTCCATGGGGAGCGTGTGGGCCCCAGCCTCCTGCTCTAGCATCCTGTCCTGGCAGCTGGGCTCTGTTAGGCCAGTGGCTGCTACCTTCCAGGGGATTCACTCCAATTTTCTGGCTCCCACGGGCTGGACGGGTGTGTAGGACGTTGTTCCCAGCACTATGGGGTCGGGGGTTCTGGGAACAGCCACGTGGGGCTGCAGTTGGTTGCTTTACAACCCCTGGGGCCAGCCAAGGGTGCCCCTTGTCCTCTGGGGGCCTGGCTGGCATGCCTAGGAATGGGCTGGGCTAGGAACGGCGCCCCCTCTCGCAGCAAGACCCATGCTGGTTGCTAACAGGGTGTCGTCCTCTCTCTCTTCCCCCCTCCTGCTTCCTCAGAATGACCGTGTGGCTCTCGACAGCCCCCACCGAGCCGCTGACCCACTGGTACCAAGTCCGGTGTCTGTTCCAGTCTCCGCTTTTCGCTAAAGCTGGGGACACGCTCTCAGGGACGTGCCTGCTCATCGCCAACAAGAGGTAAGGGTGGCTGCGAGCACAGGGCAGGGGGAGCTCCAGATCCCAGCCTGCGCCACACTGGCCAAGCAGTATGTGGAAGGGCTCCATGTGCCGCACCTCACGTTGAAAGCGGCTGCGGCCTGATTGCATGGAACAATCGCTCGAGTGTGGCCCAGTCAGAGCAGGCGAGGAGGAGCTGGGGGAGCTGAGGGCCCTCTGTCCTCGGTCCCAGACAGCGAGGTTAATCCTTTACTCCAGCTAACGAGCACCTGTTAGTGGCCCAGCCCTGCCTCCCTGCACGTAGGGGTTCAAACCATGCCCAGAGCCAGCCTTGGCACGTCCCTCCTGGGTGGGTGCGCTGCCACGAAAGAGTTTCAGTAGGCTCGGTCAGTCGCTCCGCCTCCCTGCCTGTCGCTAGCTGGAACCACAGCCCATCCCAGCATCAGGGCGGTGTGGGGCAGGGGCCCCTGTCTAATCTGGGAAGGTCCCTGAGCAATAGCCATGGTCTGTTCTACTGGACCACGTGGGAGCCAGGGGGTCGATTTCATCACTTGGCCGGCTGGGGCCACCCTGCCTTCTAGAGAAGGCTCTCGGGACTCGTTCCTTGGGGCTGGACTGGCACCACTGCCTGGGCACATGCTTGTGCAGTCTCTCGCCCCCTCACGTGCTGATTCCAGCAGAAATTCATGCAGAGGCCGTGCCCCGGATCTGCCAACGAGGGGGGATCAGAGGGGAGCACACGGCACCTGACGGCTCTGCACAGCCAGGCCCACCCTTGCCTGAAAGGGGACACGTCCATGGCTGGCAGCGAGTGGTTTCCTTGTCAAGCAGGCTCAATGCCCTCTTCGATCCCAGCCCGTCAGACAGGAGTCCCCGTCGCTCTGTGCTTCCTGCCACCAAACAGCTCCGTGCCTGAGCCCAGGAGCAGATGGAGCCACTGCTTGCGGGGGGGGGGTCCAGCTCCAAGCCTGCGGGGCAGGGATGGAGCAAATACTGGCAGGTCGGAAGCTCGCCCCCTTACAGCGTTTGACTCGGTGCAGTCGCCCCGACAGCTCCAGGCTGGAGCTGGGTTGTTTGAGTTGGGCCCCCGCCTGGCTCATGTGGCCCCCAGAGAACGGCTGCAGCCTGTCAATGCAACGGGCTGTCCCAGGAAACTGCCTGTTTACCTGGCCCCCAGCACTAGTCTGTGGGCTCCTCCGTCTCCGGATTTGTCCCCCAAGGCCTGGCTGAGAACCGAGGCACTGTGAGGCCAAGGGACTTGATCAAGGTCATGCAGAGTCTGGCAGAGCCTGGGTCTCCCAAGCTAGTGCTCTAACCCCTGGGCAGCCCTCTTCCCTGCATGGCATCAGCCTGTCCTGCCCCACACCTGGCTAGAGCAGCGTGCAGAAGGCCCTTTCCTGTTGGGGGATGTGCAAACAGCCACCGGCCCCGCTCACTGGCCCACTTGGGTGGCGCATCTCTGAGCCCATAGCACCCCCTTGCCAGTCTGGGCCGAGGCCCTCAGCTGTGCCATGGGGCCCTGCACTGTCCCGGCTTCAGGCCCAGCCCTACAGTGGTAGAATTGGCCCTGCCAAGCCTCTCTGGCCAGAGGTTTCTCCTCTTCCCCAGCTGTGCCCTGTGGAAGGAAGCCTGCTCTGGGCTCCAGGCTGCTCTGGTGGGGCTGGACAATCTGCTGCAGGTCAGTCCCCAATGGGCGTCTCCCTCTCTCCTCAGACAAAGCTACGACATCAGCATCGTCGCGCAAGTGGATCAGACGGGTTCCAAGTCCAGCAACCTCCTTGACCTGAAAAACCCCTTCTTCAGGTACGGCCCCACTGGACATGTCTGCAGGGCTCCCTGGAGCCGCTGGCAAATACAGCATGACTCCGAGCTGGCCTCACCCTCCCACCCAGGCTGGGAGACCGTAGGATCCCCTGGCGCTGTTCTGCCTTGAGGGGAAACAGGCGCTGTGGGGAGAGCCCCCTAGTGCACCGTACCCTGCCACCAGGCTGACCCGGGTGGGCAGCGGACAATCCCCCAGGAGCTGAGACTTCTCGCTCCCGTGAGTGGCTCCCCCGGCCCCTCCAGGCCTTGCTGACGTGTTGTCACGTGTGTCGCAGGTACACAGGTACAACGCCGTCCCCCCCGCCGGGCTCCCACTACTCGTCTCCGTCAGAGAACATGTGGAACACGGGTGGCGCCTACAACATGAGCACGGGGATGGCCGTGGCCGGTAACGTAGCTGCCGTCTGTCCCTCGCCTTGGCTGGGAAGGGCGGGGGCAGTCGGTGCTGGGGAGAGGGGGTCGCCTGCTGCTGGTCTGGCTGGCTGAGACTGGGATCTGCACAGGGCTGGCGGGGAAACGGGGGCCTCCCAGAGTGGGGGGAACAGAGCCCCAGCGCCAGCTAGTGCAGACACACGACCTCCTTCGTGGCAAAGCCGCGTTAAGCAGCTGCTTGATCCATGGTCCTGCTGAGCTGCTGAGGGTGAGGACGGGTCCCACAGAAGGGGCAAGTGCGGGTCCCTGCCCCAGAGCCGTGGTGTGCATAGCCCCAGCCCGTTCAGAGCCCCACCCTCCTGCTTTGGGCGCTGCCTTTGGTCTGCGCGTCCCCTTAGGAAATGGGCACTTGCTGAGCCCTCCCTCCTCTCCCTTTGGTGCAGGGATGCCTACAGCCTATGACCTCAGCAGTGTTATCGCCAGCAGCTCTAACGTCAGCCACAACAACCTGATTCCTCTAGGTGAGTCTGGCCCGGGGAGCCACGCAGCAGCCTCCCGCTGGGGATCAGACCCCAGGAGCCGGGGGTGCATGGAGGGGAGTCTCGGGGCCGTGTCCCCTCGCAGCCCTGGGCTTGGCCGCAGCTTGTTGCAGCTGGGAGGCCCTGCAGTGTCCTGCCTGGGTCCCACGGGGATGGGGGGGCCCCCATTGCGCAGGGCACTGCATGACCCCAGCTGAGAACGGGGGGGGGTGTCAGGCCGGGAGCCGTGCTGCCACAGCGCTGAGCTCAGCCACGCTCTGACTCCCAGCCTCGTCTCTGGATCCTGCGAGCCGGGTTCGGGCCCTGCCCTGCAGGCCTTGCTGGGAGAGTCCCTGGGGGAGGGCTGCACCTGGAACCTGCTAGCCCCATGGCCCGTGGAAAGCAGGGACAGCACCTCCCAGCCCCGGCTCAGTCCTGGGAACGGCTGGGCTGCGGCCTGAGCTGGACCTGTCCCAGCTCACGCCCGTCTCATGTCTCCCTGCAGCAGCCAGCACAGGGATCGTCAATCACACGCACTCCAGGATGGGGTCCATCATGAGCACCGGCATCGCCCCAGGTAAGGCGCCTGGCTCCCTTCCCAGGGGAGTCTCGGCTCCCAGGGGGTTCCAGGGCCCTGTGCCCAGGGCCTCCGAGCTTCAGCCCTGTGCCATACCCCAGGCACTGCCCCCTCCAGCAGCAGGCAGGGCCAAAGGCTGCTGGAGCCCTGGCACCCATGTGCGAGGGGCTGGTGGCCGGAGGCTCTGACAGCGGCAACTCGTCTCCTCCACAGGCTCTTCCGGCAGCCAGAGCGGAGGCGGTGCGAGCACTCACTACCCCGGCAACAGCCAGTTCACCATGGGGGGCCCCGCCATTTCCATGGCCTCCCCCATGTCCATCACCACCAACACAATGCATTACGGCAGCTAGGCCGTCTCCGCCCTCTGAACTGACAGCGCCAGGAAACCAAATGAAGACACCCCTCCCTCTCCCCATCCCCCCAGACTGTTTCCAGCCTGTTACCGGCCCCTGGGCCGAGCAGCTCTCGGATCGGACTTGGACCGTTTTTTATGACGTCAAACCTCACATTCTCCGCCGGGGGCCCCGTGCTAGCTGTCCTACCACCTGATCATGTAGCGAAGTCCTGGGAGTGCGCGACCTTCCGTAACAGCCGGCGCCCTCGAGCCAGGAGAACGGGGCACGGGGGGAGCGCCTGGCCTGGGGGCTAGTATTCCTGCCGCTGCAGCTCTCAAGCGTTCAGGGCCTGCTTCCCTGCTGGTGTGGGGGGCTGGGCGGGAGCTTGGCCAGGAGTCTGGGGGCAAGGCTGATGGAGGAGCTGAGCAGAGCTCTGCTGCCAGCATGGGCTGTGGGATTAGCACTGAAACTCCTGGGCCGTGGGCGTGAGGGTTTTACCACCCCAGCCTCCTCTCGGCAGGTGCCTGCATAGAGGCAGCTCTGACCAGCAGGCCTGGTACCGGCTTCGGGGAAATCCTGGCGTGGCAGCAGAGCTTGGATGTCCCAAAACCTGTGGCTCATGGCCCCTTAGCGCCACGGGGAACGTCAGGGCCCGGCTCTGCCAGCAGCACTACGCCCTCTACTCTGAGCAGAGGGCTTGAGCCCGCTGGGTCGCCCGGCCCCTGGGCCGCTCATTCTGCCAACTGTTACGGAAGCCCCCTCCCTTCGTCTCCCCTAGGACGGTGTAGTCACGTACGTAGTGTAAGCGCCACCCAGGTAGGGCGTGGATTTCTTTTCGTTTCCTTTCCAAGGGCCCCCCCGGGGCCACCTTTGAAAGGATCTGGCAGGGACCCCTCTGGAGAAAATGAAATAAAGGAATTATGTGTTTCATGCAGGCCCTGTCCTTCAGCTCGTGGGCCCTCCCCACCCCCCCAGTGCTGGGTGGAGGGGGGCCAGCAGCTGGGCCCTGCAGCTGGCCCCTGTGGAGGGGGAGGGAAGCAGAGCTCTGGCATCCTAAATAAAACAGGAGCATTTTGAAGGTTTGTTGCCTTGGTGGTTATTTGACCCCCCCCACCTCAGCTGTGAACTACCTGAGCCCCCCCCCCCCCGGCCGTGCGACAGAGTGGCCCAAGCAGGGGCTATTTGCTGAGCCTCGCAGCAGCTGCTGGGAGGGGACGGCCCCCAGCCAGGGTCCAGCACAGACACCAGCCACCTGGCGGGGAAATCCCTGGCAGCTTTATTCCAATCACTGTTGCATAGAAAAGAGCTGCCTGCACCATTTAGTGCCTTCCGGAGACCCCCTGAGCTGGCAGCAGCACCATGCACCTGGCCTGGTGCAATCCCCTCCCATTAACCCTGCTCAGAGGCCCTGGCCTGGGGCAGCAAGTCCACAGGAGGGGTAGCCATGCTGTCGTTCAAGTCCTGGCCCCCAGCAGTGGGGAGAGGAGAGGCCTCGTTCCCCTCCTCCCCCCAGGCTGCAGCGAGAGCAGGTCCAGGGAAGGGTTAGAGGGGCGAGTGTCCCGGGTTCAGCCGCTGCCCCTCTGTGCCCAGAGCCCTGCAGGACCACAGCAGGAGCCAGGCTCTTCCGGTGTGGCTGGGTGGAGGGAGGTTTCTGTGGTGCTCTGCTCCATCACCTTCTCCCAGGAGATCCACACCTAGGAGAGCAGAAGCCCAGGAGGAGAGGAGCAAGGTTACAAATCCTGCTGCAGCAGGACAGGGGTTGCCTGCCACAGACTTGCCCAGGCAGGGCTCTCAGCCCAGCCCCCCAGGAGGCTCCACAGCTGGAGGCTGTCCCAGCAATGGGGCCAGCCCTAACCCTGCCGCAGCAGCAGTGGTGCTGTGCCCTGGGCCGGCCCAGCACTGTCAGCCCCAGCAGCTCTCCAGCCCCTTGCAGGGCAGGTGCCGCCACTGCAGTTCTGAGGGGGAGACTGAGGCCAAGGATCTTGCCCTGTGGGGAAACTGAGGCACAGTGGGAGGCTGTCTCAGCTGCTGGCCCATCCCAGCGTTCCCCCCAGGGACGTGTTTCTCCTCATCCACAGGGGGCTGAGTCTTACCTCACTGCCGGAGGGGGGCCGAGACATTGCCCAGATGAGGGGGCAGCACCGTGATCTGCTGGGCCGCGACAGTGGGGTGCAGGGGTCGGGGAGGGATGGCAGAGGCTGGCATCTGGAAAAAATAGAGCTACAAAAAGAAAGGCGGGTGTGAGCAGCAGGGAGCTGTCACCTCTCCCAGGCCCCCTCCTGTGCCTCAGTTTCCCCATCCATACCCTGCTGTGTCCCTTGAGGCTCTATGGCCAGGCAGGGCCCCTGCAGCTCAGGGCCAGCATCGCTTGCGGCAGCGACACTGGTGGGGAGGCCAGGAGCAGCCCAGGCCCCGTGGCTGCCCTTCCATCACCTCACCCCTGCTGGACACGGGCCCCCAGGCCTGGGCTGGGCCTACCTTGCAGCCCACGGCCAGCAGCAAGTGCAGCGAGACGATGATGGCCAGCGTGGCCAGCGCAGCCCCCTTGCTGTCAGAGCGCAGCAGCGGCCAGAAGGCAAGCGCCAGCCCGGAGCCGGAGAGCGCCACGGCCAAGGCCACCAGGAGCCACTGGAGCCAGGCAGCCGGGATCAGCCACAGGATCTGCCGGGGAGGGGAGAGTGGGGAATGTGAGGGGGTCAACCATCCTCCTCCCCCCACCCGCTCACCGTATGCCTGCCCTGAGAGGGACTCCACGGACCCGCCCCCCAAGCCAGTTCCTTGTAGTTCTTCAGCAACTGCTGTGACCACAGGCCTCCCCAGGGACAAGCCCTGGGGGCTGCCTGCGAGGTCTGTGTCCAAACTGCCATGAGCCTTGTTGCATTTACCGCCCCCCACTGGCACCGCAAGACAGGTGGAGGGATCCGCAGCCCGATGGGCAAGGGCATGGCCACTCAGAGCCAGGGCTGGCGGGGGGCCGGTGGGTCGGGCTCTCAGGCAGAGGGCCTCCTGCTGTGGGGTGGGGATCTTCCTCCCAGCTCAGTTTTTCAAGGTGCCTGCTGGGATCCCCCTAGCCCAGGGCCGTGGGGGGCCGGGCCCGGCTGCTCACCGAGGTGGGAATGTAGACGAAGAGCGAGTAGCCGTACACACACGCTGTCTCCAGGAAGCTGTAGGAGCTCACGTGGACGCTGCGCCCCTGGCGCCACTGCAGGTAGCCCCAGAGGATCAGGGGTGCCAGCCAGGCGTAGCAGTAGATGATGAGCCCGGCAACAGTCACTGGGAAGAGGGCAGGGATGCCGGTTAGTGCCCAGGCCGCTGCCAGCCCCCGAGCAGGCGAGGAACCAGTCCAGGGAGGGGCCACTCATTGCGGGGGTGAGAACTGGGCTCTGCCAGCCAGCCCTGCTCGCAGGTAGGAACGCAGCAGCAAGGACAATCGGGCGGCCACAAACCGAAGCACAGAGCCCAGTGGTCAGAGCTGGGAGCCAGGACTCCTGGCTTCTGTTCACACCTCTTACTTGCTTAGTGGGGGAGTCACCCTTTCCACATTAGTTTCCCCATGGTACAGAAGAGCCCTGCCCTCCCGGGGGGGCGCGGAGGGGGCCAGCGAATGCACAGGAAGTGCTGCGGCTCTGCCCGGCGCCCTCGCTCTCACCTTTGTGGAACTGGGGGCTGTAGTGAAAGGTGGGGTCACCCCGTCTCTCCAGGGCGCTGGACACGTTGCTGCTGACGGCGAGCGTGAACGCCAGCGTGGCGCAGATCCAGAAGGGGCCTGAGGAGGCAGAAGGGTGGCATGAGGAGTGGCGGTGCCAGGATCTGGCTGCCAGTGGCCACTGGCACCCACCAGCCAATGGTTCTCAGAGCCCCTCCTGAAGCGGGATTGCCAGGTCACCGGGATGGGGTCTCTCGGCAGCTGGAGGGGGGAGTGTCTGTGCAGGCGCATCGGCCTGGCCTCACCGCACTCACCATACAGGTCGGGGTTGTTCCGTAAATGGTGCCGTACAAAGTTCTTCCCGGGCAGTGGCACCAGCGCCCCCTTTATCCTGTCCAGCACCTGGTGGATGGGAACAGCCCGGCTGTTAGTGGGACATCGCCCTGGCCCCTTGCTGCCTGTTCTACTTGGCCTGTGAGCTCCGTGGGCAGCGCCTGGCACAAAGGGACCCACTCCTGCACCAGAACCAGCAAAGCTCCTGTTTGCCTTCCCTGCCACCTGGGATGCTGCTGCGCGCTACAGGCCAAGTTACTGGCTCCAGGCCAGGTTCACGGGGCGCCATGATCTGGCCTGTGCGATGCGAGAGGTCAGAGGAGACGTGCAAGGATCCCTTCCAGCCGCGATCAACGCATTGCTCCGTTTCTCAGCTGGGAGGATGCTGCCGGGCTAGTCTGTGTGGATTTGGTCTCTGGTCAGTTCCACTTCCCCGTTCCCAGCCCAAGCTGCAGGCGGGGTCATGGAGACAGCAGGGGCAATGAATCCGAGGTGAAGGCCAGAAGGGCCGTTCTGAGCCTCTGCCTGACGACCCGCGGAGCGCAGGGCAGAGCCTTGTCTGTGGGAGTGTCACCAGCGTGAGCTACCCCCAGGACAAGAGTCTGTCCCGGCCCTAGCTACAGGGCCCGGCTCTTCAGCTCAAGCTGCAGCAGCTCGTGGTGTTTATTTCTGGAGATCCATGGTTCACGCTCCCATTTGCATCCAAACCCAAGCGGGTCGGGTCCTGTCCAAAATGAGAAGGCAAATCCATGCACACACGTGCGCATAACTAGCTGGTCAGGCCTGCAGAGTTTATATTCACTGGATGCTTTCATTTTCGACGGCCCTTAATGGGGGAAACGCGCTTCGCTCCAGCAAGTGCCAACCACGGGATCCTATTGTAACCACCCACCTCAGTTCATTCTAAACTCGCCCAAGAGCGGGGCCCCATCAGGCTGGGTGCTGCCCAGCCAGATCACAGGAAGTCCCTGCCTTAAGAGAGCTCGCACCTACACAGACAAGGCAAGAAAGGGTCATTTTAAAGACAGAAATTGACCCCGGAGTGACTTGCCAAGGTCACAGGGGCTGTCTGTGGCAGAGCCAGGAATGCCTTAACCCTGAGACCAGCCGCCCTGCCCTGAGGCAGCATCTGCCATCGCAGAACTGGGGGCGTCCCTAGACCACAGGCAAGTTTACTTCCTGCGTCCCTGTGAAATGGAGCTGCCGGCCCAGCGGAAGGCTGGAAAGCTGGGCCTGTTCGATAAGGAACTGCAGGCAGCCGCCATCAGGGCAGCCCGATGGCCCGTCTGCCCTCCTGCCAGCGTCACTTTCCCGCCGCCCAGCGGATCCGCGAGACGAGAGGCTCTGTCACCTGGCAGGTGTCGACGTCGAAGAAGGTCTGGTAGTATTCGAAGGACCAGAAGCTGGGCTGCGTCTTCTGGCCGCTCAGGAGCTGCAGTGGATGAAAAGGTGCGTGGATGGGTGGCCCGTGCGCCAGAGCCAGGCCTGCCTCGCCCGGAGATGCATGCCCGTGGCCCCGGCTGGCTGTGATCGCGGATGAGCCTCCGGTGTTTTCTGCTGAACCCTCGGGTCTGGGCTGGTTCCCAGCTTAGCCGAGTCCAGCCCCCTCTCAGATAGAGCCAAGTGTCTTGGCAGCCAGGCTGGACTCTGATTCAGGAAGGGGTTTAAGCCTGTGCTTGAGCCCCACCAAGTTCTCTCTGGGCTGATGGTTTTGCCAAACGTGGGACGGGGCCCCTCCAGCCCGCCTCAACTGGCAAATGGCCATGCCCTCGTCTCTACGGATGGGGGGAGCTAGGGCCGAAAAACTCGTTAGTCAGCTATTGCCTTCCCCAACCCAGCCAGCATCCCCAGCTGGGGCTAGAGCAGAAGCTGGCACCCCGCAGAGGACTCAGACCCCACGTCCCATTCCCCACCCCCTTGAGCCAGCCAGACCCCCACTCTAGGGCTGGATTGGAGCCGCAGCCCCTAAAGGAAAAAGGCCCTGCAGCCCACTCAAGCCAGCCCGTCCCCTTCCCTCTCACCTCGGTTTCGTCTGTCGCCTCCCCTAGCTCGCCCTCCTCATAGCTGGAGCCCACGTTCACGGCCACATGGCTTGGCCGCTCACTGATGCTGGTGGTCGTGGCGTCAGGATTCACGGCCAGCAAGTCTGCTGCCTCATCGAATTCTGCAGGGAAGCCCCCAGCAGTCAGAACAGGTTGGAAATCAGGTCCCACTGCCCCGAATCCTGGAATCTCTTTGACTGGGGGCCAAGCATGGACGCTCTCCTCTAGTGCTCCCAGGGCAGACTACAGCCCTGTCCGTTCTGCTCCCCGAGACTGGCTCAGATGTGCCCAAGCCCAGGTGAAATCCCTGTTCCAAACCTGCTAATAACCTACCCTCAACTCAGGCTGGGCTGTGCAATTTGGGGGGACCCCTCTGTTCGGGGGGACCCTGGAGAATTTGGAATCCTACATGAGAAATCCCCACCCCAAAGCACGACTTTCCAGGCGGAAAAACTTCCTGGAAGGCGAACGCTCACCCTGAAACTTGAGGTCCTCTGCGGTTGCCATCATGGGGGTTATCGCAGGTCAGGGCCTCGGCTGCAGGGGCAAATAGAACAGCAGCTGGGGGAGACAACGCAGCACAACCCCGCGCATGCCCTGCGTTGCCAGCGGCCCCATCAGCTGGGAACAGCTGCCCCTGCTGGCTGACTGGGACCCCCCACCCGCGAGGCAGGTTCATGTTGTGCCCATTTCACAGGTGGGTCACTGAGACCGTGCACAGAAAAAACGTGTGGCCGCTTTTGGAGGGGCGAGCAGAGGAGCTGGCTCTGTCCCCCACCCCCGGGGCGCTGGGGGAGGGGCTCGGCTCTGACCCTTCCCCCCCCGGGGCGCTGGGGGAGGGGCTCGGCTCTGACCCTTCCCCCCCCGGGGCGCTGGGGGAGGGGCTCGGCTCTGACCCTCCCCCCCGGGGCGCTGGGGCAGTTCCGGGCCCCGCCGAGCCGGGAACGTGACTCGCCGGCTGAGCCAGGCGCCCGGAGCGGGCCCGGGGCCCGGGCTGTGCCCGGCGGGCGGGGACGTGGCGCTGAGCCGCACCCAGGCGGGCCCCGCTGGGGAGGGCGGCACCGGGGGGACCGATTGCGCAGCGGGGGAAACTGAGGCAGGGACCCCCGTGGGCGGAGCACGGCGCCCCGCCCGCTACCTGCGCCCCCGGCCTCTGCGCGCCGCTGCCGAGCGAGTGCGTGTCCGTCTGTCTCCAGCCCCGCCCCGCGCGGGGGGAGCCGGGATTTCTGTCCGTCCCGCCCCCCCCGGCCGACATGGTCTCGCCCGGTCCGGTCCGACTTCATCTCCCGGCCGGGCGGAAACTACTTCCGGTCGCGCCGGCGGCCATGGAAGCGAGCGGGAGTCGCTGGCGGCGGTTCGGCACCGGCCGTCTGGGTGCGGCGGGGCGGCCCGGACGCCTGGGTTCTGTGGGGGAGGGGGCGGGGCGGGGAGCCCGGACGCCCGGGTTCTGTGGGGGAGGGGGCGGGGCGGGGAGCCCGGACGCCCGGGTCCCTTCCCAGCTCTGCCCCTGGTGGGGCCTCGACCCTTCCCCGCCCGGGCCGTTGCCCGCCCGCACTGACCCTGCCCGTCCCCCGCAGGGCTGTGGTGGCGGAGCCTGCTGCACGATTACGCCGAAGCCTGCCGGGACGTGGCCCTGGGCGCGCAGCGGCGGCCTGGGAAAGCCGGACTGTACCTGTCGCTGCTGGCCGGAGCCGCCGCCTGCGGCCTCCACGTGCCCTGCGACGCCTCCTTCGAGTCCGCCCTCCTCGAAGCCTCGGGCACCCTCCTCCTGCTGTCTCCCTGGGTCCGGAACGGCGGCTCCGAGGGGCACGTCCAGCGCCTGATGAAGCTACGGAACCAAGGGCAGCTGCGCTACCAGAGCCTGGTGGTCTTCTCCCTCGTGTACCAGGCCCCTTTCGACGAGGAGACCGCCCTGTACCAGGCTCACTGCAAGTTCCTGAAGCCACGCTGGAGGGAGTTCCCTGGCCGGGTCCTGGATGTGGGGTTCTTGGGACGCTGGTGGGTTTTACCTTGGAAAATGAAGGATTCTGACATCAACGAAGAGGAATTTAAATATCTTCCCGAGCATCTCCGGGCCGTCTCCTCGCGGAACCTCCACTCGGAGGCCAACGAAAGACTCTTCGATGAGAAGTACAAGCCCATCATCCTGACGAAGGAGCAGATTGAGCAGGCAGAAAAAAAGGAGGCGCGATTATTAAACCAATAATTGGAACAAAGTGACTTCCGGTTTCTCTGGGTTCTTGTGGACACGCAGCCTGGGAGCTGGCTCTGTGACAGGATGTTGGGCTGAAATATGGAAAAATCCTGTAACGAGCTATGATTTGTGCTGCTCCGAGCTATTGCTGGCTGCCCTGATGGTCCAGCTGTGTGCTGAGCTCAATAAATGAGATGTGGGGACATCCACCTGGGCTTTGATTTTTACATTAACTTATGAGATGTTGCTGGGATAAATTAGCCACTGGCTCTCTCTAACTCCTGCTCGCCATGCTGGCCCAATGCTTGGCCTTCCAGTCCAATCCCAGGCTGGTCTTCCAAAAGGAAGCCACCTCCCTGTCCTTGATAAGTTCCCAGCCATTGCTTGGGTGCGAGAGCTCCCTTGAACATTTGTGTGGTAATGGAAGTGGCAATGGTGACGCAGTGGGGGGTGCTCTCCCCATGGAGTCGGTGCTGACTACAGTGCCCCAGTGTGGTGCAAGCGGATGCTGTGCTGCCGGGGAATTTAAACCCCATCATTTTGCATTTATAGTTGGGATTCTGTTTTCCAATGTGCATCACTTTGCATTTAGCAGCATTTAAAATTTCTAAATTTAGAAATTTAGCTGAATTTCACCTGCCCTTTTGTTGCCCAGTCACCCAGTTTAGCGAGATCCCTTTGCAGCTCTTCTCAGTCTGCTTTGAATTTAACTATCTTGAGTCATTTTGTATCCTCTGCAAACTTTGCCACTTCACAGTTTACCCCTTTTTCCAGATCATTTATGAATAAGTTGAACAGCTCTGGTCCCAGGACAGGCTTCTGGGGGACCCGGCTATTTGTCTCTCTCCTTTCTGAAACCTGAATGAAGGTCAGTAGCTGCTGATTTTGAGCACTTGAATCATTGGTTTCATCTTATTTACGGCTCAGTAGACAAAAAGGGAGACTTCAGCATGTGCGCTGATCTTCAGAGGGCACGAGAGATGGCCAGAGCAGTTTTGCATTGAAAGGGATAGATTTGGTGAGCCTTGATCAGCAAGACTGAATCCTAGATGATGATTGTCTCTCTGGAGTGACAAGAATGCCCACGCTGACATTCGTAGCTCTAAATTGAATTGCGCGAATAGCTGACTACTTGGGTCAGGGGCAAACCAAAAATGTTTGAGTGGAACGAAACATTTCCTTTGACCCAACACTTTAAAAATTTTAAACTTTTTTTTACCCTTTTAAAAAAACTGAAATGAAACAAGTCAGTTTCTAAACAAAAGTCCTTTTTGAATCAAAACGTTTTGTCTTTGGGAATGTTGGATGGGATGGGAACTGAGTTACTGCAGAGAATTCTTTTTTGGGTGTTGGCTGGTGAGTCTTGCCCACATTCTCGGGGTTTAGCTGATCGCCATATTTGGGGTCGGGAAGGAATTTTCCTCCGGGGCGGATTGGCAGAGGCCCCGGAGGTTTTTCGCCTTCCTCCGCAGCGTGGGGCATGGGTCGCTTGCTGATCGATTCCCTGCAGCTTGAGGTCTTCAAATCTCACTTTTGAGGATTTCAATAACTCAGTCATGGGTTCGGGGTTGTTATAAATGTGTATGGGTAGGGTTTTGTGGCCTGCCTTGTGCAGGAGGTCAGACTAGATGATCATATTGGTCCCTTCTGACCTGTGAGTCTATGAGTCTATGAGTATTAAAAACATCGATGTGAAATGTTTCAATTTCTTAAGATTTGTTTTCCAACCAAAGCAATTTGATTAATTTGACACCATTTTAGGGTCTTATTGACACAAATTAGCAAAATGTTTCTGTCGATCCAAATCTGCATTTTTTTAATTTATTTTTATTTTTTTGTTGGTTGAAAAAGAATTTGTCTGAAAGTTTCACCCAGCTTTAGTTTTCAGAACAAATGGAAACTTTTTTTCCTGAAGAGGGCACTAGAGAATTAAGAAAAACATCCCATGTGCTGCGTTAGCAGACCAGTAGAGCTACATCTTGCAGTTCTCTTGTGGGCAGACATTCTCTGTAGCAATGGGCCGCTGCTGGATTGACCCCATGGGAGAGGGCCTGTGATCAGTTGTTGGGTGTTGCGGATCAATCCAGGCTTTGGGGGAACTGCCAGGTCAGGGAATGATAGAATTACATGGGGGGGAAGGTCATGGGGGAAAGATGGAAAGATAACATGGCTTCACAGGCCAAACTGCCTGTTCTGCATCGGCGTGGAATTGCGAGGCTGGGTACAGGACCACCTTGGGTTCTTACAAGTTCTGTCCTAATGATTTATTAACCCATTTAATAAGTGATCAAACAGCTGCAGGGACCAGGATCTGAGAGACTTCCACTGTGGAGGGATTTCTCTTTGCGCCGCTGGAGTCTTTGATCACAGCACGTCAGCTCAGCCTATCTGTGAGCTCTGCTAGAGACAATAAATGAACTTGGGGAGTGGGCATCTGGGCTGGGCTGACTCTTGGTTCTCTGAAGGCCCCTTTTGGCCCGTCTGGGTCCCCTGAGAATCCCCACTGGGCAGAGGCCTCCCTGGCTGCTGTGGAATTGGCCCTGCAGCTGCCTTGCTCCCAGCCCCTGGTGTGGAGCAACCAGAGCCTGCTTTCCAGGGGCCGAGCATGAGTTACAGCAGCCCTAGAGCTGCTCTAACTTACACCAGGGGCCGGGCAGTCCTGGAATGCAGAGCACAAACAGAACTTAAAGGCACCTTCCCCCCATCAAACTCCTTTTCTTCCCCAAGCACAGGGAGAGGGGTGCTGAGAATCAGAGCTACACTTATCCAGCACTTGTGCCCCACTCCGAGAGTTGGAGACGGGCGGTGTGTTCGAAACACTCTGTCTGTAAAACTAGAAAGCCCATGAGCGCGTGACTGTGCATGTGAGCAAAGAGGCGAATCCAGAGAGACATGTGCAAAGGAGACCAGCAAGACTGCATGAGGAGCCGAGTAAAGCTAGAAAATCTGGGTGAGGTTCCCATTCTGGTGCATAAACCCAGAGAGATGCAGGGGAGGTGCTGGGTGTATTTGCAATGGTAAAACTGGGAGGGTCATGTGCGTGCTGGAGCTGCCGGGCGTGCTCTGAGAAAAGAATGGGCCACGTTTCTCCCTTCATAGAATATTAGAGCTGGAAGGGATCTCAGGAGGTCATCTGGTCCAACCCCCTACTCAAAGCAGGACCTTCGCCACTGTCCTGCAGTCAGGCCCCTGGGATGAGACCCAGCTGATCTGGCACTCGACCTGCTGCCCAGTGTGTGTCAGTAAATCCATCTGCAGGAACAGCCTGGATCTGCAAGCGCAGGTGGGAACGTTTGCCCGGCAGTTCTGATCTGTACATAAACTCTCAGCTCCTTTGGCATAAAACAGCTTCTGTAGCCCAAACCCATCCGATGGTGTCTCTGCTCAGTAGCATCTGCTGTGTAAACAGAGATTTGGGTGTTAGGAGCAAACAGTTCCTGGTTTGTTTTTCTTATTCTCCTTTGGCATGAGCTTTATTGCCCCGACCTGGTTAATTTCACACAGGAGCTTGTTGTCTGTCCTGCAGGCCTTTTCTTTACGGGCTTCTCCATGCTTCCAGGAGCAATTTGTTGAGCAAAGCTGAGCCCCACACCAAGCAAGAGCCCTGGCTCCAGGCTCTGCACTGTTCAGTTTTCCAGAGTTGTTTTTTATGCCACAGCCAAGCTGAAGCAAAACGAGGAGCAGCCGGTTTTGGTCCCAAGGCCAGAGAAGGGAGGCATTTGTGCAGCGTCAGCCTTTTAGGGGTAGCTTGAGGAATCTGCGATGCTGTGGAAATGCTGGCTCCCAAACAGAACAAGAGAAGGCACGGCACAGAGTGTTTCGTGTGCTACGGATGTCGAACGCCTCTCGGGTTAAGTGCAGCTAAGATCGCACTGGGACGGGAAAAGCTGCAGCAAGCAGTGACGGTGATACAGTAGGGGTGCTCTCCTCTCAAAGCTAGTCCTGACCCCCAGTGCAGTGCTAGGGCGCTGTGCTGCTGGGGTGGGTGAGCGACTCCTGCACTTAGGACGGAAGCCCATGCACAGCTACAGACTGGGGACCGACGAGCTAGGCAGCAGTTCTGCAGAAAAGGATCTGGGGGTTACAGTGGATAAGAAGCTGGATATGAGTCAGCAATGTGCCCTGGTTGCCAAGAAGGCTAATGGCATATTGGGCTGCATTAGTAAGAGCATTGCCAGCAGATGGCAGGAAGTGATTACTCCCCTCTATTTGGCATTGATGAGGCCACATTTAGAGTATTATGTCCAGTTTTGGGCCCCCCACTACAAAAAGGATGTGGACAAGTTGGAGAGAGTCCAGTGGAGGGCAACAAAAATGATTAGGGGGCTGGGGCACAAGACTTATGAGGAGAGGTTGAGGGAACTAGGCTTGTTTAGTCTGCAGAAGAGAAGAATGAGGGGGGATTTGATAGCAGCCTTTAACTACCTGAAAGGGGATTCCAGGGAGGATGGAGCTAGGCTGTTCTCAGTGATGGCAGATGACAGATCAAGGAGCAACGGTCTCAAGTTGCAGTGGGGGCGGTCTAGCTTGGACATTAGGAAAAAGCTTTTCATTAGGAGGGTGGCGAAGCACTGGAATGGGTTACCTAGGGAGGTGGTGGAATCTCCATCCTTAGAGGTTTTTAAGCTGCGGCTTGACACAACCCTCGCCGGGATGATTTAGCTGAGGATAGTCCTGCTTTGAGCAGGAGGTTGGACTAGACACCTCCTGAGGTCCCTTCCAATTCTAATGTTCTTTGATTCTATGACTCCCCTCTCCCCACCCATGTTGACCCCCATGAAGTGCCGCTGGAGGGACCTTTTTTCTGACACGTTGCAAACAAACCTGAGGTCCCAGCCACTCAGGATGATGAAAGTTCTCATTGCATTTTCCGCAAGTCAGGGTGTTTGCCTCAGCATCCTGCCATTTCCATCCAATGCAGGATTTTTCTTTGCACCTCCGATTAAACTGGTAGAAAGTTATAATAGAAATTGTCCTATAATAGAAATTACCTCTTCAAAATCAGAGTAATTCTCTCTCTTTTCTTCCCACCCTTAGTTCATATAGATAGTGAGCTCTTCAGAGCAGGAACCATCTCTCTCATTTAGTGTCTGTGCAGAGCTCAGCATGGTGCGGTCTCCAGTCTTGGCCAGCGTCTATGCAGTGTCCACCACAAAAGGGGCCCTGATCTTGGTTGGGGGGGTCTGTGCAGCATCCAGCACCATGGGAGCCAATCTCCATAGTTTATAATAGCCACTGGGACCTTTTAAACCCAAAATCTCACCAATCCATAAACACTAAACTTAGGAGCATCTGGGCAAAACTGCAGACTGACTGCCCAATAAATTACACCAATTAGTGACGATTTTGCTTGTGCGATCTCTATTCCAGACGGAACTGTGGCTTTTTTTCCCTGGTTGCAGCCATGCTATTCAAGGCAGTTCAGTCCATAGGGCACATTTTTGTATTGACATCAAAATCACACTTTTTGCTGTTATAGGGATGCTAAATGTAGGTCCCGGCATCAACGCAGACACATGCACGCAGAAAAAGGTCAGCCTCATTGTTTCTTTGCCATTATCTGCTGCCGTTTACTGTGCTGAATTAGCATTTCATAGGTTCCAAGGTCAGAAGGGACCACTGTGACCATCTCGTCTGACTTCCTGCATGACACAGGCCAGAGACCTGCCCCAATTTAACTCCTAGAGCGGAGCTCTCAGAAACGCATCCAATCCAGATTTAAAAATGAGATTCCACCACCCCCTTTGGCAGATTGCTCCAGTGGTCTCTTTCGGGGTGAGACCACTGGAGCTCATGACTGGGGTGGTTTGAGGAATCAGTAAGCACTCGTGGATGCTTTCTCATGACCAAGGGTTTGGATCGAGATCGCTGTGCATCTTTGGCCGCATTATCTGCTGCTGCTGCTATACAGAAACTAGGAACCACAAAACGCTGCTTGCTAACAAAAGCAACATTGATTTCTGGTGCCCGGACAGCTGCCCCCAGGGCTCTGTTTCAAGCACCAGACCTCAGGACTCTCTAAAGAGGTGAGGCTGAGATCACTTCAGCAAAAGGACAATGGCAGATCTTGACTCTACATTCCCATGTTTGGGCAGCTTCGTAGAGGGGGGTAGAGAGACGTGCGTCTCCAGTTTGGGACAGTTTAAAGGGAAAAGGGAAGAGACCAACTGAGAAATTAGCCTCCTTGAAGGGAGCAGGAAGACTTGGATTGATTCCTTGCTCTGCCGCTGACCTGCAGGGTGGCCTTGGGCAAGTCCCTTCACCTCTGTTGCTCAGTTTCCCCTCTCACCCTTTGTGACTTAGACCACAATTTCTTTGGGGCGGGAACTATCTCTTACGTGTTTGTGCCAGGCCTGTCTATCTCTGGCACTTATGCCCTTTTTAACCTATGTATCCTCCCTGTGAGGTATGGAAGTAGTGCTGGATACAACTGAGGCCCAGGAAGAGAGAGAGTCTTGCCCAAGGTCATAGGTGAAGTCTGTGGTGGGGCAGGGCATTGAACCTGGGTCTCCAGAGTCAGGCAAATATCCCACATGACGCATCCTAAGAGCATATTTCCAGCAGGGAGAGGGAAGTATTAACACTGTTGGGCAAGGCAGGGGTGAGACTTCATCTGGATACTGTGGATGATTCTGGTCCCTGATGGCCAGGAAAGGTGAATTCAGAGTGGCCAAGTACAGGGAAGAGCGGCCAGGCTGATCAGAGGAATGGAGGGTGTGAGACAACCAAGCAGTTGGTTTCAGCAGCCTAGCAAAGCAAAGGCGGAGAAGGGATGTGAGGGTGCTCTATCTGTACATCCCAGGGGAGCGCCGGGCACCAGAAGAGCTGTTGAAGCACAGGGCAATGCTCTCATCTGGCATCTCTAGGCACCACTGAATGGGTTCTGTGTCTGTGCAGCGCCTAGCCTGCTCTGCAACTGGCTCCTCAGCACTACCGTAATAGAATGTACAGCACCTGGCGCAGTGGGGTGCCTACGTGTTACCATAATACAGCTGATAAATAATACTATCACGCAGATTAATACATGATTCAGGGAAAATCTGCTGTGGAAAAGCATCCGGCTGCCAGAATGCTAAATACAAGTTTTTTGTCTCGTCCCCAGGGTCAGTAAGTTGTTTTTGATTCAAAGCTCCTTGCTCCGAGTGGAAGAAACAGCTTTGAGTTGTTGGAGACTTCAGGTCAGCTATGGTAACTTCAGTTAAGTCTTTCCATTGGGTGTTTTATTAAGAGAGAGTGACTGGCTGTGAAATGCAAATTGATGTGTTAAGAATATATTCACAGACGGTTTTAAAACCACTGTGTGTAAGGCATGCAGATGTCAGCAGCCTCTTAAATAGTTCTTAAATAATTAATTCATGCTAAATGATCAGCTAGTGAATCCTATTAAATGAACAGCAAATGCACGTTGAAGACAACTTTAAAAGTGTTACTAAAGAAACTGATCCGAGCTTTGAAACTCTTCATGTAGAGTCAGTCCATCTGGGTAACAAAATCATGTCAGCTAAACTTCTCCCCTTGTGCAATGTTGACAGAGGAATTATCTGGCTAGTTAAAGGGACAGTGCTGAGATTTCTCAGGGCAGTGCAGGGTCCTTGACTTGTATTGTGAGAGATTTCAAATCCTCTGTCGGAGTCCGGACTCCTGGGTCCTGTCCCCCAGTGTTAGGAACGGCAGTGTGTGTTAGTGGTTGGAGCAGGTTTATCAGCTATTTCAGGTGGGTGACCTCTTATCTAAAGTCAGAAATTTTTGTGACCCCCTTGTTTTTCCTGTACAAGAGAGGGTAAAAAATTGTACCCATGCTAAGCCAATAGAAAATAACTATATGTTGCAGGAGGTTGGCGTGGACTCCTTGACCTTGACAGACCAGTACGTGTGGGAGTGAGATTTTCTTTGCTTGCGATCGCAATAAAGATATTCGCTGCCCCATGACCTGTAGGGTTGGCTTTCAGGCCGTGATTCTCAGTAAGTGAATTGGGGATGATAACTTGGACCAACCCTGCAGGGGGAGTTGACGTGATTGAATGGTTAAAGAAGCCCTCTGCTCCCAGAGATCTTCTCCCCATATAGGGACAGGTAGTTTGGGATTGTCACCTCTTCTGCTGGATAAACGAAGTACATTGAGCTGCTCCTGGCTCTCCCTTGTAAAGCACTTTCTCCAGAATGCTAATAATTCTTGGTTCTCCTCCTACTTCTCTCATTGCTCTCGGACCAGACAGGGGCTCCAAGGCACCACCACAATGCACCTAATAAATCATGTACAGCACCAAGCACCATGGGGACCAGATCCATGGCTGGTGCTCTAGGCTCTGCCATAATACACCTAATAAATAAGAATTATTGTAACTTTGCCAGGCTTGCAAATGTTGAAAGCATGGAGCCCCTTCCAGGGTGGTAACATCCTCCTCTTAGCGTGCCACTGTGGGAACAACATTAATGGGAAGTTGTAGTAAGCCTGATGACCTGTTTGCTTGATCAGAGTGGAATACAACCCCCCTTCAGCTGTTTTAGAACAGTTGTTAATTTCCTTTGTGATTGTCTATTCCTCCGCTCTCCTCACCTAACTGCAGTATTTGGTTTTCCAAGAACCAGTCTTTTCCTTCTTTTCCAGGCTCACGTTTAACCCCCAATTTCCAACAGACAACCTGGGTTTTTTTGGGCGTCCGGTCTGAAGAGAACTGTGCTCCACTTTGGTGCCAGATGAAAGAGGGTGAAGCAGTTGCAAGGACTTCATGCTTCCCATTGCAGGGTGCCCTCCGGGGCTAATTCCTCTGCCTCATCCTTTACACAAATGACCTGTAAAAAATCTCTCTGGAGTAGCTGCTTGCAGCATTAATGCTCTAATGGGGCGTTCAGCTCTCAGCTGATTAAGCGGAATGGCACAGGCTTGCTTGTGTTATGGTTTTAAATGGACCAAGCCCACAGGTCAGCTGTGCAGAAAGGGAAAAGAAGAACCTGGGGGAGGGAAGTAATTGGGAAAAGATGGGGGGATGAATTTGAGCATGGGCAGCAGAGTCCGGCTGGGGATGGAAGCGCACTGGCAGAGCTGTGGCTGGCAGCAACCCAGGATTGAGGTGCATTAATAGAGCCGGGGATGGGGGAGCCCAGGGCTGGGATAGCAGCAATGCTGTGGATCAGGAGTGAGGGCCCTTGCAGGGCTGGGAGGGCGAAGGTGGCCTGCAGGTTACAATTGAGATATTATGGCCCCCATGTGCGCAACGTTTCCTTTGCAGGCAGGCAGATATTTACAGGATGCGGGTAAAGTTTCTAATAAATCCAATTATTAAGCCAAACTCCTACTATCTTTGATATCCAACTCCTGGAGTTTAAGGCCAGAAAGCCCCATGAGATCATCTAGTCTGACTTCCTGCATAGCCAGGCCATTATGTTTTACCCAGTCCCCCTGTGCTGGGCTGGGAATTCACTGCTTTTTCATGTCCCTGCTGGATGACACTGCATTATATTGACCACTATTCCTTGATATGTCCCTGGGAAATAGCTGCCGCACTTGGCTTGGTACCATTCCTTCCTGGATTTCACGTGCCTGAAAACCTAGAGCGGCTAGGTGAAAGTGCCGGAAACATGAAGGCTTGAGGAGCAATTTTTCACACTTTTGCACAATGGCAAAGCAGCCGGGAATTTGCTCTTTACATTCTTGCAGGCAAACAAGAGTTGCGTTGTACCCGTAGGCTGGATTCCTAGTGGCTGGAGGGCATGTGGCACAAAACCCGGCGTGTTTGTCTGCAACCTCCAAGCAGGCTTCAATTCAAAGGAAAGTTAAAGATACATTAATATACATCTTTGGTTTTGGAAAGATGCGTGCTGCATGATCAGTGGTGAGCAAGGGGTTACTGACTCCAGAGAGTGGGGGCTGGCAGTCAGGGCTCTCCTGGGTTCTAGTCCTAGCTCTGGGACAGGGCTGTGACCTAGCGGGGTAGAGGAGGGAGCCAGGGCTCCTGGGTTCTCTCTATCAAAGCTCTTTCCTGGTTTGGTTTATGTCCTTGGGAGATCCCATTCCTGTTGATATTTAAAACTCAACTGGGAAAAGGCCCTGGAGAGATCAGACTGGAGAACGACCCACCTCTCACTACGGCCCCATCAGTTGTATTTGCTGCTGTTTTTCAAGCTGCCAAGGATGGCTGGTTAAAGTCTAGAGCCAGAAGCACTCAGGTAGGTTCATATATTCCAAGGCCAGATGGGATCATCTAGTCTGACCTCCTGCATAACCCAGGCCATAGACTCATAGACTCATAGACTCATAGGTCAGAAGGGACCAAT